>OZ010576.1:80779085-80804085 GCA_963932145.1 Acanthosepion lycidas
ATCGCACTTCTCGCTTTTTTTTTTGTTTTGTTTTCCTGCTTTCCAGTAAACTTGAGATCTTCAAAAATTTAAATGCAATTTCATTCATTGTCTTCCGTCTTCTATATTTTCTGTTTTGTTTTTGTTCTCTTCTTAATAATGTTTCCTTTTTGTCATAGTCTTTCACAACCAAATACCCTTGCGTCTTAGTATTAGGTTGGTGCCAAAAACCATGACGTAATAATGTCGTTTTTTGACCTATTTTTTAACGTCAAAAAACGACATTATTACGTCATTATTTTTTTGCACCAACCTAATAACTTTATTGCCTTGCCTTGGGTGAAATGATGAATAAAATACATATAAAAAATAATATTGATAATACATATAATGGTGGACTCTAACATCGTATTGGACGTATGAGGGCCAAGCAGCTCCTTTCTCAGGAACCGACAGCCAGACACGAGCACATATGATTTGATTATAGTGTTGAAGCCATTGTGCAAAATCAACCACACTTTTGAAGGGCCAAATACACAAGATCCCCAAACAACCTTCCACAGGTTTTGAATTCAGAGTTGTCCTTCTACTAGACCATTTGCCATCCAAGGCTATAGAACCCAGTTTGTCCTGCTATTTACCCATAGCTGGAGGGAGAAGAAGAGGATTCATACCTTTCCCAAGTGAATGTAATGGATTCGAATGGAATTCGAACTCGGCTTTCCGCTTCCTCGTAATACATATCATAATATATATACTAATAGTAATAATACATGTATGACGATATATCAGTTCCTTTGGACATTCCAAAGTTATTCGTTTGGTTTAAATGACGATTATCATTTAGATGAAAGTCAAATATTTATTTGCATTTCGTGTGGTTAACATTTAGCAGATTAATTTATCAGTTTGTTTGCTAAACATACCTTAGTTTGGTACAAGGCTCCAAGTATGCCACCCAGTGAGGAACCACTTTATTAATCTTAATAATGGGCAAGCAAACCTAGCTCAACATTACTCCATGCGGAGGTGCCCATTTTACTCAAAAAAGGTGATTACATTTTTCGTGTGAGATTTGAAATTGTTTTTTCTTTCCTTTTGATAATTAAAAACTTGTGCATTTGTACAGATTGAATCATCGGATTGGTGTATTCGTGGTCAATTACACTAATATAATAATAATAATAATAATAATAATAATAATAATTTCCGATAGACTCATTGAACAGATTCATGGTAGTCCAAGCCTTAAAGAAATACAAAATATTGTAATCACAGGCTACACCTTACGAAGGGCTTTATCTATGTAAAATGTGTGTGATCTGGCGGTTTTTCCTCAAAAAATGCCATGATATCATTTCTGACTTTAGGTTTCTGATTGGGACCCGGAAAGTAATGAATATACACTAGAAATCGAAGGAAATAAAATAAAAACAAAAATAATATATTCTTAAAATAATACAGATAATATAATGCACTAGCAGCATGACCCGGCGTTGCCCGTGCTTGATTCAAAAATCGTACGACTCATACAACAATCGCTATCACTTGACTTAAAATATTTTTGCACTTCCTTGCCTTTAAAGGAGTGCCCTTTGCCGTGCTGGTATTGCCTTACTTCTTGCCCATCTCACACTGCGAATTTTTTCTAAGCTCTATAGTAAACATTAAATCTGTAACAAAAAAAGAACTAAACAAAATGAACACAAATGATCAGCTTTAAAAAAGGACTCGTAACTGGAAAAACCGAATGAAAAAAGAATGTTAACAACAAATACTTTTTCACACCCAACCCGGTTCTGCGGAATCAGAATCAACGTTGAGTTTAAGCAGGTGAATGAGCCAATTGGAGTAAAGTGCCATGCAGATATACATTTTCCCCACTTGTGACGAATGCAGCTATTGATTTTTTTTTAATGCTAGCATGCTAGTTAACATTCGTGTCAGTAAGCTGTTGGCTCTCACGCTGGCTAATAAAATATTCCTGCTTATTCGTGGCAGCCAGCTATAGGCTCTCACTCTAGCCAGTAAAAAAAATGGCCTCAAACTACATGAAAACTGCCGTAGAAGCATGAAAAAATCGATTATTTCCACTATCGATGGGAGTTGAGAAATGCAAGGTCGGTCTTGGTCTTCCCGCTTAACTTGGAGCATGAGCATGTAAATTTTGGTGCAAATCCGTCGAAAATTGCGGCCGTGCATTCGTTACACACACACACACACACACATCCTGCCATTTATAGATAGAGATATAATAATAGTTAATAATAATAATAATAATAATAATAATAATAATATAGAAATATGTACATTAAAATAATAAGACCAATAAAATTTATTTTGATCGTAATATATAAATAATTATATATACATATAATAAAACTGACAATATATATATATATATATATATATATATATATATATATATATATATATATATATATGAAATAATGTATATACGTAATAATACATGTATATAATAATAATCTTTACCAGTGTCAAATCAGACTAAAAATGGTGTATTGCTTTTTTATGTCCCCTCTTTCCAGTTTTGACAATGTTCAAATGTTTCACGCGTCCTTGCAGGCGATGAATTATTTTTCCTCTTACAACCCCTTCTAAATTTTGAAAATTTTCTTGCATCTCAATGATTTAACATCGCAAGCCTATCGCCACTCTATAGCTATTTCTATTGCAAATGGGTTAGTTTTAGCTACAGTTCATAATTCCACCAGTTCAGATCTTTCCAACTAAAACACGCCATGCCACATAAACGGGAGCTTACTATCTTTATTCCATTTATATCACACTGCTTTCTTCAACATATCACCGCGTGAAAGCTTCCACGACCACTACAATTTTACTCTCTTGAAGTTTAGCGTCAACCGTTATCTGTTCTTCGCATACTGCACTTGATACCTCTTCCTGCTAAGTCCATAGAACAACCACATTCAGTAACTCTCTAATTGATCTCTCAAGAGTGGATCTTGGGCCCTATATTGTGTGATCTGATAAGGAAAGAGATTATGTTGAAAAATAGAAAATGTATATGATACACCGTCTGATTATGGGCTAATTTATCTACATATATATTTATGGTTGTTTACGATGTATTTTGTTGTTTATTTCAGTTATTCTAATGCACGGTTTGGGTAGGTAGGTAGGTAAGGAGGTAGGTAAAAGACACTTGGAGACAACTTCTCCCACTTTTGATATCTCAGTACCAGATGTCCCACCAACCAGCGAAAACTCTGAAATCTCCTATCAATCATCTGCTCATTTCCCGACGCGCGACTGGCAGCTCTCCTTCGACGCACTGCGTACACCCAGTAAATGGCAACGCAACACTTCCTCAATCATATTTGTGACTACGAATGTAATCAACGTCCGGTTGGTTGTCATTTGCTCCCAAAAGTTTTAATGTATTTATCTATTATTTTATTTTTTATCAAGTGGGTGAGTACTTTTGGAGATCCCATTTCACAGTATTTATTGAGGGTTATAAAAACACTAATTTTTTTTTTTGTTCTGAGATAAAATCAGTACCCAACCACCTCTACTATGTGGGTTTCCCAATCATAGTATTATAAAGTGTTTTGCCATAATAGGTACCTATTTTGTGTATTGTCATCTAAGAAGCCTATCTTATGTATAAGACCACTGGAGGTAGATACAAGGGAAAAGTTAAACCGACAAGTCTAGCGTCACAGGATTAGCTTGTTAACCATTCTGCCATAAAAGATGTCCGTTTACCCTCATTGTATGCTTTAAATCCATGGGAATCATGCGGCGAATATTTTCAAAGTCTTAATCAACTGATTTACATAGGCAATATTGTGCAAGAAAATTGAATGAACTTTTCTGACAGTTTTTCTTCCGTTACTATACAAAGAAGCAGCAAAGGTGATTTCCATTCATTATCATCGACAACATGTGCATTTGTCATCTACACTGATTAGTTGAACTGCTATATGTACAGATAATGAAGCAAATATACCCGAAGACAAACATTTCTCGAAAGTTCGTATATAGATATGTTTCCTTTCTTGTTTTCGTTATCATATATATATATATATATATATATATATATATATATATATATGAGTGTGTGTGTGGGTGTGCGTGTGTCTGTAAGCGTCAGTGTCAGCGTGATGAAAAATTTCTCGGTCACAACCGATTTCCCAACATCTGACCCCAAACTTCAGATATCTTTAAATTACTTCTTGCTCGCGTGAGCTTTCCAGTGCCTTCTCAAAACTCTCTCTCTCTCTGTGTCTCTGTCTCTGTCTCTCTGTCCATCTCTCTCTCTTTGTATATATATATATATATATATATATATATATATATATATATATATATATATATATATATATATATATATATGTGTATCCATAAAGCATAACGCTACTAATATATACATTTTTCTACGAAGAGGTTTAAAAGTTCTAATACTGCTTTTGATCAAATTTATTCAGTGGTCTGATTTTAAAATTTTGCTCTTTTGATCTCTTTGCATTTAAACGCATTTTATTTATTTATTGATATTGATATTTATTTATTATTTATATTTATTTATTTTTATAAACTTATTATTAAACGTATTTTATTATTATAATTCTAATAGTATATATATATATATATATATATATATATATATATGTATACACGTACATACATACATACATATATATATATATATATGTGTGTGAAAAGTGTGTATATAAATATAAATAAATATATATATATATATATATATATATATATATATATATATATATATATATATATATATATATATATATGTGTGTGTGTGGGAATCAGAGAGTCGAGTTCGAATTCCACTCGAATCCATTACGTTCACTGACCTGCTAATACCCTTGGGAATCCTCTTCTTCTCCCTCCAGTTATTGATAAATAGCAGGACAGACCGGGTTCTTTAACGTTGGATGGGAAGTGGTCTAACGCAGAAAGAAATGGCAACCTACTGCGGGAAAAATATCTGCCTCGTCAATCATGCATATACAGATACATGACCCCCTAAGTATGTATTACGCATGGCATATAAACTGAATTATATATATATATATATATATATATATATATATATATATATATATATATATATATATATATAGGCTTATTAAAAAAGAATGAACAGATTTCATTATGAAATATTTTAATAAGGAAAAGCAATAGAAAACTCCAGGCAAGTCACAAGTATCCTACCCACTTTTATTTCCTGATTTACAAGTGTTCAATGTGGTCACCATCTGCAGCATCGGCAGTATCAATGCGATAAGAGAATTCCTCCCAGACGTGTATCAGCATATCACCATCCCCTGATTTGATCACTGCTGTTATTCGATATTTAAGGTCATCGAGGTTAATGGGTAACGCGATCTTTGACGTATCCCCACAAGGAAAAAATCACACTTGGTGAAGTCTGAGGATCTTGCAGGCCAAACACAAAGAGCAAGTAAGTTCTTAAACGATGTGTAGTCTGTAAGTTTTCTAGTGTACACGTCTTGTTAGCACACCTCATATAGTGGATTGAGAGATCGCAAGCTTACGGCTAGCTCGATTGGTGGACTTCCGTTGACTCCCTTCAAACGCAACACGGATTCTCGTCACTTATTCCTCTGAAACCTGTGGCCGACTTGGACTTTTTCTTTACACAGACATCCATTCTCTTGAAACTGTTTAAACCACCGTCGAATGTTCTTAGGAGAGGGCGAATTAATGTCGAATTGTCTTAGAAAAGCACGCTGCTCAGAGACAACTTTATTTGTTTTCGCGAACTCAAAAACCGAGGACTCGCCATTCCGTGGGTAGTCAAATTACTGAACGTTAACGGAGGTACGACGCGACTACAGCGCCCCTGTGGTTGCCATTCAAAACTTAGAAAACTCCTCTTTCAAATGGTCACTGACTCATTCCATGACGATGCTTGAGAACTTAAGCAATGCCCCATGAAATCGGTTCATTCTTTTTTAATAACTCTGTGTATATATATATACACCAATACTCAACGCGCTCGTATCGGCCGTTTTCAGTGACGTAGAATGGAAGGTAAACATGTGTTTCTCGTCGGTAGTAGCATTGTGTTACGAGCATGGTTTTAATTAACTTTTTTCATTATGGATATTGATTTAGCTCAACAATGCCTGTTGAGCTATGGTCTGGAGACGGTGTGAAGCATGCTTCAGGCTCCGGCCAGTGATGCCCATCTTCAAAAGGAAGGAAATGATCACAATAGGTAGCACAAAACATATTCACCCTTTTTCAACGCAGTCGGATTGCAGCGATTCATAGTTGTTTTTCTTTTGACTTGTTTGCCTCACTCTTGTTCTTCTTCTATGGAACTGTTAATTCTACTAGGAGGATATACTTCTTTGAATCAGACCGCGCTACAATGTTAGGGTGTGCGTCTGTCTGAAGGATGTGTACCGGAAATTGTAGAGGTGTTCTATCTAAGATCAACTAAAAACCCCAATCACGGTCATCACCCAGTAGTGTCATGTTGGGAGTTATTTGGGTTTTCCACACAGGGCGTTCACTTTCCTTGTGAAAACAGATCTTAGGTTTTCTGTGCGTGTATTGACTAAGTCCATGACCACTTCCAGCACTTTGTAATGCTGCTACGTGTACATCTGCAGGGATTGTGGACATGCAGAGAGTACATGACGTAAAGTGCCTGGATCACTTTGACATCGATATCAGTGTGCCTCCACAGTATGTGGTGGGTTGCATTTGGTAGGGGGTCACATGAAGATCGCAGGGAGAATGATATTGCCAAATAACGCCATTGCAATAAGGATAATGCATGACAGCTTCATCAGATCAATATGTTGTCCAAGCACATTGTTTGGACTGAGAAACAGCAGTATCTATTCGCTGCTCTTCCTCGAAATTCCTGATTTCTTCAATGACCATGTCTCCTTTTCTCTTTGGAAAAAAAAAACAAACAAACTGGTTTCTTGTGTTACCCAGGCCAGCTTGGTTTGGGTCACTCCTTTGGTAGCATTCTGCTTCTTGGGTGGCTTCTACTGTCGACCATTTGGTGCCAGTTTTGATATCTGACTGAAACCTGCGGACGAATTCATCGGCCGAGCTCCTCATCATTATATGAAGACGTACCTTCTCGACAGTGAACTCATTCAACAATGAGGAGATGAGAAGTTTCAAGTTTCTGGTATTGGTTAGGACTTCCACTGACGAGAAACAGGTGAGGGCTCCAGCCACTTGCCCAGGTACTTGTTGCCACATTGTTGCCACTGCTGACTGCTGGACAGTGTAATATCATACACCTGCAACGGCCACAGAAACTGGGGCAGCAAACCATGTTGGTAGCACCAAGCCTTCAGTTTTCCTGGGAGATGTGTTCTGTCGATGAATTCAAGTCCATCTACTGCCACTTTCTATTCCTCTTTACATCGGTGTCAATCAGTCAGTGGAATTTCATACAATCGCCCTGGTTTCTTCACTGGCTTCTCATGTCACCTCCAATGCAGAAGTGAATCTCCATGACAGAGCCTCTGAGTAATGATAAGCTCCGGATTTTCTTGGGTTTAGCCTTCATTCTAGCTCAGGTAAAGAGCTTATGGTAGCGCTGTAGCAGTTCATCAGCACCGACATTAGACGGGACCATAATGGTGATGTCATCCATGAGACATTTGTTCCTTAGTCATCTCTCCTTTTGCTGTGTCCGCTGCAACCCGTAATATGATTTCCATGGACATAATGTAAAGAAGTAGTGAAATCACACCCCCCATTATGATGCCGACTTCGACGGCTTGCCGCTTGGTGGTGTAGTTACCAAAGGTGAAGTCCATAAACGCGACTGTGAAATATTTCATTATAATTTCCCCAACCTTAATAGAAAAATTGAAAAAGATCGAGGGACATTCGAATTAGTTCATGGGGAACTGATCCACATGTATTCGCGAGATCAAGCCAAATTGCATGAATTTCAGTTTTATTTTATTTGGCTGATAGGATTTAGTTCCAAATCATGTGTGAATGCTGCAGACAGCTGGGTAAGCCAGGATCTCATCCTTCTGGACAGCTGTGTTTATGTAATGGTTGCCTAGGAGGAACTCCGTCGTACGACGGGCAAGGACCCCTACCACACACAAAATATCCCCTCTACATTCAAGAGGAAGATGGGGCGAAAATTTGCAATTTACAGTTCGAATAGATGTATTTCGAGTAATAGTTTTCGAACAATTATTTTCGAACAATATTCACATAATCGATAATTCAAAACGGCGAAATACTTAATTGCTCAATGAATGCCCTAATACCTTATAGCAAGAGAATGTTTTTCTTATCACCCGTTTAAAACTGCCAGTAATTAACATAAAACGTAAATATAATAATCGCATTCATAAATGATGTTTAATAGCAAGCCCGGGGTGTATTAAATATTTGAAACTGTTTGCAGTTGAAATTCATTGACGCATACGGTTCTATAACTCTGATTTCCACTGTGGAATGAAGAAAATAATTGAAAAATCGCATAATACAAAAGTCACCCAGACAAAATGTTTAGAAATTTGTTAAGTAAGCCTAATTTAACTATGGCAAACTTCTTAATTGGTTTAACGTGCCTGAATATGAAAATGATTTTTCGAAGCAGATCAATTAACTATTTATTCTTTCTTCTCATCTTTGTTCTTGGTTTGCGATCGATTTTTCGTTCTTCCGCTAATCGGAAGCGTTCCTCTGGTTTCGATTGACAATTATTAATGTACTGAGCTCATTATTTGAGTGGGCAGATATCTAACTTTTTTAAAATCCAAGATAAAGAAATACTCTCACTCGCCCCCACCTCTCTCTCTTTATATATATATATATATATATATATATATATATATATATATATATATATATATATATTAGGTTGGTGCAAAAATAATGTCGGTTTTTGACATATTTTTTTAACGTCAAAAACCGACATTATTTTTGCACCAACCTAATAATTGGCATTTATACTTTATCGTTCATTTTTCTCTCTTTCTCTATCATATTGTTAACATGCTAAAACAGCTAATCCACCATTAAATTTTATTACAAATAAAATAATATAATTAATAATTACTTTACATTTTATGCAGACAGTAGTATTACTTAATTAGCTATTTAGCTTGCTGGTCCTCTCAGCTGTGCGTATTTATATCATTGATATATTTTTATCTCTCTCTCTCTCTTTACACACACACACACACACACATATATATATATATATATATATATATATATATATATATATATATATATATAGTTGTGCATTACATATTAACAGTGAATTAAAAGCTTTCTCCCTTCCATTTACATGAGCCGTTGCATATATGTCTGTATATGAAGGTTTTTATGTACAATATTGTCATTGTTCTTCAATGTGTATCTACATAGGAGATGTTTGATTCCGTATGCCAGTTGAAACGTCTGCTTTGGAATAATTAATAAAAGCCTGATATATCTCTGCTTTGTTCCAACGATTTGGGAGCTTTATGTAATGTTAATTCAAACGATTGACAAAAAGCAAATTTTGAAATATTAGCACAACTGACGCATGTATATAATTGTGAATACACACGTTTATATTGAGAGAGATATGTTTAAATTTTTGTGCTTGACTCAGAGATGCAGTGAGATATAGAGAGTGTATGTGAGAAAATTGCATTTAATCAAACATGATTTTATACATGTGTAAATTTTGGGAGTCAGTAAGTCATTTTCATATCTATCTATCTATCTATCTATCTATCTCAGTCTATTCGTTTTAATCGTATCACCCTATGCAAAGCAGTATGGCTACTGAGACACAAGGGGTTTCTGAGTGTTTAAAAATAAGAAAAAATAGGAGTAATCAAGAGGACTACAAATAACGACTGGCGTTGCATTATCTATCTATCTATCTATCTATCTATCTATCTATTAGGTTGGTGCAAAAATAATGACATAATAATGTCGTTTTTTGACGTTAAAAATACGTCAAAAACGACATTATTACTTCATTATTTTTGCACCAACCTAATATCTATCTAAGAAATTAATTTTCTTTCAAAACAAAATTAATTATTCTAACGTTATTCATTTTCTTTGATTTTTTAAATTAAAAACGTGTATTCACTAAAATAACGTTTATGGTATATATATATATATATATATATATATATATATATATATATATATATATATATATATATATATATACATATATATATATATATATATATATATATATATATATATATATATATAAAATGGAAATCTTTAATAATTTTACACCCTAGAAAGAAATGATATATATACGAAAGTGAAAAAGTTTTGAATTTGTTTATTATATCCTTATAAGTAGATAATCTTACTTATTATAAAACGCAGATTGTGTGTGTGTGTCTGTACGTTTATATATTGGATCGGATTTCCTACATTTTTCAACCGATTTCAACAAAACTTCACAGGACTATGTAAAATTACCTTGCGGTGGTTCTGACAGCACCAAATATTGGAAAAATACAATTGTTTTTGCATGAAATCAATTTGAAAACACGATTAAGAGGCATTAATGAAAGGGTGACAACTCATATCGAGTTATACATATTAATATCGAGTTATCGAGTTATACTTATTATAAAACCCAGGTTGATTATGTGTGTGTGTGTTCGTTTATATATGGGATTGGATTTCCTACATTTTTCAACCGAATTCAACAAAACTTAACTTTTATTGGCAGGTAGTGTTTCGTATTGTCTTGCACACTTTATTCTTTATTTTTACATTCAGAATGCTTTAAAAATTCCATTTACAAGACAATTGTTTATACTAAAATTCTATTCAATCGGTAGACTCATAACGATTGAAAACAATGGTTTTCTTTGAGCTTGGGTTTAACCAATTCGTAAAAAAAAAATTAAGACATGTGTGTCCGTCAACCTTAAACAATAATCTTTGTCAATTTTATTTTTCAGTCTTTATGATGGTCGATACTTGATCTATCTCTTACTGTTACTTCCCCGAGCAACGCCGGGCTCTACTCCTAGTTAACAATAAAATGATACGAATACGTAAATACAATTAAATGTAATAATAATAATAATAATAATAATAATAATAATAATAATAATAATAATAATAATCAAAAAAATAATAAATTAATCCCTAATAATTAATGAGTGTAAATTTAAGAAATAACACTATAATATTCGTATAAATAATCACATTCGGGCCCACAATTATGTCTACCCATGGCCATTAGAATAATTTGAAACGTAACCTTTACCCACTATCTAATAACTATTAGGATAACACTGCAGAATTTGTCATCCATAATACACCATAAACCAGAATATACTGAGTGTATCAAAAATACTTTTACAAACTTTGTGGAGGGTTCCTCACACCAAAATAAGGACAAAGGTCCATGTAAACACATATCCGAAAATCTTTCCTTTTTGAGTTATTAAGTTTAAAGTTTACAGTAGACGCTGTTAAATGTACAATCTAAGATACAATCCAAAAATATTTTTACAAACCTGACACCAAAACAAAAACCATATTAGAATATATTCAAAAGATCATCGTTGTACCTCAACACAGCAACACATAACACATGTTCAAAATTTCGTCCACTTGCTTCTACACATGCATGCAAAAGTACGTCGGATCATTGACTGGTGGGCCCTTTCAAAATACTTCCACACGGTGACGAATGGTTTCGCAGGCACCCATCACACGTTGATGAAGCGTCTCTGCATTATAAATGCCTGCTGCATGTACCATTTTTTTTTCAAGAGGCCTCACATATAAGAATCTAAAGGACTGAGGTCGGGGGAACGTCCACCTCCCCTCTCTATCCATCATTCATGGTAGATATCAGCCAGAGCATCGCGAACAATGTGACTAAAATGTGCTGGAGTCCCATCATGCATGAAATACATGCATCTTCGTATTAGCAGGGGCGCATCCTCTAGCAGGTCTGGAAGTGTGTTCGTAATAAAGTTCACTTAGACAGTTCCAGTAAGACATGCTGGGAGAACATATGAACCTACCAGTCACCTACAATTCCAGTCCACACATTAAACGTAAACTGATGCTAGCCTTTATTGTACCATGGGGATTCCTATCCGCCCATAAATGTTGGTTATGTAAATTTGTTATTCCATCTCTTCCAAGTGTTGCCTTATCAGTAAACAAGACTGAAGAAACAAACAATGGGTTGACAGTTTTGCAATAAACCATCGGCAATAGTTCTCCCGCGGTAAGCGATCTGAGGGTTAAAGCCACTGCATACATTACAAATGGGGCTCTTGAAATACTCTCCAAGTGGTAGTAAAAGATGTATGCCATGCTGGGGCCACTTGACGCGGGCTGGTACCTGGATCGTCTCCGACAGTCTGTAGATTGTGTTCTTCGCGGTCAGGCAATCTGATACAGCCGTGCAGCCTCGAGTCCATTACCATTCGCTCCGCCGTATGTAAGAATGATATCTGCCTGCCCACGATATGAATATCCTATCATTGTTAAACGGAACACTTCTCAGTTAACTCGCTACTAGACACATTCAATATTGAAGACAAAATAGCCACAAATATACACGAATGACAAATGTAGCCTAGTCTTCATGGCAGGACATCGCCATCTATAGTAAACTCTTTTTAAACGTAATAATTCAAAAATAACGGATTTATGGACATACGTCTATATGAGCTTTTATCCTTGTTTTCGTGTGAGGAACCAGTTTGTAAAACTATTTTTGATTTGATACACCGTATAAATAGTCGAGAAAAACACAACACACATGGTTTGAAAATTACACATAAGCATGAAACAAGGTGTCACCGCTCTGTGTTAACCTCAGTGTCTCAGTGCCCACTTTTACATACACACACACACACACACACATATATATATATATATATATATATATATATATATATATATATATATATGTTGTGTGTATTTAGACAGTATTTTGTCACTAATGCATGTTACATTAAATAATATAGACAAGTTTTGTCTAGTTATTTTAAGTAAATTCCTTTCATATTGTCGAATAAGCTTTTTAGCATTAAAACTGAGGCACGAAATAAGTATTTCAGTGATATATTATTTAATGAAACATGCCTTAATATATATATGTATATATATATATATATATATATATATATATATATATATATATTTCTTTACATATGTATGACATCACAAGCTACGAATATATATCTATTTACACATATACATATCATTATATATATATATATATATATATATATATATATATATATATATATATATATATATATATATATATGAAATATTACTATAATTCACACAGTAAATGGCTCTAATGCTTTCGTCGAATGAGCAGGATTTTTTGACATAGTTCCTAATGGTCAGATTACAATTGGCCTAATCAATATGCATATAGTTCTCAAGTTTCTCTCCTTCTTTCTCAACTCCTCTCGTATCAAATAAACAAGCAACATCAATAAAGGAACGGACTTGGTGTCCTTAACTGTTAACAGTTATATATATATATATATATATATATATATATATATATATATATATATATATATATATATATATATATCTAAGTCTTATGGGCAAATCATGTTAAAACACCGGTTCTCTTACTATCACCAAAATTTACGCAACATTATGTCGATGGAATCCTGCTCTCGCTTTATTGCTGTTTTGTTTACATTTTTTCCCTTGAAACCCTTTCTGACAAACATCCCACAATCTATATAAAGGTTATAGTTCCTGGAGGGTTTACTATTTAATCGAATATCCTAATTCTGCTCCTTCCCCTCGTTTGTTTGTAAGTGTCGTAGTGTATCTAGCATCCCTTCAACACTCTACCAGATGGTCAGACTCATAGCCTTAAATAGTCTACGATTAAGGACTTCAACAGTTGATTTATAAGTTGATTAATAAGTTGATACTAACCTTATTAATACTCGGACTGATCTTACTTCGTTTGGCTATACAACATTTGGCCCTCCTCTATTCCTTTTAAGTTGCCTTGTTAATTGTTTGGTAACTTATTGTTCTCTGTTTTTGTATGTATTCGTTAGCATCGGGTACTGGCGCTGAATAAATATATTAAGCACACATTTTTCTCTATGTATCTTTCACCTCGACAATACAAGAGAAAGTTAGTTTGAACGGACGTTAATGCGATGCTATTACCTTTCATAAATAATGGAACATAGCGTTTTAATTGCAAACGAAGACGGAAGATAAAGATATATCTGACATTCAGTTTGATTTTACTGAGAGAAAGAAAGGCTACATAATGATAAGAAATAAATTGTAAAATATAGGTGGCGATAACGCCCTCACGCGTTTGACGTCTGCCTCAGTGAAATGGAAACATTTGTCAATTTTGAATTTTTTCATTTGTATGGATGTAGGTCATTAAATAATGACCTACATCCATAGTTATAACCGTTATTGTAATATTTTACTAAAGATGCTAAGCTCAAATATTTGACCATTCGGTAGGAGAATTTTCACAAGTATCTTACAGTCGTGGAAATCTCAAAGTTCCCTCAGTTACTTAAGAATTAAAATTCATTAGACAAATTAAATTGGAAGTCAAGAAATTTACAATCAGTACTGTTATTACCGTATATACGCGTGTAACGCGCGATCTCGCGTATCGTGCGACCCGCAAATTTTCACTTATAAAAAAATAATTTTATCATGCATCTCGTGTCATGCGAGTTCCTTTTTTGAGAGATCAAATTAAAATAGACTAACCTCTTTTCCCGTATCTCTTTATCCCATCTTTTAGTTAATTAATTTAATAAAGTAAAAGAGAAGGTTAAAAGTATCGTTAGTAACGCTATATTCGTTGCGTAAACCCGTACAGCCATAAACAACTGAACGAGAAACAGGTAAACATCTTATAAACGTAAAAAATGGAAAAGATTCATATTTGCACTGTTTCTATTTTACAATACGATACGAATATGTGAATATTGCATGCATTATTTTTGGATACAGTTAAATAAAACATCAGTTTTATCAAAATCAAGTGTTATTTTAAACACAATTATGTTTTTTGACTATAGTAAATGGATATATAATTTGGTTAACGGTATAGCCAGATCGAGTAATACATACGCTAATTTTATATCGCGTGTATGATGCAACCCCCTTAAAATTAGTTTCAAAATTAGGTCTTCAAAATTTGCATGATACGCGACTATATACAGTATATTTTATTGATTTTAATCAATTTAGAGATTGGTCTTTAAAAAGATTATTTGTCTTGAAACCCGTTTAAAAAAACGACCTAATCAAATATTGTAACTCCTGATCTGAGGTTAAGAAGTAATGACCTGAAAACATCACATCTCTAATAAACAGTACAGAAACTCATTGCTCCCGGGGCAAGCATCATAAACTTTCTCCAGGATTTTTTTTAAAAAGAGGAATTATTATTATTATCAGCGTTACTATCCAGATCAACATAGTTCTTATGATCATAACGTTTCGACCGATGCAACCTCTTTTCAGGGGCCTTCGTAATCGGTAAATTTCTTGGAATTTCGATGTAATGCTTTTATTTAAACCATAGAGGTAAACTGGTCTCATTCCGCTTTCCACATTTAGCGGATATTTCCTACCATTCATATCTACTTCTACGCTTTTTCACTTCATCAAATGATGTGATTTTACAGCACTACCATACCCAAGGATTGAACTCACAACTGTTATGGAACCTGATATGTTTTAGAGACCCATGTTGTCCGCAACATTCTATCTGCTTTCCAGTGGGATAATCCATAGCGGTCGAAATCGGTCGTGTTTTTGTTTTACTGACATAATATCTGCACTCCATGTTTAATTATTCTACAGTTTCAGGCTGATGAGTTTTAAATTCTCCTAGACTGGTTACCAGACATGGCTAGGTAGCCCGCACTGTCTTTCACTGTAACCCATAGATGGAGAAGATACGGATTCATATCTTTCCCGAAGGTGTTTTTACAAAACTGACTATAACGAACTCAACCCGAATTCGAACTTGGTTCGTCGATTTCCCTTTTCCAAGATGCTAACCATTACACTACCTACACTCCCAACACATATCTGCACACATTGTTTAAACAACGCTTTAATACCCAAGGTGTCTCTTCTTTGGATATGTTTTTGGAATTGGTCAAATATTACAGTTATTAACGACGATCCGTTGTCTTAAGAACTCTAAGTTGGCAAAGTTTCTGCTTACTTCGTTAAATATCCAGATTTTGGAGAAACCGAATTACTTGCCCTTAAGACATGTAAAAAATATTAGTCCTTCTCCTGGCCCCCAAAAAAAAAACATTAACAGGAATTAACAAGTAAAATCCACTTTGTCCAGCACGGTCAGCATCAGAAGTTCAACCGTCAGCGCTCAAATATCATCCGCCTTTTTGAATCTGATCGGCTAATCATATTCGTATAAATCCACGAAACCCATACCAGGCTACGAACGATGCCCTTCTTCTGCGAGGATTTTCTCAGAGATAAAGAAAAAAAAAACGAGAAAAAAATCAGATCTAATTAACTGTGCACGGACAAGCAAAAACTAAAAGAAGCTTTTAAAGGCTACAGATTAGTTATTTTCGGACAAGCGATCTTAGAAACCAGATTACAGATGTTCGGTTAACTTGAATCACAGATTCCGAAATAGATCTAACTGGTTTTGTCGTTTTGATACGCACATGTGTAATTTTTTTTTTATCTGCGCATGTTGAACGCTTATCAATAAAAAAAAAAATGATTGGTGAAACACATTCTTCTTGATTATTGATTATCCCACCTTGAATTTATCGGATCTTAATCCTTGTTCTTCTTCTTAGGGAGAAACATTCGCTGTTCTATCTCTTTCTTTTCTGTTTTCCTTTCTTTATCTGTATTCTTCTCCTCTCTATCTTTCTCTCTCTCTCTCTCTCACACAGGCACATACACAGAGAGAGAGAGAGAGAGAGAGAGAGAGAGAGAGTTATTTTCTTTAAGGGTCGGCGTTAGTTCTTTGGCACAAAAGCTCTCTAAACTCAATGACGTCATCGCTGTTGTTTCGCTTCCCTACTGTTTACTGCATGTTTTGCGATATTCCAGAGCGGTTTTAAGAAGTGCTGGGTTGTTGGCTGGTTACAGCAGACTTTTGACCGGGTACCGTGTTGTTCGTTAACGTTCGCATGCCACCAGGTATTTCGAATCGATAACTGACGTCTCACAGCCTATCAATATATCTCTTTTCCGCTATGTGGTAAGAGGATTTGAGAAAATCTGCTGGAGACCGGAGAAGCTTTGGCGGTAATCTGTTATCTGACTCTGGTCGATTTTCATCGATCTTTGCTGGTCTTCGTTTTTGATCGACTTGCCTTTGTGCAAGCATTCTTTTTTCAATTCAGCTTTTTTTTTTTTACAACACTCTACATAGTCTATACAACGTTAACAGGCCGTCAAAGCAACTCTTTCTTAAGAATAGAAATCGTATATACAGTTTCTAACGTTGTTCTAATGCTTTTTCTTAGGAAATTCCAAATAGAATCAGTAACGAGGTTTTCTTCTTTCTATGAATCATTTTTATACATTAGGAAGAAGAAAGAATGAATTATTATTTTTTTATAATTATTTCACCCCAACTAAAGCAATGAAGCCAATAATCCACAAGGGATTACGTGGAGGCGAGTGAATGAATATAAGAAAAATTTATTAAGTCGAGAGAACAATAAAAGTTCATGAATTAAGAAGACAGAAGATAACGACGGACATTGCATTTAAATTTTTAAAATCAAATTCGACTGAGAAGTCAGAAGAGATTTCCACAAGCGAGAAGTGCGGGGGAAGAAACTGTTAGTCTAAGACTTTCGGTGACAGCTAGCCGTTTCAACTGTAAAGTGATGAGGTCTTGCCAACAATCTACTTCCTGTATAAGAATCGGGCTATTTTGTAAAAATATGATTCGTTTTTTTTTTTTATTCGTTTTTATCTATGCATAGACTACGAGCTTTTTTCGTATTTTATTTTCGTCCTATGCAGCGGATCTTTTTTGATTACGGGTTAGTCTGTTTGGATTTTGAAATCGCAGTAGCAATCAATGTTATTTGCAATATAACAACTCAATAAATAAGTGCATAATAATAAGAATGAAAAAAATATTAATTACGAATAAAACTTTAGAAACTTAGATAAGTTTTTATAAATTTGTTTACATAGAAATTTATTGTGAGAAATCACGACATCTTTTTCATTTAAATTGATATTGCATGTATTTCTACCGGTAAAAGAATCTATACTTTCTCCCAGTGAAACCAAACTTTAAATACTTAATTTTAATCATTTTAATGTTATTTCCAAAGGTAAAATGTAAAATAAAACCTAATAGAAAATCCAAAATAAGTTAAGGTTAAAACAATTTTTTTATCGCTGGCAAAATCAACTGACAGGAAAATGACACATTATGGAATAGAAAAAAAATCTATTCAATAAGTTTTTATTTTAATTAGACATTTTAAAATTTTTGATTAAATACTTAGCACCTTTCAGTTGTCGAATTATCTCAGTGATTCTGGCTTATTACTAATGAACAGCTTTTTAAGAAAACGAACAAACGCATCATTCAATTCAAAAAAAAATGTTTACTATTACAAACGTATATAATTCGTGTGCGTGAAGAAATCCGAATCTTTTTTAAATTTTGACTGTCTTTTCTCTAGAACAGTGTTTTTCAATCTTTTTTTTCAACTAATGCTCCTTTGTACACAAACTTTTTTTTGTCAAAAATATATTTTTGTATAATATTCGAAATTTAATTTGACAAGGTGACACAAAGCCGAAAGTATGAGGCTCCCAGTGAGGATCGACCTTACTATACACAGTTGTAATTGATCTAGCGAAACCAGCTTGCTGACCATTACACCACCCTATGAAGTAATATTTCGATGTGCGGCCGGTGTTATGGTTCTCTTTCAGACAAATTCCGGACAAGATCTGTTCCTATCTCTTTTCCTTGAGACCTACGACCATATCACGTTGAAAACCCCGGTTCGCGTTCAATCACTGAAGTTAAGCCACGTCAAGTCTGGTCAGTACCTAGATGGGTGACCACTTGGCAGTACCAGGTGCTGTAAGCTTGCATGTGCAGTTGGTGTAATGGATAACGGCTCGGAATTGGAAATCCGGGAGCCGAGTTACAATTTCAGTCGGGTTCGTTATATTACGTGTTTTTAAGAAAGTTATTAATCAATTGTCAAATGATGGGGCCTTGCACCATCTATGGGCTAATTAATAGAACTTGTATCAGTAAGAAGTCATTATTATCCCACCCACAACCAAATTCTCACAATCTAAAAATATTTTATGGCTTTAAATAACTTGCAATGAGTTGATAAGCCGTAAAAAAAATAAATCAATCTCTTGCTTTCAGGTTATAAGCAATAACGGAGAAAGAAAACTCTGAATTCCAAACCGGCCTTAAAAGGGATGTTCTCTATCAGACTATCTGACCTTAGACACAATAGTGCTTTTACAGCTGCATTACATGTGGAGCATCTAAGGCCTTAATGAATTACGGTGCTCATGTCGTGATTAATATTTATAGGTGTCTAAATAGAAGAGAGGCTATATATTTAGGTATTTTATTGTGAAATTATAGCAGGTCTCATTATTTCTGCTGACAGTGAGAGCGATTATAATGACTCAATCTGCTACTAAAAATATTGGTTTACTGTATCATACCGGACAATTTTTCTCGACAGAATCCATCTTACACATTTATAAATCTATCACTGCCATATCTGGTCTGATGCTACTGCTATATATCTTGCGATTCTCGACAAAATCTAAAGTAGGCTCTGTGATGTTATCAATCCTGACCTGGCATCTCGACTTCAGATATGGTTTCCTTTTGTATTTTCATCGTAATTATTCTAATGAACTCTCCTCCTTAGTAACTCATACTCATTAATTTAAAGGTACTACTAGATTGGCCTCTATGTTTTACTGTTGAAATAGCTAGATGTAACCCTATTTTCTGCAGTGAAGTGGGACTAAAGAGGCGGTGATGGTCGACATCTGTAATTCCGTCACAGCGCACGTGTTGGTGGTTTTGTACGCGCGATGACGCAACTGACATAAAACGCATTCTTTTTTTAAGGACGCAGTTTTTTTGTTTTTTTTTAATAAGACGGTTTTGAAAGGATAGCGAAAAAGACGTATACTAGGATTTCTTGATATCGGAGCAACATTTTCTTTATTGCAACATTTCCTTCTACACAACACCCCACCCCAGGATTTTACAGTGTTTTGATCATCAGACAAATTATCTTTTTCTGTTAGGTCTTTTGATACATATTTAATATATTTTTCCTTATAAATAAATAAAAAGAAATTAGGCCTTAGAAAATATATATTTGATTAGCATAATATATATACATGAATAAATTATTGCATTATTTTACATCTTAATAAGGATAATTCAAATCGTATAAGGTCAGCTTAGATGTGTGCAGAAGGTCGCATGCATAGGCATCCAAGTGAAGATCGAAATCACTCGTAATTGATCTAACGGGACAAGTTTGTTCACCATTACACAACACATCGGAGTGTCCCTTGACATCCTATAACGATTTACTAGATGTAGCTAAGATACGGTACATGGCCGAAAGTATGGAGGATAGAACTCACTATACAGTTGTAATTGATTTAACAAGACATTCTTACTGAACGTTACGCCATATCGAAGTGCACCTTGAAATCCTATAACTTTCATCAGTCTTTTAGGTGTTCGATTTTATTAACTTTTCTCTTGTTGCAACTTTAATATTCATAAAAAAAACAACGGAATATTGTTCTTTTTTGAGAATAACTTTCATATTTCTTGCTCGAATTTGTTTAGAATTGGGTAATTTACTCTTAAAATGATGTCAAATCGATGTATGCAAATAATGTGACTTTTCCTCTCTTGAAATAGAAAATTTATTTAATCATTTACATATGTAGTTTCATTAGTATTCTCAGTGCCAAATGTACTGGTATGAAAATAGTGAAAACGTCACTGTTCAGCATGTTGTTACCCAATAGGATACTTCTCCGTGATGTCGTGTTTCACAAGCTTATCTTGTTAGATCGATTACGACTGAGTTCGATCTTCACTGCTCCTTACTTGCAGCCTTGTGCTACATCTAATCTACGTTTAATGAATTGCTGCAGTTGTTTCTCTTTGGTGTAATGGTTAGTGTTGTAACATAGCTACGGACAATAATGGGTATATCTCCCATTCACATAAATTAAGAAGTAAATACTGTATGTTGGTCTGCTGTAGGAGATTCGTCTCCAGCTGTGATGGCCAGACTCTGCCTCCGAGCAGAGAGGATCTCCAGACGATGCTATGGCGAAGGGCAGAGTCTCGTCTCGGGAAACAGCTACCCGATCCCGTTTTATACGGAGTCTACGGTGAATTTTTGGCTGCGCCTACAGGCTGGGATACCCCACATTAAATTCGGCCTTGTGCCACATCTATCCGCGTGGGGCGGTTAGTAGATATCCAGCAGTTGGAGATTCGTCTCCAGCTGTGTTGGTCAAACTCTCTCTGCCTCCGAGAAGAGAAGGTCACAAGATGAAGCTATGTGGAAGGGCAGAATCTCGACACAGCTACCCGAATTTTGGGCGGAGTCTATGGGCTCGGATACTCCACATTAAATTCAGCCTTGTGCCACATCTGACCGCGTAGAGTGGTTGGTAGATAGCCTGCAGGTGGAGATTCATTGTGGAATTCGCTTGACACACTTCCAGCTGTTGACTACTAGTACTACTATTACTACGCGCCGCTGGCGAATCTTATCCCGCAACGACCTCACGGGATGCTCCTTACTTGCGGCCTTTTGACATATCTAAGCTATGTTTAATAATCTCTATAATTGTTGTCCAGTAGGACATTTCTCCGTGGTGTAATTGTTAGCAAGCTTGTCTTGCTAGATCTATTACGACTAAGTCGTGGGTGCTCCTTACGTGCAACCTTGTGCCACATCTTAGCTACGCTTAGTTAATCGCTACAATTGGTAACCAATAGTGCACTTGTCTGTGGGGAAATTGTTAGCAAGCTTGCCGTGTATGCCTTTCATCCGTGTCGGAAAGATCTGTTTCTTGAAACTATTACCGTATGCCCGAGATCATTTTTATCTCATATATGGAGTAGAATTTGGGGGAACAATATCTAAGCTATGTTTAATAAACTTTACAACTGTTGTCCAAGACATTTCTCCGTGGTGTAATTGTTAGCAAGCTTGTCTTGCTAGATCTATTACGACTAAGTCGTGGGTGCTCCTTACGTGCATTTTTTTTTATTTTTCAGCATGACCTTGCTCCATCCCATGAGAGCAAAAACTACACAAAAGAACACTTTAGGCCGAAAGGATTAACTGTTCTTGGTTGGCCTGCAAATAAGCAAGATCCAACAGAAAATTCATGGGAAAACATCAAGAGGAGAAAAGATTATGCAATAAATCTTGAAGATCTGAAAGGAGCCAATACTGAAGTGTAGGCATCGTTGACAGCGAAGGATTGTCGTATTTTAATTGGTTTGTTATCGCAATGAATGAAAAAGTTACTATAACAAAGTATTAATGTACAAATAGAGTTTTTTTTTCAAAATTGTATTAAAAAATAAGCATTTTGTCTCAGTAAAAATAAAAGCAGTTTTTTTGTCTATTGAATGGTTATTCTTTTGACACCACTATTATTGTATACGCTTTTGATTCACTCGGCAATGTTTAATGTTTTAAAATGTGAAATAGATCATATGTTTATTCAACTTTTCTTGTTTTATTGTTCATTGATACTTCTATAAAATTATGAATTATTTTTTTCCATAGTTATAAAATGGCACATAATAAATATTGTATTGTAGATGGTTTACATATTTTGATAATTTTGTAATTTTTTGGAATTAAAATTAGAATTTATTTCTTTATTAAATGGCAAATAATAAAACTTTATAAAAAGGTAAATACCGTAAATTGCGTCGTACAGCTCGAGTTTTCAAAACTAGTGGTCGACTTATATGGCGTATCTAAAATTCAAAACTTTGCCACCAAATTGTAAACAAATTGAAAGCACTCTTTATTACTCTCCACCACCGTACCTGCTGTTGGCTGCCATAAATATATCCCACTAAAACTTGTGTTTGGAGAACATATGTGTCATATTAACATATAAATTAATATAAAACAATAAAATAATAACACAAATTCAGTATTCTATTATCGCTACAGCAAACATTACGTTCAACAGCTGATAGATGATGTGTAAACACTAACCGAAGCGATGTTTAACTCAGTCGTTGATTCTGACAAGTAGAAACGGTATGCATGTCATCTGCGCTATTTCATTATAGTAATAACTATTGAATACTAGCCCCATTTAAGCTAGCTTTTGTCGAGGATTCTTGGTTTGGCCATCATCGCAATAGCTTGGGACGAGTAGATTCGATAGGCATTAATAAACTACAGAAGTCAAAATTGATCGTTGCATTTAAATACTGAATTTATTTTTAAGCTTCTTTTAAAAATTTCAAAGATAATTCTTCTGTCGCCATTATGGAATATAATATATTAATATATATTTTTAACCTCACATAATGTGGCAAATCTGAATCTGAGCTAAATAAAAATCGTTCCCTGTGTCTCCCTTTTCTGGGGCTTTTGAATGAGCTATGAATCATTGAAATCGGACTAGTGGGAGTGGAGGAGTTGCTTGGACAAACACGCACAAACACTCATACATACACTGTACTTTATATATAACATACAATATACTTCATAGGACGGTAGGACTTATTTTGGGGCCATTGGCAGCCTACCGTTTGTTTACGGGGGGTCGACCTATACGATAGGTATATGCTTAACTCAGAATTTTGAGCGAAAAATCTTGTGGTCGACTTTTACTCCAGGTCAACATGTACGCCCTCAATTTATGGTAATATATATATCGGATTGTATTTGGTTTACAAATTTTTATAATCTTGTAAATAAATATTGCCGAAGATGCAAAATATATATACAGTAATAGCTGTGTCGAAGGAATAAACGTACATTTGACAAACCATTTTTTTTTCGGATACTAAGGTTAAACATTAAACCAAAAGATTGATGAATATGTCTAAACAAATGATGTAATGGTGACTGAACCTTGTTTGCATATGCCTCCTCTCTGAATTCTTTCGGTTTACTTCGTCATAATACGCTTCTGAAATTTTTCGAGCATCTTCCATGCCGAGTTCTTTTCACTCGGCGTCTTTAAAACCTAATGTCTTCTTCCAACCAAACATCGAAGCAGTTTGCAAATCCCGCTTTCTTTTTCGATCTCTCACACCCACAAATCACAAATTTGTTTCCTCTTAATTGCTGAAATCTCTATTTCAAAAATCATTATAAAGTTTCTTTTTCAGGGTTTTTTTTTCTTGCCATGATCAAGGCTCCTGTTTCTTCTTTCCTACCAATTTTTATTCATCCGCCATTGTATCATTAACAACGAGACATT
This sequence comes from Acanthosepion lycidas, assembly GCA_963932145.1. NCBI lineage: Eukaryota > Metazoa > Mollusca > Cephalopoda > Sepiida > Sepiidae > Acanthosepion > Acanthosepion lycidas. Next base: position 80,803,611 of record OZ010576.1, read on the forward strand.
TGTTTTTCGAGATTTTTTCTTCTTTTGTTGCTGTTTGTAAAATTACAGGGTATTTCATCGTTCACTAATTCATGCCTTTGATTGATTCTGACTTATTTCGAACAGCTTCTCGCTAATACAGGCTCGTGTTGTAACACCAGAAATGTGAAATTAAAAATTAAACTTCGATACTGGCGTAACGATGTTCTCATTTTTTAACGTTGGAATGTATTTTCTATTTTACTTTCATTTTTTTTTCTTCTCGTAATTTTTAATTGAAAAATGTTGCACTCCTGACATTTCGACAAGAAGGGCGCTGCTTCCGACCTCCCCATAACTGTATCCAAATACTGGATGGGCTTAAGCTACTCATTTTCAATAATGTATAATAACAAACTTCCAGACGTTTAATGATTGTAAAGTAAGAGAGAGAAGAAAAATATGTTAGATATTTGATTTTTCTTTAATTAACGGTAAAGATTTTCCTTCCTTGTTA
>OZ010576.1:80806585-80899085 GCA_963932145.1 Acanthosepion lycidas
ACTTGAATGATTTCTACCTTGTGGAATATGTAAATACCTGCCGCCCTGTCGTGATCAATAAAACGATAACGCTTCTCGCTGTGGCCTAATAGGCAACAAACTAATCTCGTAGACGGTTGTTATTGTAGAGCGGTCGATCCTCATTGGGTGTTCCATAGTTGTAGCTGTATGAGTTTATGATTAGAAAATGCTAATAAAATCAAGCCAGCCGTCTATTTTTCGTTGTTTGTTTGGGTTTTATGGCATATCAACCACTGTGGGTTATTTAATGCCAAATCCAGTTTATATATATATGCCAAATATATGAATTTTAAATGCCTATTTTGTAGGGAACATTTTTAGCAAGCTAGAGCTCATTTGGTTGTAATCCTAGGTATTTTTGTTTAAGTCAAGAATTTCCATTTGATAAGGACATTTTATTTGCAAAATGGTAAAAGGTAGGATATGTTGTTTACACATGAGTCTACATCTTTGATAAGAGACGAATTCTTTTTAGAAAATCCAATATAATTTTTGGTTCAGTTTTTGCAAATAATTTCTTCATGTTCTTGATTGATTAATTGTTTTGTTTAACGGCATCTCAAACTTAGTGGTCACTTTATGCCGAAAATTATTTTGAGTGACTTTAAAAGTCAAAAACGTATAGCTGGCAACATTATGGTTTAAAAAAACAAAAACAAAAAAAAACGTATAGCTGGCAACATTGTTTCAAAAACGCATAGCTGGCAACATTGTTTCAAAAACGCATAGCTGGCAACATTTTTCCGAAAACATTATCTGAGACCTTGCTGCTGGATGTAGTTTATCGTCATACCCAGGACGTTTTTCGTTGTTGTAGATTATCAGATAATAAATTGAAATAGAGTAACTGAAAATAAAATTGCGGCGAAGTGAATATGCGTTTCAAGATTATATTTAGGGCAATACCGCTGGAGAATACTAAGTTATAATGTTTACAGATGAAAAAAGTGATTCTTCGTCTATGATCCGTGTCCATTCATGACATGGGTGATCAAGACTCTTCACAACTTCCTGACCTTGTAGCTTAAAGAAAGTTTGATTCTTTGCATCTATTAGTTAGTCGCTGTTGATTAGTCTTCGTGTCTCTCTGCCTTTCCTGTATACTGTGAGTGTTAAATTTTCCAAGCCCTCTTTTCTCGTTATATATCCTTGAAATTTCGACTGTCTTTCTGATTTCAAGTACAAGTTACCTTTTTTCTTCGCATTTTCTTTTAACACTTCCTCTTTGTTCACATGGTATTCTCAGAATTTCTGTTACGTCGACTCCGTATTTCACAGATGAAGAAATTGTCCAGCATTCATTGCGATAAAGGAAAATAGATGTGACATATCAAATCAGTTGCAATTTGCTTTTCTTTTAGCAGACTTACCACTCTATCGCGTTGAAACATCGGTTCTAGTACAAGCAACAAAGTTAAGCATCGTAGAGCCTGGTCAGTACTTAGATGGGTAACCGCTTGGAAGGTGCTGTTAGATTGGATGTGCGGGTGGTGTAGTAGATAAATCGGCGAACCAAATTCCAATCGGGTTCTTTATATTCAGTTACGCACAAATAATCTTGGTAGGAATCCACCTTTCACCCCCAGCTATAGGTTAATTAGTAGGTAAAATCCTTATGTATAAAACATTCTTACAATCTAAATTTTTTTAAATAACTCGCAAAGAATAAAGCTTGTCTCATCCCGTGATAAGGAGCAAGAAGCTACATTTTCCACATAAGAAAAATATCCTTGCCCAGAATAATGAAGATAATTTGCATTGATTGATTTTACCTTATTTAATGTTAGAATTAGTCTTTTCTTTTTAAAGCATTTCACCCCAAGCAAGGTGTGAGTACCACATGCACAACAAAGTGCTTAAAAGTAAAGAGGCCTGTTTGAGGAAAGGACGGGGAAAAGATCAAGGCATCAGAAGATGTCGACTGACATTACATTTGAATATTTGAAGATTATAGCTATCAGGGAAGCAAGAAGCGGAAAGGAGTTCCATAGACGGGAAGCACGAGATAAGAATCGGTTGGAGTAGAAGAGAGAGGCTACATTTAACAGTTTCGACAGTGAAAGTGTGGAACTGAGATGCCAACCTAGTAGCACGCTTAAATTCATGCAATTTGGGAATCAGCGAAAGAAGCTCGTTGGAGCAGTTGCTGTGAAAATACTTGTAGAAAAGACAGAGGGAAGCCACGGCACGTGTGTGAGGAAGTGACTGTTGACGAGATGCCAGATAAGGACCCATCACATTGCATATCCATCGATTTTTGAAGCTATAAGAATTCACTTACTCCTGGTCTAGGCAAGTATTGTTATTTCTTCGTGAATATGTCGGCAAATATTGTCAGCTTACAAATGAGCCTATATGTAAAATTTGCTCATTTATACGTTAGTTCGTGGTTAAATATTAGTTATATTGTCGCACTTGGGCCTATAGGCAATTAATGACCGCGTATACTTGAGTCTATAGGCAAATTTTTGTTCTTTATACTTGAGCTGATAAGTAAATATTGGTTGTTTATACTTCAATCTGTAGGTCGTTTATATTTCAGTCTATAAATATCTACTTGGTTGGAGGAGAGGTTAATGTTGGTCGATTATATATTTGTCTGTTTAACAGTATATCAACTCCTTATGGGTCATTTAATACCAATTTTTTTTTAAGCGTTTCACCCCAAGCAAGGCAGGAAGCCACTAGGACGCAAGGGGTTGCAGAAGATTTGGAACATTTTCAGATAAGAGTGATACAGGAAAGGATGAGGAGAAGGATAGTGGATAGATCAAGGCAACTGGAGATGTCGATTGACATTACATTTGAATAGTTGGAGATCATAGCTCTTAGGGAAACAGGAATAGGGAAGGGAGTTCCACAGGCGAGAGGTGCGAGATATGAAGCTATTGGATTAGAAGAGACGGCTACATTTAATAGTTTCAACAGTGAAAGGGTGAGAGCGGGATGCCCAGCCTCGTAGGGCGCTTGAATTCACGATGTCTGGGAACCAGCGAATGCAGCTCATCGGAGAAATTAATATGGAAGTATTTGTAAATATTTGTATTTGGCATTGTTATAATTTTATTTTTTACAAAATTGTATTGCTGGATATTTGGTTGGTTGATTTTGATTAGCGACATATCGAACTCTATGAGTTACTTAATGCCAAAATTGAAATATTTGAAAACAATTTTATGGCCTCAACTAAATATATAGTTAAAACCTTCAAAATACAGATAAAATGTAGTTGGTATTTCTACTATAAAATCTACTTGCTTTAAAATGTATTGCTGATAATTTTACTATAAATATGTATTGTTGTTAATTTTGCTATAAAAATCTAGTTTTATACGTTCATAGAAATTTGCTTTTGTTTGTGGGTTCACCATTTGCCCATAGCTGGGACCCTAACATGTGCTACTACTCCGGGTCAAGGTGGAACAACAGTAATTAAGAGCTGGTTCAGCGCCTTCGAATCATCCCAAACTTGCTACCGGATGTAGTTTATCGTCATACCCAGAACGAGTCATTTATATTTAGAATATGTAAATATTTACATGATAGCTGATCCATTTTCTTCCTAGGGGTAAAGTCTTCATATTCCAGGCCCTGACGACTGAGAAGTTTTTATCTTTCCTATCTCCAATAGCTGTTTATAATCCATAACTTTCTCAATCGCGAAAGTGATGATTGAGCAAGGCCAGTCCAGATATACACAGATATTCAGTAATACTCCATTTTTGATCTGATATAAACAAAACGAATTTTTTTTTCTTCAGTAATAATTCAGTATTTAGTCGCTACACTCCTCTGACTAAAAAGTAAACCGCAATTTGTGTTATTTTATTAGCCAAAGGCTGAAACATTACCAAATGTATAACAACAAAAGCGGAAATTTCTCTTATATTTCTTACTGCTTACAATGACAGAATTTGTATAAAATAAAGGCTTATTTATTTAACCGCCTCCTGCTGCAGGGTCTTTATCTATCCGCGGGTTATGATATCATCTGCCAAAATGAAATATAATATGGGACGCCCATCTTTCTCGTTTTCACTTTAAATCATAGAAAGTTCTGCTCATGCCGAAGGCATCCACTCCCTTCAGGATAATTATAAAAGCATGCAAAATTGGTACGCCAGAGGCACTAGTTCCAAAAGCTTTATTGCACAAGAATGTTCGAATTTACGAATACCAAGATATCCTCCGAACGGTAATTTTCTATATGAAAACCTTTCACTTTCAAAAGTGACGTCATTACATTTCTGTTGCAAGAAAATAAATACTTTGCTGCCTGCTGAAATATTTTTCCCTTGGGTTAGAAACATCAATGAACAAGATGATGATGATCCCATAAATAACAGAGAGTGATGAATATATAGAAGAACAAATTGGTAATGAAGGAGAAGGTGGAGAATTATTAAAAGAAGAATATATATATATATATATATATATATATATATATATATATATTATTATTATTATTATTATTATTATTATTATTAAAAGAAAAATATGAGAGGTGAGATGTGCAAAAATAAATGTAAATTCATGAAAGATACAAATAAGAAAAATACAGAAAAATTGTAAAGAATCAATGAATAATAAGAATAAAAAGATTGAAATCTTCGCCTATCACTCGGTTTACACTCCTCCCTGTCTTAGGCGAATTGTTGTCTTGCTTTGGGCCAATTGACTAAAAAAATGGAAAAATAGAAAAACAGATTGAATAAGACAGACGATTGAATAAGACAGACGACCCAGTTTTAGATAGGTAAATCTGAGACAAGGAATGGCTTGTAAATTTTAACGCCTCGAAAACAAAACTGCTATCATTTAATCACCAGAAAGAACATTTTCTGCCTTTCATCCTCATGACTCATGCTAACCTCTAGGACAGCAACACTTTGAGCTTTCTTGAGCTCATGTTTTCCTCTGACATAAGACGGAGCGATTATATTGAATCCATTGCTACATCTACTGGTAGGAAAGTTGGTTTACTATGCCGTGCCAGACAATTTTTTCTCTACAAAATCCTTCTTGCACATATAAAAATCTACCATACATGCGGAAATTGAATATTATTGCCATATCTGGTCTGGAGCTCCTGCTATATATTTCGAGTCTCTCGACAAAATTCAAAGACGTGTCTGTAATGTAATCGATCTTGACCTTCGTATTCAAGGCAATAGTTTGATTTGTAAGACCATAAACATTATTGCGAGTTCAATCCTCAATGGATACCTCACACATTAGTCTTTAATTCAACAAATATCAGACAGCATCTCCACATGAGATAATAACATATACTTGAGTCTATTGATCGCTTATACCTTAGTCTATGTAAATATTGATCGTTTATACTTGAGCCTTTATGTAAATACTGATCACTTATATTTAAGCCTATAGGTAAATATTCGCTGCTCATCTTTCAGTCTGTAACTAAATATTGGTCATTTAAACTCGAGCCTATAGGTAAATATAGATCATTTAAACTCTAGTCTATAAGCATCTACTTGCTTCGAGGAGAGGTAAGTGTTGGTCGTCTGTATGAGAGTCTCGAAGCATATCGATTAACACAAAAGAATAAGAGTAAGACGCAGATGGAAGGAGAAGGAAAGGGATAAAAGATCTTTCGTACTCCATTGGCTTGTTATCTACGTGTCATGAATCTATATTGCGATCTACATGTCTTGAATCTACTTTGGTATGCGATCTACATTCCTGACTTGTATTTAGAAATTTTAGCTGATGTAGGTGCTGTCTATTGCTAGAATATTATTAATATAATTTTTTTTAAATATTTTAATTACATTTTCTATATGTTATATATATGCTATTATGTTTTACTATGGAGATATTATTCCAAATTAAAATTTGTACGATGTAGACATTTTAGCCGATATACACGCTGTTTATCGCTCGAATATAAATAAAAGAACACTTTTTTAATATTTTAAATACAGTTTTTATGTTATATATATATTATACTAGAAGAAGAAGAAGAAGAAGAAGAAGATGAAGAGGAAGAAGGATGATGACGATTATGATGATGATGATGTATTATCAACAAAATGTTATTTTGCACCTTATTATAATATCAGCTTTTCCTTTGGATTGAGAAAACGGAGGTGATGAGAAAACCTTTCTGCGCCTGCGTTACTCACAAGATTGAAGAATTTCTGTCACTGTACATTTTTTATGGGCCGACGCATCCGCCATTCCGAGTATCCCAGGTAGTCTTGAGTATCGAATGGCTTCCATCCAAGGCTATAGAACGGAGTGAGTCCTGCTAATTAACTCATGGTTTGGAGATAAGGACCATTCCCAACGGTAATTCCACCTATGTGAATGTAACTATCTCGAGTGGTATTTGAACTCTGCTCTACTGATTCCTCATTCCGAGTGTCTGTCCATTACACCACCGCACACCCATTCCTTTAATTAGTTCGAAATCTCCTCTCGGTTTTAATCTCCGATTAAATCAACTGCTGACAGCCGAGAGAATTCACTACTGAAAGAAATGTTACCTGCCAATAAGTGATGTGTTCTAAGATTCCGTACTTAGACGTTGATAGACGGATTTTTGTTACTCGAATATAAACATTCTTTTAGCATATTAAGATGTAGCAATCGACTTCTAACAGTCTTGTGTCTCATGACGTACGAAAAAAAAAAAACTGATCTAAACTCGTTGTTCATTTGCTTAGTCGGCGAATATTTGACTTAACGCTGTTCTATAAGTGGGCATAAAACATCGAATTACATTACCTACAGAAGGGTACGAACAGTTACGAAGGATTTCTTTCTCTGGTTCAGCAATTTAACCCCTGGACACTGATTATCTAATTAATTTATGGAGAAAGTGACAGAAAAATATCCGTTAGAGTTAATCGACTTACAATGCGACGAATTTTCTAAATCAAAATTTAATTCAGAATCTGCTACCGACTTCTACAAGAAATGTTTTGCCAAGCGGAAAATGTAAAAGCCGATTGAATAATGCGAAAATGATGGTTTCAGTATTTGAAAGTAGATATGCTTTTGAAAGACCTTGTTCGAAAATGAAAAAAAAAATCTAAAAATAAGGAACCTTGTTTAAATAATATAACATTAAATTCCTTGTTTTTTTTTTAAACCTCCAGACAAATGCAGCCTTCTGGTCTGAAGTCGAGACAATTTATTATAGTACATTTGATATCATGGCCATCCTCCGAGACATTGCATAGCTTTCTGGCTCGTGCTCTTCAAAGGTTGCCGAACTCTGGTATAGAATATTTGGTTAAAGACGATTCTTCATTCGTTTGTACTAGCTGATAGCTAAGAAAAGTAAACAACCACATTATTGAGAGATCATTGACGTGTTCCTGGTCAAGGACCAAACGAATCAGGAAAACTCCTACGAATTGTAACGAGAACCTGTATTAAAAATCTGTCGAGTTCATTTGACGGCACCTTCAAGTTTCCTCTGCACAACTTAGTGTTTCAATTATCGGCTTTTAATGAGAGATTATCACGTTGCTTCCAAGCGATGATAAGTCATTACGACAGGATGAACTGGGAGATTATTGAAAGCAAAAGGAAATAGATTTCCATCTTCCATTTCCTATAAGTCGGTCGATTATTGCATTTTTCAATAAACCAGCCATGAAACGTTTGATATTGGCTTGCAGGGAAGCAGCTGCCATATGATTAGGCCACAGGTAATTTTTAGATACTCAAGAATATAGAGAGACTGATCGTCTCTCAAGTGGTTGCGGAGTGAAATTTTATTTTTATGATGGATTAATTGAAATCATATCTCCGACCGTCATCATCTGATTTCCTGTCATTGCATAACCATTGCTCTTGATACCAGTTTGAAACGATTCATATCTAACTTGTTTGAGTTCTCTTGCAGTACAATTATAAGATACAAGAGAACACTCATATTTAATTTCATTACTAGAGCAATTACAAATCTCTTTCTTTCTTTCTTTCTTTGGTTTATCTTCAAGACGACCTGTCTCTCCTTTCATTATGGGTGCTTCCAGCTCAACGGATTAGTGGAAATATCTAAAGCCAAATCCCCCCCCCCAAAAAAAAGCAAAGATTTTTCATCGTAATCAAGCTGTGTTAATACCCAAACGTAATTCTAAAATTAATAAATATCCGATTAGTTTATACCTTAAGACATCGAGATGTAATCGAAACTCAGGAACATTTCCATCACAGCGAAATGATAATTAAATGTTTAATATCAACGGAACTTTGTTTACTAAGAGTTGCGCAAGTTTGGAACAAGGTCACAATTATGGAGCACCCAGTAATGATTGAATATAACACTAATGATCATTTAGACAAGATTGTTAGTCATTATAGGACCACGAAGAAGTTAAAGTCATCTAAGCTATGATTCTTCTTCTGTAGGCCGTGTCTCTTCAGGACGTTGTGGAACATGGCTCTCCACAATGGCCTGTCTTTCTAAATTTTTAAAACAAAACATAATTCTATACATTATTATTATTATTATTATTATTATTATTATTATTATTATTATTATTATTATTAAATCATATTAATTACTCTGACTTTTTGATATAATACTGAAAGTGGAATTTGGATTTTGTTAAGTTATATATTTTTTGTAATGTCAACGAACACTCTTTGCCACTTTTGTGATGCCAACGAATACTCGTTGCCACTTTCGTAATGCTCGTTGTAGTAGAGACATTGTAATCGCAGATACAACTATAGTAACGCCGTTGAACAATACTGGTGATAGACGCCTTTGAATATCACTCACACTAATAGTAGTTGCTCGATAATACTCGCTCGAACAGTAATCCGTATAGTGAACCGAATACAGGAATTGTATAGTGAATAGAGTAGAGAATAGTATAGACTAGAAATGGTGATCAGTATAGTAATAGAGGATAGAATAGAAATAACGATCAGTTAGACGTCACGTCATTTCATACTTATGCATTTCCTCTCTAGTCAAGTGGTCTACTTAATTCAATAATGGGATCGCCTGTGTTTGCTCACTGACCTTCTATGTTCAAACAGAAGTGTCGGCAGCGACCCGTCATTCTTATATAACACGATGGTCCTACTACATCCGGAAGCAAGATCGCTGATCGAAAGATTAGAGGTTTTCAGGAGCGTGAAGCTACATCTCAAATGCTGTTGTTCCCAGATCCTCCATGGCTCGGGGTGGTAGGATCCCAGCTATGGGCAAATAATGAATCCCCAAACACAAACAAAATATTATGAAAGTATAAAATTACATGTTTATAGTAGAACTACCAACAATATATTTTATCTGTAGTTTAAGGCATACAATTTTCTTCAAAATATTTAGATTTTGGCATTAAATGACCCATAGAGGTTGATATGCCGCTAAATGAAATCAACCAACCAACCTGGTGGTCCTGAAGTGACACCCGTCTAAATATTCATTAAACGTTTCTTAACATTGGAAGTTGTGTTTTCAATGTGATTTGTTCGTAAGTGAAGGAAGGCTTATAAATTCAAAATGGCTTGATAATTGTTTTAATCTGGAAGGAAAGCAATCTCAAAACTGTATAAAATATTAAAAAAAAGTACTATACTGGTCAGTCAGTGAATTCCAAATGTTTCTATATAAAGAAACAGCTAATTTTATCATTACCCTTATTATTCAGGTTACTGAACCAGGAGATCTTGGTGGTTTGCTCAAAATCGCTCTGAACGGCTTAAGCTAGCGGATTCAGATATGGGCTTGAGGAGAGCCAGAATACATGATGCTTTTCTTGCACCTTTCCAACCGTTTTGATCTTCATGGACTGCGCAACCTTAGTGTCCTCTTGTATGATTTAAGGTCCACATTGTCATGTACATGTGATCTGATGGTCTTGAGATTAACTTTTAGCCCAGCAGTTATATTTTACATAATTGTCGTTGTGTCCTTTGCACTTTTAATTTTGAGACCTTAATGAAACTCCCAAGCAGCAGCAACAAACGGCTCCTTGCCAGAATCGAAGGATTCCGAATCTCTCTGAGGTAGGTTGGGCTTTGTGTGTAGAATTTTGGATTAAAGTGTCTAGACTGATGGTCTTGAGCCATTTAGATGATGCAAGACTTCATTCACGTTCTCATCTCGACAGTAAGGTTCGAAAAGCTAGACTAACCTTTGCAAAATGTCACATTGTCTGAACTGATGAAAATTAAGCGAATGTGTTCTTCAAACTTTAATTTTGTTGGCTATGATAGTAAACCGATATGTCAAACAATGCTTACTTCCGATAGGCATAAAACCGGTAAAATTCGGCGCTGCTTGCGTATTTATATGGTGGGGACTCTTTCTAGCGCTGGTGCTGATCTACTTGTTCGATTATATGACAAAGTTGATACTCTGTTGTGTAAAAATATTATTGATCATTATGTACCTCCCCATTGTAAATCAGTTCTTTGTATTTACACCGTTTACATTACTCAGGCTGTTGTCTTCATCTTTATTGTCATATTTACGACGTTTCAACCGTTGTACGCTCTAGCCTTCTTCAAAAAAATATTAGTTTGAATTGCGAACTGAACTCTTTATTTAGTTCAAGGGGGTATTCTTTGTAGCTAAAATACAGTGATTATGGAATGGGCGCTGTAAATTTCATATCTCTTTCGAATAGAAAGTATCTGAAAATTCACTTGCGATAATATTATCTAAAATAACCTGACAGCAGTTATTGTTTGTAGTTTAAAAAAGGTGTTTGTTAACTCGTGATACAGTGTAACCCGGATATAAGAGACCCGGATATAAGAGACCCGGATATAAGAGAAACTCGGATATAAGAGAGATTTTTTCTGGTCCCAAATTAGAGCCATACTAACCTAAACAAAATAGACCAAACCCGGATATAAGAGACTTCTTCTCCGGTCCCGAAAACTTTCTTATATCCGGGTTACACTGTATTACCAATGGGATTTACAAACAAATATGTCAGAGCGTTCATTCATTTTACGTGCGTTATGGTGTAACGGGTATCGGCTCTAAATGAGAAATCGGAGAGCCGAGTTCGAATTCCACTCGAGTTCGTTACATCCACTTACGCGTAAAAAATGTTGGGAAAGGTATGTATCCATGTATTCCCCCCACTTCAGCTATGGGTTGTATAGCAGGATAGACTTGGTCCTGTAGCCTTAGTTGTCAACCAGTCTACGGTAGAAAGAAATGGCAGTCAACTGTGGAAAATCTGCCTATTGAGTCATGAATCGAAAGAGACATGATCACCCAAGCGGGTATCACGCGTGACACTTAACTGACAATACTAAATTTCACCCAATAAAATTCTGGAGATCTACCCAAGGTAGTGGTTTACATTAAAAATGATAATATTGAAATGTTTGATATCAATAGAAGAAGATTATGAGGAAAGATGACGACTGACCATCGATTTGAAGAGGTCAATTTTTAAGTGTTAAAATATTACAAAGATAATTACCTCATCTGTAATCGCAACATTAGTTGGCAGTGTCATCGTTATACTAATGACAGTCTGTTTCAGGATGTTTACGATGACGAGGAAAAAAGCGAAAATGCAATAATAATTGAAAAATTTTATTTTTTTTCTCTGCATGGCTAATTACGTATTTATAATTCAGCAGAAAGTAGAAACTGAGCTAAAATTATTGGAAAGCCAACTTTTAATTCCAGTCGGGTTTCTTATAATCATTTGCGCATAAATACATTTGAGAAAGGTATGAATACACATCCTCTTCCCTGGCTATGGGTTAAATAGTAGGATTTTGTCAGTAAATCATTATTATTTCAAAAAAAAAATCTTAGAATGTAAAATAATTTCCTGGCTTTAAATACCCTGAAAAAGGTTGATAAGTCATGAAAAAAGCAGTCCTATTTCTTCAAACACAGATGTTGATTTTTTTTTGTTGTTGTTCAAGGCCTTTCATGTGCCAACTATGAACTTTCATCAACATAACCCCGCTCATCATCAGCATATTGGTCCCGGGTGGGAAAGCGGCGAGGTATCAATGCTGTCATTCAACTGAAGAATGCTGATAATAACATAAACAGAGTATGTGATCAACAAGGATTTATGAACAAAATTGATACTCGTTCTTGAAATTAGAAAAGAATTCAGTTGAAAATTCTGTGAAACATTATGAGGAAAGAAGGCTTGAGAAATTTGATACTCAGTGGGACAGAAAGAAATAGTGAGTAAACTACCTAAAAAATAAAAATAAAAATGTCTATGCAGGCACTGGAAGGGATAGAAACATTGCTCATAGCTAAATAGGATAGGAAATTGTGGAGAGCCGTGACTTCCTCATGCTTAACGGACAGAGCACTTAAAAGGCGTATTCACTTATACGGTACGATAATTCCTAATCTACATGCTTTCTGTTCGGTCTGCTACCATGAACGTGTCAGTGTCGAGTTCTTTGATTGCGGTCCTGTAGCGTCTGTCCACGACGTTCGTTGAAGAACGGTCCTCTTTTCGGTCAGCTACCATGACATTCCAACGATGAGATCTTTTGCGCAAAGAAAAATACATACATGGCTTTCCCAAAGGTAAGTACCAAACAAACTCACTTACTTAAATTTGAATTCTGCTGTGTAATTCCATTTTCAGTACAGATAACCGTTATGTCTCTTGCCTAATTACGATCTACTAGACTATTTGTTTTTTACGGTTTATCAACCTTTTGCGGTTTATTCAAAGTCGGAAGATATTTTAATTTACCGTATATACTCGTGTAACTTACGTTGTTTATTTTAAATGCAGCTGTATTTTTTGACTACAGTAAACAGATATATAGTTTGGTCAATGGCGAAGCTAGGGCCAGCCGTACATACGCTAATTTTATATCTCATGTATGATGCGACCCCCTTAAAATTAGCTTCAAAATTAGCCCTTCAAAACTAGCATGATACGCCTGTGTATACGGTATTTACAGTACTTATATTCGGACTACTGTCCTCATCTTTGTTGTGATAAAAAACAACAAAGATGAGGATAATAATCCGAATATAAATAGAATAACTCCTCATCCCAAAAATTCAGATAAAAATATATTCTAAGATTAATTATTTTCTTTTTTCGCGATTGAATATTGCATTAATAATATTTGAGAATAACAATGATTCTTCCAATTATAAATCATATTCAACCACCAGCTGGTTGGGTACGGTGGATTCATGCCTTTCCCAAGAGTTTGAGAGTAAATGGGTGCAACGAATCTGACTGGAAGTCGACCATTTTTCTCCGATTTCTTATTCCGGGCCACTATCCATTACACCACCTGCACACCCCACTAGACAGGAAACTAATATAGCAGAACTCAAAACAAAAAACCCATGTAGGACGATTCACTTACATCAATTCACCAAATGTGGAGAAACTGACAAACGGCCTTGAAAAATCAGCATTCCATATTACGCCTTTTGACATTTCTCGAAAATCAATCTCGAGCAGTTTTGTTTTTCTTTAAAAAAAAAAAAAAAGAAAAAAAAAAAGAACGCCATGCCCCTTCAATTTCCTTTTCTTGAACTGCTACGACTTTTCTTGAGAAAGATAATAATACTCATTCCAGCTGCCTTCTCTAAAGTGCTTAAATTCAGAGTTTCCCCTTTCCTGGACATATTGTCGACTAATCCTAAAGAGTCCAGTTTACTCTGATATTTAACGCATACATGGGTGACTAGAACACAAATCATAGCTTTCCAAAGAGTATTTGACTGAAAGCGAACGCGTGCAACCTTGGCTGGCAGTTGAACTCGGCTCACCGATCCCACAATTTTGGCACAGGTAACCGTTATACTGCTCGTCGTCCCGTTTGGAATTCTGTCCTTATTTCAGCCACTATTTCCTGGGCTCCGTTTAGTCTTGTACATATCCTCGTGAGGACCGATCTGGCTACACTTGTCATTGTCGAATTAAACTTTTTTCGTTGGCTTCTCGCTATGCTTTTTAAGGAGAAAAGTTTAACATTAATGGTAAGAACAATGGAGCAGAACAACGCAAAATCAACTAAATACAATCTTACCAAACCCCAGGGGGGAAAAAACCCTGCGATTATGGAAAATCCTGTAGGGAAGAGTTTACTATAACACGACTACGAATATGCCACACTAAAATGATGCATTCATTATTAATGAAACAAGAAGAACCACTATGGTGTACTACATGCCAAACCCAATATACAATAAAGAAATTCTGATTAAATGCATTGATTTTGAATCTAAAAGATACAATTTCTTTAAGACAAACAGCCAAAGAGATTTATTCGAAAATATTAAAATAAATAGAAATATCACATGAAGTCAACTGGATTATATCTTAATATATATACATATATATATATATATATATATATATATATATATATATATGAAGAAATATAGTCATAAGATGTGCTATATTTATGGGATAAAGTGCTCAATATCAGAGATAGAGCGTGTGTAAATATAAAAGTGAACATAGAAGTCAACACTTAGAGGCGACAGTTGGTTTCATGCTATATGCAATCGTCAGGCCACAAGTATATATATATATATATATATATATATATAGGTTGGTGCAAAAATAATGACGTAATAATGTCGTTTTTTGACGTTAAAAAATACGTCAAAAACGACATTATTACGTCATTATTTTTGCACTAACCTAATATATATATATATATATATATATATATATATATAAAGCAAAGATTTTCTAATTTCCCTGAATATAAACCAAAATAAATCAATCTTGGCATAAACATCCATTTAAACTAAACTATGCTTGGCTCACTAATCTATATATTGTCTCATAATTAACGCTAAAAAAAAATAATCGTTAATAAATTATTAGGTTTTTGGGGTTTTAAATGCCAAAAATATATCTTTGACCAAGTATGAATAAATAGAAGATATACAGTACTATCATATCAGCTTTAGGACATTTTAGAAATAACTTTACAATACTAATTGCTTGGTTATAATTCAGCTATAAGTAGAAACTGACCGAAAATTATGCAGAAGTATGAATTTGCCAGCTTCCCTTAGTTTAATATCGGATATCAATATAGGTCATGCCATGGTATTTATGCCCTCTCTATCTTTCCGTATTCTTTGCCGCAGGCTGATTACTGTAATTATTAGTAATCCGAGTTGATTTTAATGACTATGAAATTGATTTAACTGACCAGTGGCGTCTTGCGAAGTACTGTCGTAGCCACTGGAAATGCAAGCCTACAATTCGTAAAATTATTTAGTTTACAACAATGACTGGCGAAGACTTTAGTAATGATTTTGTGCTTCAGAAAGGTAGATTTTAATACAGACACGCTATGATGTTATGACTATCGACCCAGAATGAAATAAACAGGAGCTGAACCGAGTGAATAGAGATCTTCATCGTATTGGTTAATTTATATGAACGCTGTTTTGATAACAGTAAAATAAGAAGTGGTGATCCCAATACGGTTGAAAAACTTTAACAAGCTTTTATCTGAAACAATTTTCATTTCATTTCCATTTAGTATGAAGGCAGCGTATAGGAAACAAATGTGCAGCCCCACTCAACACTCTGAATGAGCCCCGGGGCAACTCAGGACGGAGGCAACTCAGGAACAAAAAAACATACCTTTAATGTAACCAAATAAAAGTAATTTATTAAAACCTTAATTAGGGAATATTTTCACTTCATTAAAAAATAAATTTCTTTACAATTAACTTCATTACAAATAATTAAGAAAATATTGACTATCAACTTTTTAAATAAATGTCTTTTATCCGATTATAAAATAATTATGTTTTTTTTTTACTAAGTTGTCTCGATTCAAAGTGGTCTCAGTCCTGAGTTGTCCCGGCGCTTAATCGGCGGTGTTGAGTTGTCCCTACCCGAGAAAAAAACCCAAAAAAACAAAAAAAACATATATCCATATACATACCATATTAAAACACGCCCAAACTTTATTTTCTTCCCAATAACAGATAATATTACAAACATACGAAAAAGATTCCACAATGTAACAAACACCGTTTAAATCAAAGTGCCTACTGATTCAAACTTAACATCACCACGTGAAATATTTGGCCAATTAGAGAAAACTAAAACCTTATTATTCTCGAGCATACATTCGGCGAAATTTTCTAATAAAACCCCACGGATTTCGAGTTCCAAAAAGAAGCTTCTCTCCACCACTAGCGCGCACTGAAAGAAACATGTATCGGTAAGATTCAAACGAATCAGCTATTACAAGCAGCATGGCTAGCCATTCGGAAACTTCAAACGAATCATCTCTAACAACAAGACGGACAGTGAATCTTTGCTTACGATAAAAATCTTTTCTTAACCAACATTTTTTTCTGTGCACCAACTATTTAAAAGACTTTTCTCAATCACAGATTTTTACGGTGGACCAACTATTTAAAGGTATTCTCGAAACAACAGCTTTTATATGTACCAAAGCACAAACACTTTAACTCAATTAAAGACTATTTTTACTCCTTTTGGACTCCTTTGAAGTCATTTACATAAGTTTGTAATTACAAATGTTTTATAAATTGGCATACCTTTGCTTTCTATATTTTTATTTTATTATTGTTTATAATTTGGACGTTCGGATTTTTAATATAAAAAATGGCTGACTGATTTGCCTATAAACACATAAATGAACTCGACCAATAATCAGGCGTTAAAATTTTACTTCAATGAAAATTGATTTTAATACATTTGTTCATTTCATTTACAATCAAGCTGAAGTCATTTCTACTCAAATTAATCTGAATCTTAAGCAACCTTATCGCTAACGTCTGATTGCCTAAAGCAACTCATAAAAAATGAAACACAAAGCCTTACTAAATATCCTACGTGAGGTTTAGGTTTTCAAAGCTCTCCTTCGTCAAAATATGTCCAAGAGATTTCAGCTCTCTCTTACTGATTTTGTAATTAAGTCTTCTTCTTGTTGCCATTTACTTTAAGACTCCATCTTTGCTTATATGTTTGGTTCACAGTATTGTCAGAATCCTTCTTAGAACCACATTGGTGATGCCTCTAGTTTTGGAGATACCTTTGTTATTTCAGTGCGTGTTCAGATTTTGGTAACGCATTTTCCATCCTCTGTTATAAGATTTCCCTGATATTTAAACCTATGTACTTGCTTGATATTGACATCTGTTCTCATGTTGATGACCACATTTACTGTCTTTTTGAAGCCGATGGTTATTTCTTTTTCTCTCGCTTTCTTTCACTGCCCTGTTTGGAGGTCCTGATACGATCCCATAAAATGTATTCAGTTATAGTATCAGTTGAGACATCTTCTCATGGACAACTGCTAAGAACGCTAGTGTCGTATACTGTTAGTGCCGTAGTGAATTAAATAATCATTGGATGTCTCACAAATATAGTCATACGATATCTCACAAATATAGTCATCAGATGTCTCACAAGTATAGTCACTGGATGTCTCACAAATATAGTCATCAGATATCTCACAAATATATTAGGTTGGTGCAAAAATAATGACGTGATAATGTCGTTTTTTGACGTTACGTCAAAAAACGATATTATTACGTCATTATTTTTTGCACCAACCTAATAGTCACTGGATGTTGCACAAATATGACTTCGACAGATAAAATTCAATTTTGTTTATTATTTACATTGATTACATTCGGACAAATGTGTTCAACTTTGTTGCTATTATCACAACATTTCGACCATTTTGTCTCCGTCCTTCTTCAGGTGTCTGTTGATCCGGCTTACTGTCAGGGATTTTCGAAATGGAAACTTTATTTAATCTACGTGAGTAAATGGTTCTCCCTCCGATAACTCGTTCCTTTTCTTAATACTGTTACAGTTATTGCTCTCCCTGTTTTCAATGAGTTTTATTCTTTACTACCTGTTACAAGGATTGAACTCACAATTTACGAAATAACGCTTTAATCCACTAGGCAATTGTATTGCATGGCAGTCCTGCAGTCCTGATCTTTGAACTTGCTAATGTTTCATTGCCTGCTTACTTCTGCCACCTCTGCTTCTATTGTCAGACTAGTAGCTTTCGCCACCGCTTCTCCTTTGTGACTGCTGCTTGAAGTCAAGCTTGCATCTCGCTGCTGAGGTTTCTTTCTTTCTTTTTTCTTTCTTTCTTAAACGCTCCTTTTCATTAATTCACTATACGTAAGGTTTAAAATGATTATTTAAAAATGAAAACGCTTTCTTGAAGCTTTCATTTTAGCTTTAATTGAAAGCTAAAGGATTTAAAATTTACAATTTCTAGTAATCAAAATACTCTGTGGTGCATTTCAAACAGAAATTATATTGATTGGAATCGATCTTTTTTTCATTTTAATCGATGAAAACGGCCATTTTTACACTTTTGTAAACAAAAGATAATTCTCATTTTTAAAAGTCTTGCAGAAATAAAATATATAAAACGTTATTTGAGGAAAATTATCAAATTTAAAGTTAAATTGAAAAAAAAATTACTTATAGCATAAAATGTTGTATACAAACATTTCTTAACTATGGGGTTTTGTTTTTCTGGCGTATTAAACGATTTATTTATATTCGACTGGAAGCCAAACGTTTTCATAGTTAAGTATGGTGAATCAGGCGGTAAATTTTATCGAAGTAAGGGAGAAACCCATAAGATCTCAAATCTTTATCAATTATTCAATTTAAATTGTAAAAAAATGAAAACAAATCTTGTAAACATTCTTTTTTGTCAATTTTTTTTCTTCAGACAATATTGTCTTTAATATATATTATTCAGAAAAGCAATTAAAAGCATCTTTAATTAAATAATGTCTTACTTTTAATGCGTTTTTTTATTTTTCGATTCAAAACAAATTTTCAGAAAGACCAGGTCTGATTTTGAAAAAAACAATTCGGTGATTTAAATCCTCCAAAGAATTCTGTTTTAATTAATATAATCACTAAAAATTGTCTCAATGAATTTCTCAAGTTTTCATAAAAGAAACACATGTAAAATATATATATTTTTACCAAGATTTTTTAATAAAAACAATTTAAAAATAATTCCATTCATTTTTGAATAAGTTCTGAAAATGTCATTAAAATCTGACAATTATTTCATTTTTGCAAGAATTTCCAAATTAATGTGTCTTTCACCGCAAAAACGAGGCGAAAATTTGCTATTCTAAATTTTAGAACAACCACTGACGCAACATTTTATCAACATTTTGAATGTTCTAAAAAGGAGTAAGAAATTAAACAATCAAAACATACTTTTATCCTTCCTTTTATAATGATTTTGACGATAAGTCTATGTTTGCTTTACATTTGAAGCATGTTTTCATTACAGTATGCAGATTTTTCAGCGTTTTCGTGGAGGTAAATTAAATACATAGCCAGAGGGAGAAAAGAAGGATTCACGCCATGCTCAAGGGTATTGTGCAAAAGTGAATGTAGCAGAAAAGGGTAAAACTCGAAATCACCGGAACGATTCCTCATTCAGTGGCGGTATCGGTTATGTTACCCGCATATCTCTTTGCACGAGGGGGAGTATATTTTTTTTTAGTATTAAATGACAATATGCTTTCAAGGCAAACAGCCTATATATATATATATATATATATAAAATAATTCATCGAGTCTAGAAGAAACCTTAACAGAATGCAGAAAGAACTGGGCGGCCGTTTCGTCCTATATTTGGGACCCATCAGAAGTGCGCATCCACTAACGAGAATTCAAACCCTGACAGTTAGGGTTTCAAGCAAACATCATACCAACTGTTCCAACTGGCCTCGACGAGATAGCGAGTAAATAAATATATATATATATATATATATATATATATATATATATATATATATATATATATATATGGGGGGGTTGTGGGGGTGTGTGGGGTGTAGGAATATTGTATCAGTTATCAGCACGGATAGAGAAACATCCGAGCAGGTTTCAAATTCAGGTCAATGCTGTTTCTTACTCTTTAGGCTTACCCCCCTTGGAAACATTATGAGTGCATCTTCCTCCAGTAAGAGGTTAAAACCCCCTTCAAACTCCTCCACCAGGAGCAGAGATTTATCCCTTCTTTTGGAATTCGATCAATTTTTGATGTAAAGATTGTCTGAGAAGGATTATTGAAGCGTTAAAAGGGAAAAATATTCCCGAAGAACCACATATTAACCCCACCTTTGCAGTAAACGTGTAAAGAAGTGGCTGTTCATCCGTTTGTACTTGTAGTTGATCCAAGTTCTGACGCTTCATCCCTGTATTTATTTGATTATTTGATTATTTGATTTGTGAACAATACCATACTATTTGAAAGTTATTATGGTCATAGGAAATTTACTGATTATCTAAAACATTGAAACAATTTAACCTCAAGCAACGACCACACAAGAAGATTTTATCGATGGAAGCCATTTACGAAGAACAATCAAACACTTGTGACGGACATACCCTAAAAAAGATGAGGGAGAAGTAGCTTAATATACCAACGGATAATGCATGCATGCGGGGACGCAGGTAGACATTTCTAGACATGGAGTGGGAGTATACAATGGGGTGCAGTTAAACAATTGCAGCCATGTACACCGGGCAACGCTGGGTACCTCGGCTAGTATATATGTATATGTGCTAGCTTAAAAGCCGCTCAATCAGCCGGCATTTAAGCTAGCTTCTGCGGAGGGTTCTTAATTGGGTCTTCATCACAATATTTAGAGAGTAGATGAGAAAGGCAATAATAGACTGTAGAAGTCAAGTGACTTACCTGCCAACATGGCTGCCTCCTTCTATTTCCTTATAAAAGGCAAGCCAGCTGATTTTACCTTATTTTATAGGAGAGCACCTAATACACCAGTTGGGTTGGTCCATTTTGCTAGAATGGACCTTCCCGATGCATTTGCATGAGGGGTCTTTATTCAGCTATATATTTCTCCATAAATGACTCAAGTCAGTTTTGGCTTTGGCTACATTTGCCTACTTGTGTGCTAAACCTCTGGCAAACTAGCTAATATTCAACATGGCGCTGTGAACAGGATACGAAGACTGGCAAGAGCTACTTATCAAAATTGGCATTCCTACCGACTCTGCCAAAACCTATGCTGAATCGTTTGTGAAAGAGAATATTACTAAGGATAGCCTCTCTATCATAGACCGGGAAATCCTTAAAGAACTAGGTGTCACAACCATGGGACATGCCCTAGCTATCCTTAAGCTATCAAAGGAGCAACCTTTGACATCAGACAGCTATACGAAGGCCCCTGCAGCCAAACTCCCCCAGCTCCATTCAGAGATGACATCACAACAATTCCGAAAGTTCAGAATTGATTGGGAGGTATTTGTGCAAATGACAAACATGCCCCCTACACAGACCAACCCAACTGGTGTATTAGGTGCTCTCCTATAAAATAAGGTAAAATCAGCTGGCTTGCCTTTTATAAGGAAATAGAAGGAGGCAGCCATGTTGGCAGGTAAGTCACTTGACTTCTACATCTCCCTCCAGTTTCAGTTTTTTGGGGCTTCTGGATTGAGGGGGATTTTTTTCCACTTGTGTTGTTTTTTCTTTGCGATAGGTTGATGCACGCAATGCTGACATTTCAGTTGACCCTGCCATTCGTGCTTGGTCACGCAGTGCTGCCTCGAATGCCTCAGCATGGTTGATGTTTTGGTCAAGGGTCTTCAATGAGCTGGCCTTTGCTAGTAAATCTGCTTGGAGAGCATATTCATTAAGTCCCATTATGCTACCTTTTCGGGACCTTGTCAAAAAAAACTCAAAATTCACCTGGAACCAGACCCTTGAGAAAGCATTTCAGGAATCAAAGCGGGTCATTGTTGAACTAGTAAAGCGGGGCGTCTCAACATTTGACATCAACAGAATTACCTGCTTAGCTCCTGACTGGAGTAAAGACGGCATGGGATTTTTACTTCTTCAGAAACACTGCACATGTGTAATCGAACGAGCCCCTGTCTGTTGCCCAGAAGGCTGGCATCTTGTGTTTGCTGGAAGCAGATTCTGTACTGACGCTGAGCAAAGATATGCACCCATAGAAGGTGAAGCAGCAGCTATCAGCTGGGCACTTGAAAAGTGCCGCATGTTCATACTAGGTTGCCCAAACGTTATAGTCGTGACCGACCATGAACCACTCAAAGGACTTTTTGGTGATCGAGATCTCAGCAAAATTCACAACCCTCGCCTATTCCGACTCAAAGAGAAAAGCTTGAGATATCGTTTCACCATGCAACACTGCCCTGGAAAATGGCACAGAGCCTCTGATGCTATTTCCCGCAATCCAGTCACTACAGTACAAAGCCTACTTGATACATTCTCTATAGAACCCTCCCTTATAGAAATTGATGAATCAGATGAGACTTGTGCAACAATGAGATTGACAGCCCTCACATCAATATCTCAATTAGATGATAATCCTGCCATAACTTCCCCTGACCACATTCGTTTTGCTGGTCAAGAAGACACACACTACACCCTATTACGGAAAACCATAGACAATGGTTTTCCAAACAGTCGTCAAGCAACACCACCTACAATCCGGGAATACTGGGAAGTTCGTAACCGCCTAAGCAATGAAAATGGTCTAATACTACTTGACAGGAGAGTAGTGATACCAACCTCCCAGCGCAAGAACATATTAAAATGCCTACATTCAGCTCATCAAGGAGTAGTTGGCATGAAAGCGCGTGCCAATGACTCAGTTTACTGGCCTGGAATGAATGCCTCAATTCGCAATTACAGGTATAATTGCATTACATGTTCAAGGAATGCTCCAAGTCTACCACATGAACCAATCCAAATGACACCTACACCTGAATGGCCATTTCAACAGATTGTAATGGATTTGTTCTATGTTAAATCCTTCACATATCTTGCTTGTGCAGACAGGCTCACTGGATGGCTCATTCTGTACCGCATCAAGCCAGGGCAAGCGG
Organism: Acanthosepion lycidas; assembly: GCA_963932145.1. Lineage (NCBI taxonomy): Eukaryota > Metazoa > Mollusca > Cephalopoda > Sepiida > Sepiidae > Acanthosepion > Acanthosepion lycidas. Next base: position 80,829,472 of record OZ010576.1, read on the forward strand.
TTGCTTCCAGGTTGATTTCCATCTGCAGAGAAATATTCCAAACATATGGTGCACCTGAGGAACTTAGTACAGATGGTGGACCGCCATTCTCAGCTTACTCATTCCAACAATTCCTAAAAACCTGGGCTGTTAAGCAAAGAATTTCATCAGTGGCCTATCCCCAGTCTAACGGACGTGCAGAATTGGCAGTCAAGACTGCAAAAAGACTCATAAAAGACTGCACAGGACACCAGGGTTCCTTGGACAATAACATGGCAGCACAAGCAATCTTGCAATATAGAAACACCCCTATCCAAGGCATTGGCTTATCACCAGCGCAACTCCTGCTTCATAGACGTCTTCGAGATTTTATCCCATCGCACCCACAGTTATATAAACCACACCCTGAATGGATAGCCGCAGCGAAAAAACGAGAACAGAGATTATCCAAACGCAATGCAGACCTCATCGAGAAGTACAACCGTACTGCACATGCACTATCCCCACTTTATAAAGGTGACACAGTCTCCATTCAAAACCCAAATAGCCGTCGATGGGACATAGCTGGGCGAATAGTAGAAACACTTCCCAACCGTCAATATAGAATTAGAGTTGCAGGATCAGGCAGAATAACCCTGCGGAACCGTAGGTTTCTAAGGAAACTTGAAGCACCCATAATCAAGACCCCCATACCAAGCGCCATGCCTGTGTCACCTGAGCCGACAATTACGGATACATGCAGACCACATCAATCTGCCAAAGACTTGGAAAATGGTGACATTACATTACAAAATAAACCAGCGTCCCAGGGCCCTACTCAATCACAGCCATCAAGAACGAGGATTCCCAGGGCGCTATCCCGACTACTCTCGTACAATCAGCCAGGCAATAGGGAATTAATTCCTCCCCAACGGCCAATATGCTTCCGCAATGGGGAGAGGAGGGAGATGTAGAAGTCAAGTGACTTACCTGCCAACATGGCTGCCTCCTTCTATTTCCTTATAAAAGGCAAGCCAGCTGATTTTACCTTATTTTATAGGAGAGCACCTAATACACCAGTTGGGTTGGTCCATTTTGCTAGAATGGACCTTCCCAATGCATTTGCATGAGGGGTCTTTATTCAGCTATATATTTCTCCATAAATGACTCAAGTCAGTTTTGGCTTTGGCTACATTTGCCTACTTGTGTGCTAAACCTCTGGCAAACTAGCTAATATTCAACAATAGACTACAGAAGAACTCGAAGTCAAATAGCTGCATTCAAGTATTACCTTTTAAAAGTTCAATGATAATTTTTCTGTCGCCACTTAAATTAAAATCAATTTAATGTACGTCGGTCATTACGTTCCGTACAAACAATTACTTTTATTTCATGTGTGATTTTCGTTAGATTTCGTAATTAATTTCAATTAATCCCAAATTTATTAAAGTTATTAAAATTGTTATCGTGCAAAAAACTTCGTCGCAAAAAATCGCCGAAAACAATCGCAGTAATGAAAACTTGGGAATCTAGAATTTCAGGATTACGGGTCCGGATCCAGCCCAAAATGTTTTTTAATTTGCTCACGGAGTTGGCCTGATTACAAAATTGTATATTTTGGGTAACGGCCTCACCGAGTAAAGTTGAATACGTGTGACATAGACACATATGCATTTATTATATAGAAGAAGAAGATGAGCTATTGAAAGTTAAGGAGTTGTGTCCCCTTAATTGAAAAAGTGTGACCCAGTGATATTCACATTTATTATATAGAAGATGAGCTATTGAAATCGAGAGTTATGTCCCTTTCCTGTCATTCACATAAGCGTTTTTTGCTTGGTCTAGATAACTAGACTAAGAGCACATTACAAACTAGTTAAGTTTACCTTTAGGCCTTATTTCTCTTTCTTTCTTTTTTTTTTCAGTATTGCCGTTTTTTTATTTGAGATTGCATCTGAATAAGAATTTAAAGTTTTGGCAAGTTGTCCGTTGGTTCCATCAACTGTTCTTTTATTTCTTTAGCAAATATATATATATATATATATATATATATATATATATATATATATATATATATATATATATATATATATATAAAGAATTAATATAATATATATATATATATATATATATATATATAAAGAATGAATATTATATAAATATATATATATATGAAGAATGAATATAATATATATATATATATATATATATATATATATATATATATGAAGAATGAATGTATTTCATTTTTTAATCTGACATATTTATATTTCTTCAGTAAGAGTATCTACTAAAAAGAACATTTGAAGTAACATATATATATATATATATATATATATATATATATATATATATATGTTAGGTTGGTGCAAAAATAATGTCGTTTTCTCATATAGTAACATATGTGAGAAGACGACATTATTTTTGCACCAACCTAATATAAATATCTATATATATATATATATATATATATATATATATATATATATATATATATATATGCATTCTAGTCGTCTGGAGATCACAAGAGCTTGAAATTTGAGTGACGACTTGAGCTGTCCTTTGTTAAGTGCTGCCGTTTTGAAGCGTTTTTTTGCTCTGTCTTGGTAGTCTGACCGTTGAGCACTTTACTCCGTAGGCAGATGTTCTGTTTTCATGTCTTGTCCAAGATTTTTCCTTGTTTAAGGTGTTAAGTCGTCTGGCAAGTTGTTTGTTGGTCGCACCAACATCGGTGGTTTTTCGTTATCATATATATATATATATATATATATATATATATAGATATATATGCGTGTACTTGTATACGGAATATATAATTTCTTTGTAAATATATATTCAGTATGATATGTATGCGTGGCAACATGCATATTTATGTACGTACATTCAAATTGATACGTGAATGTGAAATTAAACAATTCCGTGTGTGTGTTCGATTGTGATTGTTCCGCCAAATAAGTAAGTCTGCGAGTGATCACCATTCTTTCTACCGACACGTAGGCGCTCAAATCAGCATACGCAAATCATACATTCGTGTAGAAACACCGTGGCCCTTGAATGTTACGAGTGTTAATCACGTGTACCAATCACACCATAGAATATGTAGAGGGACGTGGTCGGAATACACTGACACAGTCGCCGCTCGTTCTAGCAATATGCGGCTGTGTGTGTCAGTTCATCTTATTAACACCAATTTTGTGTTATTGGTAATTAGTGTCCGTTTACGCATGGCCTGCCGGTAGGGAGCTGCTGGCCCATTGCTACCCTGTCCGCCAGCATCTAATGACGTAGCCAGCTAATCTAGCTAACTCAACTAATTATTAGTTACACCTAATCGTTTAGTGCCCCTTTTCATTCCTTCCTTCTTTCCTTCCTTCCTTCGATCCTTTCTATGTTCAGCTTTCATTCCTTCCTTATTTCTTATTTCTTTTTAACTCTTCTTTCTGTCCTTGATTACGTGACTTTCATAATTCCTTTAGTCTTTTTCTTTGTTTCTTTTCTCCTCTTGCCTTTCTTTTCTTCTTTTATATTCCTTCATTTTTCATTCCTTCCTTTTCGTTCTTTCAGATACCGATTTCGTTCGTTTATTCCTTCCTTCGTTCCATCTTTTAGACTTTTTTCTTTTTCATTTATTCTTCTTTCGTTTACTTCAGGCTCCTTTTTCGTCTTTCATTTCCTTCTTTTTCAATCTTTACTTACACGTTTCCTTCTTTTTTCCTTCTGTAATATTTCCCTCGAACTTTCTCCATTTTCTTTCTTACCTTGATTTCTTGTCGACTTCCCTTTCTTTCTTTCTTTCTTTCTTTCTTTCTTTCCTTTGCCTTTTTCTTTTACCGCTATTCATTTCCGTTTTCCTCCTTTTATTTTTTCCATCTTTTATGCTTTTTTCCATACCACTTCCTCCAGTTTCTCTTTTTGAAGTCTTTCATTGCGTTCTTTCCTTTCTTTTTTACCTTTATTTCCCCTTCTTTCCTTCCTTCCTTCCTGCCTTCCTTCCTTCCTTCATTTCTTCCTTCTTTCCTTCCTTCCTTCTTTCTTTCCTTCTTTCCCTCCCTCCTTCCTTTCTTTCTTCCTTCCTTCCTTCCTTCTTTCCTTCCTTCTTTCTATCTTTCCTTCATTTCATTCCTTCCTTCTTTCATTCCTTCCTTCTTTCTTTCCTTCATTTCATTCCTTCCTTCTTTCCTTCATTTCATTCCTTCCTTCCTTCCTTCCTTCTTTCCTTCTTTCTGTCTTTCTTTCCTTCCTTCCTTCATTTCATTCCTTCTTTCCTTCCTTCCGTCCTTCCTTCCTTCCTTCTTTTATTCCACCCTTCTTTCCTTCCTTCCTTCTTTCCATCCTCCTTTCCTTCATTTAATTCCTTCCTTCTTTCCTTCATTTCCTTCCTTCCTTCTTTCGTTCCTTTCATTCTTTCCTTCTTTCCTTCCTTCCTTCATTTCCTTCCTTCCTTCTTTCCTTCCTTCCTTCCTTCCTTCCTTCTTTTATTCCTTCCTTCTTCCCTTCTTTCCTTCCTTCTTTCCTTCCTTCCTTCTTTTATTCCACACTTCTTTCCTTCCTTCCTTCCTTCCTTCCTTCTTTTATTCCATCCTTCTTTCCTTCATTTCATTCCTTCCTTCTTTCCTTCATTTCATTCCTTCCTTCTTTCCTTCCTTCCTTCTTTCCTTCCTTTCATTCCTTCCTTCTTTCCTTCCTTCCTTCCTTCTTTTATTCCATCCTTCCTTCCTTCTTTCCTTCATTTCATTCCTTCCTTCTTTCCTTCCTTTCATTCCTTCCTTCCTTCTTTCCTTCCTTCCTTCCTCCCATCTTTCCTTCCCCTTCCTCCCTTCCTTCTTTTAGGCTTTTGGTCTTACGACCGCATAAGTTGAAACACCGGTTCCCGTATTATCACCGAAATTAAGCAACGTCGTACCTGGTCAGTACTTAGACAGGTGACCACTTGGGAATACCAGATTCTGTAAGCTTCTTTGTGCGGATGGTGTAATGGATGATTGGCTTGAAGTTGTTAATCGGAGAGCCGAGTTTCAATTCTAGTTGAATTCATTATATTCTCTTACGGGCAAATACCATTGGGAAAGTTATGAATAAAATTCTTCTCCCTTCAGATATGGGTTAAATAGTAAAACTTGTATCACTAAAACCATTATTATCTGAAAAGTATAAAATGACAAAATATTTAGATTTCGGCATTAAATAACTATAGAAGTTGATATGCCGCTAAAGAAAAACAACCAACCTTGAGATTTTTTCTCCATTCTTTTCTCCTCCTTTCATTTCCTTTATCTTCTTTCCGGTTCTTCTTTTTCCCTTCCTTCATTTTTCATTCCTTCTTTTTCCTTCTTTCGGATAGTGACTTTGTTCGTTTGTTCTTTTCGTTCATTCGTTAATTCTTTCCTTCTTTCTTTAGACTTCTGTTTTTATCTTTCATTTATCCTTTTTTTCGTTTCCTTCAGGCTCCTTTTCCCGTCCTTCATTTCTTTCTTTACCCATCATTACTTGCGCTTGTCCTTCCTTTTACCTTTCTTTAATACTTCGTTCACACTTTCTCCATTTTCTTTCTTACCTTGATTTCTTATCTACATCCCTTCTTTCTTTCTTTCTTTCTTTTCCTTTTTCTTTTATCCTCGTTCATTTCCTTCTTCCTTCTCGCCTTTCATTTCTTCCTTTCTTTATGCATTTCTTCATCTCTTTCACATCTTTCCTTCCTTCTTTTTAAATTCCTACATTGGTTTCTTTCCTTTTTTTCTTTACCTTTATTTCTCCTTCATTTTTCCCTTCTCTTCTTATTCTTTCATTCGTTCGTATCTTTTCTTCCATCTTCCTCGTTTACTTCCTTCTTTCCGCCATTCCTTTTTTTCCTTTTCTTTCATTTCTTTCCACACTTGTTCTTTTTAACATTTCTGTTTTTCACTTTTCTCTTTCGCTGCTCTCTCTTTATTTTTCAGAGGATTCATTTTTACAATGAGAGAGCCCAGGTTGCGCGTTACAATTTGGGGACCATGAAAATCAAGCACGCACTGACATAACTGTTTGCGTAGTACAGTAAGAGACAACGGAAAGTATAGCACAAAAATACAGAAGGCGAGTACGAATAGCAAAGGGTGGCTACCAGACACTAAACAAATTGTTCCCCATTGCAATAGTCCTGAGGAAGATGTCTGAGTAGAACTTACTCTTAACATGAAGGGAATCATTCGACTCAGTGCACTTAGTTGTGAAGGTCTAAACCGGTGGAACCGAGAAATATCGTTCGCCAGAACACCTGTCCTGAAAATAGCGGTAGAGTAGAGAGAGGTTTGCAACGTTCCGTCTGTGCCAAAACAATTCATTGCCTTAAGGCCACGCAAAATACATTTGAACTTAAAAGTGAGGATATTATACCTTGAACTCCTATCAAGTACAGAGCCAAATTTCATTAAAATTATAGAAGGGTTTCTTGAGCTAGAATTGTTTTTTGTTTTTTGTTTTTACGACATTTTTGATAGGAACATTATTTACATTGTTCGGACTATCACCCTCATCTTTGTTGCCATATTTATCACAACATTTCGGCCGTTGTACACTCTGGACTTCTTCAGGTGGTTGGAATGTCGAACTGACCTCTTTATTTCGCTCGTTAGGGTAGACTGTTCTAGTTTCATGTGCCATGTCTAATGAATATCAGTTATCTCCTGTTATTTCCCCTCTCCAAGTTCTCCACCGCCTTAACCAGGTATTGAACTCACACTCTTTAGGTCCTGTTACTTGATCTAAGTAAAGCCTTTATCCACTGGGCCATGCGTGCTTGAAAATGTAGTTTACATAATACCTCATCTCAGAAATATAGACATATACTTTTTAATAGGAAATTCAGTATTTCTTTTGATATACATTCTTATATCACTTGCATATGTATTCCAACTATTATGCGTGTGAAAAATAATAAACATTGCTATCATAACAACATTATTATTAAATAAATTTAAACACAACATATATTTATACAATTCATTAGCCTACATTAAGATTTGAATGGTGAAGAGGCTTCATATGTCACATAAATAGAGGCACACTGATTTGCTGACGTTGCGTATTTTGAAATAAATGCGAAGAAGCAATTATGCCGAATAGAAAAAAATACTAATTATTTTGAAAATGACTACATCTGTTTTAAGGTATTATTTCAAATTTGCACGCAATGACTTAACAATGAAGCCAAGTGGAAGAATAAACCTTTACCGTTCTTAAATATAAATTAAAATGTGTAATTAATAATAAAATCTATAATATTGATAACTTATCATTTTGTACCACGAACTGATTTTAAAAGAAACCCAACGGTTTTATGGGTGATCCAGCAGCTACCAACAATCGTTTTTTTTTTGTTTTTTTTTTCAGAAGAGTTAAGGTCACTGAAAAATATGTGTAGAGTATTATGCGTGTTTCCTAAAATATATAGGAGCTCCACGTGTGTTTCCTCGTAAACTCTGAGAAAAGACAAGAAAGGAAAATACTTTTGATAGATATCAATATTTGTTCAATTGTCTTTTATATTTTCAAATTCAGATTTACCGAAGAAAGAAATGTCCTGACCTGACATCTCTGCTTTAGTCACTTTTTCATTGTCACAACGTTGCATCCCTATGCCTTTTCAATAAATATTTTCATGCTGATTGTTCTGATGAGATTTCCTCTATGCTCCCTCGACTTGACGAATTTAAGCGCAGTATTAAATTGACTGCTAAATCTCATTATTTTACAGTTCATATTGCTAGATGTAACCGCAAGTTCTGTGACAAATAGGTTTTTTCCCCCTTACACTTCTCGCTTTTGAAGCTCTCTTCCGGTTTTTTGGTCTTCAAAAATTTAGATGCAATCTCAATTATCTTCTTTCTTTTTAAAACCGTTCTTTTATTGTCCTCTCTTCTCAAGGATGCATTTACTTATCTGAATTTCTGAGTATGAAGACTTATCATTATTTACACTATTTACATGCGGACAAGTGTGCTCTTCTTTGTTGCTATCACAACGTTTCGGCCGTTGTGCTCTTCGGCCTTTATAGGGTATATTTCGATAATTCTTATTTTTCTCTGTGGAGAACTTGGAGCCTTAAACCAAACCTGATGGCTGATAGCTGCTGCTACTGCTTTTCATGCTTGAAGCTCACCGAAGATTTTCTCTTTTGTTGCAGCTGCTGCTGCATCTTCTGTGGAAGACTTGCTGTCATTTGCCTTTCTTTATTCGCGGCTCCCATATCGTATTTATTTCTATGCTAGGCCTACTAAAGGGATTCCCATATTAATCGCGAGTTTAATTCCTGGGTCGAGCAGTGTCTACTTGGACGCAATAGAAACAGGTTGGGCAATAACTGAGCAGTACTAAAAATAAGAACTAGACGATATAGCCCAAGACATAGGCAGTGGAACAAGAACAATATAAATAAAGGGTTAACTTCGGAATTCCCAGTAGGTTACTTGGATCGACGTACACCTGATGAAGGCCGAAAGGAACAACAGACAAAACGTTGTGATAACAACAACAAAGATGAGGACAATAATCCATATGTAAATAGTAAAAACATTGTCCTCATACAAGAAAGTGAGTAGGTGAAGGATTTTTTACTGCTTTAGTTATCTGCCACGCGTGATACACTGTTAGGCGATCATGTATCTTTCAGTACATGATTGACGAGGCAGATTTTTTTCCTTGCTATTTCTTTTTGCGGTATACCAGTTGCCATCCAAGGCTATAGAACCTTATCTGCCTGACTATTTAACCCATAGATGGGGGAAGGGGGAAGAAGAGAATTCATGGGTTTCCCAAGAGTATTAGCACGTAAATGAAAGTAATGGATTTGACTGGAATTCGAACTCGGGTCTCCGATATCTCAGTCCGAGCCGCTATCCATTACTCCACCGTATTTTTTGCAGATAATAAGGATTTACGGATACACGTCCTACTAATTAAAGCATAGGTGTGGGGAGAAGAGGTGGATTCATACCTTTTCCCAATGGTATTTGCGCGTAAATGAATACAGTCTAACCCGGATATAAGAGAGCTGTCGGGACTGGAGAAGAAGTCTCTTATATCAGGGTTTCTCTTATATCTGGGTTTGTTCTATTTTATATACATTAACACAGTCTCTAATTTGTGACCAAAAAAATCTCTCTTATACCCGGGTTTCTCTTATATCAGGGTCTCTTATATCTGGGTTACATTGTATAACGAACCCGAGTAGAATTTGAACCCGGGTTTCCGATTTTCAAGTACGAGCAATTATCTATTACACCACCTGCAAATACAAGCTTACAGTATCTGGTATTCCTAGGCGCTGACCAGGCTCTACGTTGCTTAACTTCGGAAACCAGATTTGCAACGCAACATGACCGTAACTCTATCATATAACAATGATGACGACAATAGTCTGCATGTAAATAGTGCAAATAACTTTTTTTTTTGTTCTTGGATTCTTTCACACTCAGTAATCCAATGCGTCTTAGTAGCTTTATTGCCTTGCTTGAGTGATTTTTTTTTAAAGTAGTTTTTTCAGCATTCGAACTAATTTTTTCTTTTCTCATTCTATTCTAGCTTCGTAGGTTGCCTTGTGCACGAGGTAGTTGCTACTTTTTATTGGTTTTATTCGAATTTTTGCAATATTGATTTCAAGGTAGGCATGCCCCCTTGACTTGACTTTTTTTTTTATATCTTTACATCCTTATTCGTTCTGAAGATAACCTGGATAAATATCTTGTCCCCCCCATCTTTCTATTTCTTTCTTTTTGTGTTAATTGTCTTTGTTAATTCTTCCTTTACCTTTTATTACGATATTTCTCTTTCTTTTTCGTTTGCTATTCTTCTTACGTGGAGCATATATCCTGGATTACTTCGCTCTCCTACACGTTTTTTTCCTTCCTTTATTCATATTTTTTCACGTTTTTCTCCATTTAATTCGAGTTTATGCATATTCGAGTGTGCGAAATTGGAATTCAGTTCCACAAATACATTTCTCTTCATGGTTGAATTATTCGGAATTCTATAAAATGCTGTCAAAATATGCTGGTTAGTATTTTAACTTTATTAACACGTCTCCATTTATAAATGCCACACTTCTCATCTTCGCCAACGCTAGTATCCGGGTGCAACCGATCGTGAAAAATCTCCGATATTAGCATCACCATTCTCGGTTATAAAGAAACGGCTCTTCATTGTCAGCATTATCACCTGTCTCCCAACGACATTAATTTTTCTTTATCATTAACTACAACAAATTAATTCATCAGGTAATTTTTTTTTCCTTTTCAAACAGAAACGGGAAATGCCCTATTTTTAGAGGACTCTGTCGTATCATTTTTTTTAAAAAAATACTGGCTTAATCAATATTTATATCAATATTAAATCAATATTTATGGCGTTTCAAATATTAGGTTGGTGCAAAAATAATGACGTAATAATGTCGTTTTTGACGTATTTTTTAACGTCAAAAAACGACATTATTACGTCATTATTTTTGCACCAACCTAATATATCGACGACAATCGAGCTAATCGCATAACATATAGCTACTAAGTTCGATCCAAATGCGCCACTTAACAATTGTAATCTTGTACCAGATAGACGATAGTTTAGTGAGCTTGAGTTACAAATAAACGAAACAATAACTTTTTTCTTTAAGAAAAATCCACCGGGAACAGTCTTATTGAAAACATCCCAATTTTTATTTGTATTTGGTACACAATAGTAATAAAAGTGTGCATTTAATATATATTTTTATTATTGCATAACCAAAGTTCTGAATCGACCTTCCCCACCCCCAAAAATACGACACATGTTGGTTACACTTGTTTAATACTGACATATAAAGATTTTATTAGGCCTTGGGGCCACATTTAATCTACATTTAGTAAATCGTTATAGATATATTATTAGGTTGGTCCAAAAATAATGTCGTTTTCTCACATATGTTAATATGTGAGAAAACGACATTATTTTTGCACCAACATAATTGTATGGGCACCTCTAGGTGGTGTAATGGTTAGCAAGCTTGTCTCGCTAGAACGATTACGACTGAGTAGTGAGTTCAATCCTCACTGGGTGCCCCTTACATTCGGCCTTGTGCCACATCCAACCTGCGCTTGGAAAATCACTATAGATATAATTTTATATATTATAGATGTATTATTATTATCTCAGAGAGAGGGATATATCTTTCAGAGTTTTCTACATAAAACACCTTGGTGCAGGAAATAATATTAATAAAAATAGCTACCTCAGAAAACAGAGACACAATAATGAGAAAACACATTACTCTTATCTTTGTCATTGACTATAATAGCATATTTAAATAAATGTATTAATCAGTAGACTGGTAGTTCGTCTAAATATTATCGATCGGGACCTGAATTTAAATTCCCACCTAATCTGTTGCATTCACTTTCACGCAAATACATTCGAGAAAAGTATGGGCCCAATTCTTCTGAGACATCGAAATCGGAGAGCGCATTGGAACAAGTAAATATGCCCTAAAACAAAATACGAGACATAAAATTTGGCAAGGACAAGGAATGGTTTGTTAATTTGAACACTGCCAAAACAAAACTATTAATCATCTAAGAGAAACCTTTCTGCCTTCCATCATTATGGCTGATGCTAACCCCCGGAAGAATGTCTGGTTTCACTTTCTCGGGCTAATATTCTCTGCTAATATGAAGTTGAAAGAGTATATTGAATCAATTGATAAGAAATTTAGTTCACTGTGCCGTGCCAGACAATCAATCTCCAGAATCTATCTTTCATATTTATAAGTCTACCATTCGTTCATGCTTCCAATATTACTGCCAAATATGGTCTGGTGTTCCAGCTATATATTTAGAGATTCTTGATAAACTCCAAAGAAGAATCTGCAATGTCATTGTTCCTGATTTGGCATCCAGAATTCAGTGACTTTCTCACCGTTGTAATGTAGCTTCTCCTGTGCATTTTCTATAAATATTTTCCTTTTAGTCATTCCGATGAACTTTGCTCTACGTTACCTTGACTTTTTGTTTTTAAGCACGTTACTAGATTTGCAACAAGGCCTCATCATTTTACAGTTGATTGGCTAGATGCAACAGTAAGTTTTTGCTAACAGTTTCTTTTATCATACTTCTCGCATGTGGAACTCTTTTCTGACTTCTTGCCTTCCGGTCAACTTGATCTTCAAAAGTTTAAATGCAATGTCAATCGTTATCTACTGTTTTCTTGATTCCTCTTCTTTTATTGTTCCGGTTAGTTAGTAACGTTTTCTTTTTCTTATTCTTTCACTCTCATTATTCTCCTCGAGTCTTAGTGCCTTGCTTTGGGTAATTTTTTTTTTAATAGCAAGTAAAATAATACACTGCTGGGTAATATCAAAAAAGTACTAATGATAGCCTCTTTCCGAATTCGCAATAGTATAGATTTTTCACTGACGTAAGCACACTTTCACCGTTGATATTTGTAAATAAAACCAAAGTACATATAAATCTATAGAAATTAAAGGTTGCAAGTTAGTATATTGTAGGTGTGTGCGTGTTCACATATAAACAATGAAATCAGAAACAACAAAACTTGGGTTCTACTTCTATAACTATAGGGAAACAAAGTTCTAGACGTCTGTTGGGTATGTCCTTTTTCTTTTTCTGTCCCAGAAGTAAGATAGGTTAAGTTAGGATAAACATCGTTATTATGATCGAGCTTCAATCAGACTTGCGCTGATTTGGAACGATCAAAGTAAAGGTTGTACTTACTTTATTGTCATAATAGTCGGGCTCATGCTAGCTTTGCGCTGAGTTAGAACAACCAAAGTAAAGGTTGAATATATTTCATTGGTGGAGCTTTTGCAAAACACGTCCGGATGCTTTGCGTTAGGTTGTGAAAGACAGTGAAGGAAAAGAGACGTTCCGCAGCGGAGACGTCTTCATCTACGCCTGTCTATATCTCAGAGCAAGAAGAAGAGGAACAAATTTTTTATCTTTTTAATAGAATTAAACAGCGCCGTCTACGGGCGTTTGCCAAAACCAAGTAGGGTATTAAACTTACTCAGATGACTAAAACCATTTCCGGTTTCTTTGTTACTAGCGTCAGAAGAAAATGTATTTCTTTTTGTATTTTAAAAAAAAAATTATTTATTATAATTTTATTTATTGATTTAATTTTATTTTTCTCACAACTCTTAAAATGAGAAATTATTTTGATGCTGCAGTTCTATAATAAACAAGACCTCCTTCTGTAATGATAAAAAACAATATTTTTTAATTCTAACAAATGGCGTCGCTTGAGGAAGGTAGAATCTAAAAATTCTCCACCTCCCAGGAAACTTCATGACTTACTTTTACAAGTCATTTATCATTTATACCGTTAGAGCATTATGCGTCGCTATGGTCACCACTCCCCCTCCATCTGACAGAATAGTACAATGACTTGCCGGGGATGTTGATGTTTCACCCACCCTCTTTTCAGAAGTTAGAGGCAAGACCTACAAAGTTTGGTTAAGTTTGTTTTGTTTTACGACATATCAACCCCAATGGATTATTTCATGCCGAAAACATTTTTACTGCTGGTAATATTAGTTTGGTGCAAAAATAATGTCGTTTTTTGACGTTAAAAAAATACGTCAAAAAACGACATTATTTTTGCACCGACCTAATATTTTGTTTTGTCAAAAATATGATTCTGTTAATATTTTTCTTTCAAAAATGTATTGCTCGTAATATTTTTTTTTTCCAAAGGTATTGTCGGTAATTTTTTTTTTTTCCAAAAAGTATTACTGGTAATAGTTAACTATTTACCCATAACTAGGACCCTAACAGGTGCTACCACCTTGCGTCAGGGTGTATCTGAGAACACCAGCAATTAAGAGGTGGTTCTACGCTCCTCCAAACCTCCTTCCTGCTGGACGTAGTTTATCGTCTTTCGCAGAACACGGATGTATTAGGTTGGTGCAAAAATAATGTCGTTTTCTCACATGTGAGAAAACGACATTATTTTTGCACCAACCTAATAGTTTATCGTCATACACATGACGGAAACCATCAAAGTAGTAGGTGGTTTGAATTCAGAGTTTTCCTTCTCCTAGACTGGTTATTAACCAGGCCCAGTCTATTTTTCTATTTGCCCAATTTGAGCCACTACTTATTACTCTCCCGTGCCTATTTTTTTTACAGTTAGTATACTGTATCTTATCCTCTTAAACGAATGTGAATGCTGGACAATTTCTTCACAGATGAAGAGGGGAAAAAGAGAAGTGGTTATACAGAAGGATGTTGAGAATACCATGCAGGCAACGAATAAGTGTTAAAGGAAATGGAAACAAAATGAATCAGATATAGTCAGTTTATATCTTTGGTAGACAAGAAAGAAGGATTAGATAATTAAACACTCACCAGGTATATTGAAGGACATAAAAACAGGGGGAAACGTCGTGTAACCTACCTAACGAGTTTGGTGTAAACAGATAGCAGAACAGGGAATTGTAAGGATAATAAAAATACAAATATAACTGTTGTAGCATACCTACGGACCAGAAATGGGTATGTAAACACTGTATGTTGGTCTGCTGTTGGAGATTCGTCTTCAACTATCCGGGCAGAGAGCATCCTCAGACGGGGCTATGTCGAAGGGTAGAATCTTGTCTCGGGAAACCTAACCGACCCCGTTTTATACGGGGTATACGGGGAATTTTTGGCCGGGCCTACGGGCTCAGATACGCCACATTAAATTCGGCCTTGTGCCACATCTGACCGCGTGGCTCGGTTGGTAGATATCCTGAAGTTGGAGATTTGTCTCCAGCAGTGCGGGTCAAACACTCTGCTTTCGGACAGATAGGATCCCCAGAGGAGGCTATGTCAAAGTGTAGAGTCTTGTGCCACATCTGACCGTGTCGGGCGGTTGGTAGATATCCTGCAGTTGGAGATTCATTGTGGAATTCACTTGACTGACTTCTAGCAGTTGACTATTTCTACTAAGCGCCGCTGGCGAATCTCATATGTGTTGTTCTTGTCCTAAGTATTATCGTTCAGTACCGACCTTCGTTTGAGTATTCGATTCCGTAACCTTTCCTAGGTTACAACAATTACTTAGAGCTACGAAAGGTAGGAAGTTGTGGAGTGCCATGACCGCCCCGTGCGCCACATAAAACAATAATCAATTCTTAAAAATCATCCTAAAATTCTCTCTCGGAAAGCTTTGTATTCAATTGTTTTTTATGCAACAAAATATTTTTCTAGACTTAATATTAGTCAAGATGTAGTTTTTTTTTTGAAGTCAAAATGTCATTATCTTCTGTTTGTAAAACCCGTAAAACCAACACGATATGAACATCAATTCTCGTAAGTAATCTCTCCAAATCCCGTCAACGAGAAAAATGTTTTGTCTTTACCGATGCCAGTGAATAGTACATTAAAAAGCACAAACTTAACATTCGAAAGATATGAATAGTAAAATATACATTCATTGTACAGGCAAGCAACAGATAACTCACTGTTCTAAATAGTTTTCAAAAATAATCTAGCGATATATAGACGATAAGAGAAACAAAAAAAATATGTCCGAAATTGTGATAGGGGTGGGAAAACTATGTGAAGAGAAACGTTACCCTGGTATGCTCCACTCCCACTTCGAAAATGTCCTCTTTTTCATCAGGGAACTCAAAACCAGTAATCTGCCTAGATAAGTCCTTTTATGTTTACATCAATATCAACCAGCGTCCAGTACACAATAAAGCACGTCATTAATAAATAGTTGATTGGTACACGACACCCGCAAGACAATATACGACAGTAAATCATGAAATGCTGAGACGCAAACGAATCAGGCCTCGTCAATGCAATACCGAATTCCAGCCAAATGTCTTTTCCTTCTTTTTCTTTGGTATTTCCTCTTTTTTTTTTTTTTTTTTCTTTGGTGGGTTGAAATCAATTTATGAGAGCTTTGACACGTTTATAATACATTTGGATGTCAGACTCTCTGCCGGCTGATAGTCTTCGTCCGTGTCATGGTGGGGTGTAAAAGATTTATGGTCCATACGCATTAATGGGTGTGAATGGTTGGATAATGTGTGTCTTTCAATAAGTGACGAGGTAAGAATTATAAATTAAGAAGGCAGACAAAAAACAAAACAAAAAAAGGAAAAAAGGAAAAAAAAGAACAAAGGATTTTTTGGTAGCATTTCTAGTTTTCTTTTAGAAAATAACGTGTATAATTTGAGACCTCCTCAGATGAAGAGCTAGTGTTTTCGTTATGATTTTGTACGGAACTGGCTGTTGCCAGTCGTCAAAAAAACATCAAGATAGCTTTGACATTTTCCATATTGTGATTTCGGAGGAAATTAAGATGAATACTATTCTTTGTTCGTTTATAATTTTAAAAGAAATATGAATGCGATGGAAAATCCGTCTAACTCTGTTATAAAGACAACTTTCATGACAACAGTTGATATAGCATTATCTTGCATTTTTGATGAGATAAAAAACATTGTCAGTCATTATTGTTTTCTGATGAGTATGAAAAATACTGAAGATGCGTATCAAAGGCTAAGACAAAAATTAATCAGGTGTTTTCTTTCAAACTATAAGGAACAATTAGTTTTTACCAGATATATTAAGAATGCATTTTGGAGGTTTTGGATATTTATATAGTTGCTGCCAAACAATAAGTAGCCATCAGTTTTTAACGAATATACAGTGTAACCCGGATATAAGAGAACCGGATATAAGAGAAACCCTGATATAAGAGAGATTTTATCTGGTCCCAAATTAGAGCCATACTTACCTAAACAAAATAGACCAAACCCGGATATAAGAGAAACCCGGATATAGGAGACTTCTTATTCGGTCCCGACAACTCTCTTATATCCGGGTTATACTGTACTAAAAATGCGTTTCGGAAGCTAAAACAAATTATTCAGAGGTTTTCTTTCAAATCATAAGGAACCATCCGTTTTTAATAGATATACTAAAAATGGGTTTTGGTGGCTAAAAAACTTATATATTTACATAGTTTTTTTTTTTTTCAAACAATAAAGAAACATCAGTTTTTAACGAATATACTAAAATTCTTTTAGGTGTATAAAATACAATTTATTCAAACGTTTTCCTTCAAACCATAAGGAACCACCTGTTTTTTAAATAATATACTAAAAATGCGTTTTCATCTTAAAACCACTTGCTTTATTAAAACGACTAACAAGAGAAACAGCCCGAGATGCGAGCTGTAAATTAGAGACGTCAAAATAAAGCAGATACAAAAATTTAACTATATGATAGAAACTGTGACGCCGAAATTCGAAGACGCATTAAAATAGCGAAATATGTATTCCGAGATCTAAAAACAATATTAAGAAATAGGAAAATTTTGTTGGAAATAAAAATAAGAAATTCCTCACAGATGAAGAAGAAGCTGAGGCATTTTAAGAATGATTTAGAATCATAAATTCTTGAAGCCGTAGGTACTGCTACTTTAAGAGAAGTATATGTGTCCAGGAGAAATTAGCTGACGGAGCTTATCCCTCTTCAGGTTAGTGTTAAACATTCTGGACGGTCTATCAGTCAAGTCTAGACAGCCAAGTATTCCTTGCTATTTAGCCTATAACTGGATTAAAATGGACCCATGCTTTTTTAAGGAATGAAGCAAATTTATTCAGAATTCGAATTTCTCATCCCGCGTCGGTAATCGTTACATGACTAGCACTCCACTCTCTTTGAGTTTTTTTTATTTATTTATTTTTTTTTTTTAAGCATTACGCCCCAGGCAAGGCGGGTAGCCACTAGGATGCAGGGGGTTGCAGAAGATTTGGAGCGAGAGCAGATAGGAGTGATAGAAGAAAGGATGAGGAGAAGGATAGTGGATAGATCAAGGTAACTGGAGATGTCGATTGACATTACATTTGAATAGTTGGAGATTATAGCACTCAGGGAAACTGGAATAGGGAAGGGTGTTCCACAGGCGAGAGGTGCGAAATATGAAGCTATTGGAGTAGAAGAGACGGCTACATTTAAAAGTTTCTACAGTGAAAGGGTGATTACCATAGTGATTTAAAAGCAAAGCACTGATGGCTACTTCAGCTTTACTTGGTAATCGTCTCTATACATTGAGTCTTAAACGCTGAATTGCTTTTTTCTTTTATCCATTCAAGTCTGATTATTCCCTATGATCAAAAAATTTAAAAAAAAAGAAAGAAAGAAGCGAAAATAGTTGAATACTCTGTGCTTTAAGTCGTGGAATGCATTTTGAGTATATCGATTAAAAGTGATGGTGTAAAGTGATCGTATATCCGATAAAAATGATGTTTGAAAAGAAAACAACTGAAACTCATTCTTTAGTGTATTATTCGGTAACGACTGATAGCTCCGTATTGTTCAAGAGAAAGCGTCTGAATAATTTGCAGCTTCCAAAAAACATTTTAGTATATTTGTTAAAAGCTGATATATTTTATTTGGAATTATAATATAAAAATATATTATATTTGAAAGAAAACATCTGAATACTTTGTGACTTAAAAACTGATGGTTCTTTATTGTATGAAAGAAAACATTTTAATAATTTGTGTTTTAGCCTGCGGAACGCATTTTTAGTATATATGTATTAAAAACTGGTGGTTACTTATGGTTTGAAAGAAAATATCTGGATAATTTCTTTTTTAGCCTTCGAAACTTTTTTGTATATTCGTTAAAAACTGAGGGTTTCTTATAGTTTGAAAGATAACATCTGTATAATTGGTGTTTAGCACCCGAGACACTTTTTTTTTACATGTTTATTAAAAACTGATGGTTCCTTGTTGTTTGAAAGAAAACGTTTGAATAATTTGTGTCTTAGCCCGTGGAACTTATTTTTAGTATATTCGTTAAGAATTGATTTTTCCTTATTTTTCAAAGAAACCGTTTGAATACTTTGCTCCGGAAATGCATTTTGAAAATAAAATCTGATGGTTACGGTTTAAAAGAAAACCTTTCAATTTATGGTTAATATCAACCAAAAAAAGAAACGATGAAAAAGGGACATTGAATGAGGAACTATTAACAGAAAGCTGTTCTTTCAACGTATCTTTTTTCTAGTTAGAAGCAAAGTGCAAGTATTTATTTCGTAAATGAGTCATTTTATGTCTCGATTTGTTATTAGTCTTTAAGACGATCAGGGTTATTTGTGTCATTTTAAAATTAATCTTGTATTTACGTCAAGATTTTGAACAGCTAACTTTCCAGTGATTTTTAAAAAATCATTTCACCGCAGGAAAGGAAATAAAGCTACTAAGACGCAAGGAGTTACTGAGTGGGAGATAAGATGAATAAAAAAATTATAATGAAACGAGGACAACAAATGAACAGGAATTAAAATGACAGAAAATAAAGTCTGTCTAATTTTATTTCAATTTGTATATATTGTTTAAATCATCTATAATATTGTTTAAATTTTGAATAATAATGTTTAAGACTTGTAGAATATTGTTTAAAATCCTCTTATAATATTCTTTAAATTTTGTATAATATTGTTTAAATTATATATATATATTGTTTTAACTCCTGTATAATATATAAATGTTAGTCAGTTATGTGCCATGCGTGATACACGCTTAAGCGGTCATGTATCTTTTGATACATGACTGACGAGGCAGATTTTTTCCCGCAGTAGTTTGCCATTTCATTCTGCAGTAGACCAATTGCCATCCAAGGCTACAGAACACTGTCTGTCCTTCTATTTACCCATACCCGGAGGAAGGAGAAGAGAAATCATGCCTTTACCAAAGATATTAGCACGTAAGTGAAACTAATGGATTTGACTGGAATTCGAACTCGGCTCTCCGATTTCTCAATCCAAACCGCTATAAATATTTGAAGAACGAAGTTGATTGGAAAGAGATCATCAGATGTTTCCTATAAAGAAGTATTGATGAAACATGAATAAAATCCATTTTTTAAAAAACATTTCACCTCAAGCAACGCAATAAAACCTCTAAGACGCAAAAGGATACTGACTGTAGGAGAATATGAGAAAAATATATTATCAGGTCTTCCCATAAGTTCTATCCGAATTTTGAATAAAGAAAACAAGTGACCAAATGTTACATTTAATTACAGATTCAATCAACAATGTATTTTCCCTGATTATCTATGACTTCCTTCCATCTATTAACAAGCTTACTAATTCCATTACTTTTGGCGGTGATTCGAAGAACTCACAAATGTCAGTTTTAACTTCTTCTTGTGTTACAAAAGCTGTTTCTTCCAAATGATTCTGTAAGCTACGAAACAAATGGTAGTCTGAACGAGCAAGATTGGGAGAATAAGGTGGATGAGGAATTTTCTCCCAATCAAGTTCTTCGATCTTTTGTGACGTGATTCTTGCTGTGTGGGGTCGCGCATTGTCTTGATGAAACATCACCTCTTTTCGATTCACTAGAGCAGGTCTTTTTTTCCTCAAAGCTTGGTTCAAACGCTCTAATTGCTGACAGTATTTTGAGCATTAATTGTTGCATTAGGTGGTAAGAATTCAAAGTGGATTATTCTTTGGCGATCCCACCAGATTGAAAGAAGAACCTTTTGCCCATGAAGTTCCCTTCTCAGCTGTGGCTGGGATCCTTCCCCTTTACCAAGCCACTGTCTACGACACTTAACATTTCGATAAAAGATCCATTTTTCGTCGCCAGTCACAAGTCTATCGAAAAAAAGTGAAACAAGTTGGCGAGAATGGAGAGAAGAGCAGATGTCAACTCAGGATTTGAGGTTGTTTTCAGACAATTCATGAGGCACCCATTTTCCAAGTTTAGGAACTTTTCCAAGTTGTTGAAGATGACGAAGAACAGTTGTATGATTTGAACTGAGAAACAATTCCTCAACTGATAAAGCAGGATTTTCTCAACTGGACGTCCGGTTCAATCTTCATCTTCAAGGGTGAAATCTCCACCTGTGAATTTTGCAAACCATCTTCTGCAAGTTCTTTCATTCACGCATTCCTCTCCATAAACTGAGTGAATGTTTCTAGCCTCTTCGGCTGCCGAGTTTCCTTTCTTGAACTCATAAAGCATTATGTGCCTCAAATGATTCTTGGGTACTTCCATGTTAGCAGGGTTTTAATCAAACAAAATTTAATTTTATTGTTCTCTGAAATAAAATTTGATCAGTTTAAATGCATCTAAACATAAAAATAATGTTCAGCTCCATTAGACATTATAAAATACTCTTTAAATTTCGTTCATTTTAACAAAAAGTTAAAATTCGGACAGAACTTATGGGATGACCTGATATTAATGAGAGAGGACAATAAAACAATGTGAATTAAGAAGACAGAAGATAACGATTGACATTGCTTTAGATCATTCAAGATCAAATTTGACTGGGAAGCAAGGAGCCGGAAGATAGTTCCGCAAGTGTGAAATACGATAGAAGAAGTCGTTAGCATAGAACTTACCGTTATATCTAGCCATTTCAAATGTAAAACGATGAGACTTTACCGCCAATCTAGTACTGCGCTTAAATTCATAAGCTCTAGGTACCATAGATGAAAGTTCATTAGAACAATTACAATGGAATTATTTAGACACAAGGAAACTACATTACGGCGGTGTGAAACTGACTGAAAGCGAGATGCCAGGTCAGGATCAATAACATTGCAAGTTCTTCTTTGGATTTTATCAATGATCTCTAACTCTACAGCAAAAATACTAGACCAAATGAGGCAGCAATATTCAAAGCAAAGACAAATAGTAGACATATAAATATGTTAGAGAAATTGCACAACTTTCCTAGCTGTAGATTAGCAATTGATTTAATATACTCTCCATTTTATGTGAGCTGAAAACGTTAGTCCGAAAGGGCACCTGGAGGTTAGCATCAGCCATACGGATGGAAGTTAAAAAGGGTTCTCTCAGGTGATTAAAAGAGAGCGGTTTTCTTTTGGAGTTGTTAAAATTAATCTACTCATTGCCCCAGTTAACAACAGATTGTAAGTCATTTTTGAGATCAGCTGCCAATTTTAGCTTAACGAACCGATCAGATTTACTAAGAAATGAGTAAATAGTTGTTTCACCAGGATATATACCTAGCTGACAATTGATGACTTTTGAAAGGTCATTTATAAAATTATGAACAACCACAGAGCCCTGGGGAACACCTGCATTAATGTAAAAGATCTAGAAGAGTGGCCATTCAAGATATCATTCATTTCGAGTTTTGATAAGAAAAACTGAATAAGTTCAACAATTTTGCCCAGAAATACCATAACCTTTCAACTTTTGAAATATTGCAAATTTAAATTGAGCCAGTAAGTATATTATTTTTAAGAAAAAGAAAATTCCTTTCAGATAACAATCCTGAAAAGTCACCAATCACAAGAATAACTGTCACGCATTTTTAAAGAGAAACAACTCCGTCTTTTGAAATTTTGACCGTTTCAATAAATTGTTCAACAAAATTGAAATAAATGTAAAAGGCCACAAGTGAATTGTGTCTTTTCTATACAAGAATTTCTCTTCATGTTCTAAATTGTTGTTGCTACTGTGGTATGAGATTTTGTTCAGATAATATTTAAATCCCTATTTAGCTTAAACGACTGGAAGCTGTAGATAGTCTTGCATGTTTTCAGTTATTTTGTGAAGTATTAAGCGGAATAAACGTAATACAAGCCCGAATTATGGCTTCTAAAATTACTCTCATTGTAATTTTTCGGAAATATCAACCGATTGAAAAAAAACAAAAAAACATAAAAATAAATCGCTTTAAGTTAAAATTAATTTAGATAAACTGAATAAACTTCGGTGACCCAGAAAAAATACCCAGTGTGCTTTCCCTGTGTAAATATCGGACATGTTACGATTAATGTTGTAGCTATAATAGTAGCATATATTTTACAGTAAGTCTAGTAGCCGTTGTACGATTCTGCTTGACAGCCATTATTCTAAATATTCCTTATTAAGACAGGTGCTACACATATTAGGAAATAAACCCAGCAAAATCTAAAATATTTACAGTATTAAAGAGAACGGTAATGGCAACATTGGCTATTTCCTTATAAGGAAACATTCGGCATTTATTGCCAGTGCAACACGAGTTCTGCTTTTCTTCATTCACTGTTCATCGGACTGGGATCAAAGTGTAGTATCTCCAATTCGGGCGGACAAACTACATTTTACCTCTCACAAACAATGAGGAATACCTAGTCCCGGGGATTCTAAACCTGCAGCAGCACCTCCCTTATTGCAGAGAGAGAGAGAGAGAGAGAGAGAAAGAGAGAGAGACTATTAGTGGAATACCGACTCCAGCGCGACGTTAGTTGCGGAGATTTGGCAATTTTTGGCCCATATATACACACTTGTCCTCACTTTAAATTGCACTTGTCCCCACTTTAAATCGCTCTTGCACTTGTGACATATCCCGTCACCGTTTTGAAAGACGAGTAAATGTGTAGTATCTGTTATCCTAATCTCCTTATCTCTGGTACTTTTCGCGAAAATAATAAAGTATGAATATTATATATATATATATATATATATATATATATATATATATATATATATATATATATATATATTTGTCGGTCTCCACCCCTCCACTCCTTAGCCATCTATATCTTGAGACTAGACACAATAAATTCGAACAACATCTAGCCGACACATTGGAGTTAAAAATTAAAAATAAGAATTTGAAATGATACATATGACTCATTCATATCCTCTTTCCCACCTCACTTCCTCACTTCGTTAATATTACGTATACTTGATGAAGTCCGTCAAAAATGTGTGAATTTCTTTTCATTTTTCATTTTTCATTTCAGTTTTTGGAAGTAAAGTCTGATGACCCAGAGCCCTGTTAAAGGGGTTATGGTGAAATAATTTATTACATGGAACCTTAACGTGGTCTGTTTTTATTCAAACATATCTGCTCTGAATTTTACATTGAGCTCTCCGGATATCATCCTCCTCGGGTCTACCCATACGGATTTCCTAAGTTTGCATAAACTATATATATATATATATATATATATATATATATATATTGATGGATTTATTTATATTTTACGGATTATCAACCTTTTGTCGGTTTATTAAATGCGAAATATATTTTGCGCTGAAATAGCGAAAGATGACGCCCGAAAGACAAGATATTAAGAAACAGGAAACAAAAGAAAAAAATTGCTATATAATATCAATCTGCCTATATTGCAGTGAATGAATGCTCAATAATTTCCTCTCAGATGATGAAAAGGAAACTTGAAGCAATAAAAATGTCGTTCACTTGAAGTTTTAATTGATTTGTATTTTTTAATGGCTATCAACACTTTGTGGGTTATTTAAAGCCGAACATATTTTTCGACAGTAGGAAATATTATTTTTGTAAGGGAATATTGTATTAACATGGGCACATGGCCGAGTGGTTAGAACGTTGGCATTGGGATCATGTGACCAGTGTTCGAATCTCACCATGGTCGGTTTGTCAATGATAACATGCGGCACCTTTGGAAAGTATGAAAACCATGCCACGGGTTGATCTTGTGAGTTAAATTGGGTAGACGCAACCCTTGGCTGACGTCGATAGCTGTGCTGGCCTTGTTCGAATTGTTGATCCCGCTAGATAACACGCTCTTGATTTGAAACTAACTAACTAAGGCCTGTTCAATATAGTATCAACAAGTGTGTCTTGAATAAGCACAAATGCAGCTTAGCAAGCTTTTCCAATAAGGATTAGCTAGTCGCCCCAGTAGAGGGGTATCCCCGAATACGTGTAGCCAGCTATACATACATTGTATCAACAATCATTTTTTTTTTTAAAATAACAATGTTTTTTTTTTCAGATGCAAGTTCAACTATTTAGTTGGAGGAATGTTTTCAGTCATTTCCCAAGGTTATTGGCGCGTAAGGGCATATAAAGAACAGGACTAGAATTCGATCTTGGCTCTCCGATTTCTTTTTGAGACGTTATATATTACACCACTCGCACATCCACTTAAAAATTTGAAAAAAAATTAACCTAACGATAATTGGCGCGGAAAAGAAAATCAGCTAGCTGGTTTCAAATTCAAGCCTCGGCTGTTGCATTCCTATTCGAATTAATCGCCTTGAGAAACGCATGAATACATCACTTCTTCTAGGCATGGATTAAATAGATGCGTACACTAGAAGCAGTTAGTTTGGTTGAACGAATATTCAGAATTAAAAAGCAACGTAGAAAAAGCAACGGAAAACGGTTGTCTAAGAAATTATGTCACAGGTGATAACTGATAACTGACATCCATTAAACATGACACGTGGAACTAGAACAGTCTACCACAGTGAGTGAAATAAAGGGGTCAGTTCGACATTCCAACCACCTGAAGAAGGTTGGAGCGTACAATGGCCGAAACGTTGTAATAAATATGGCTACAAATGTGAGGGCAATAGTCGGAATAATGTAAATAGTGTAAATTATGTCACACCACTGAGATTGAATATTTTTTAGTTTGTTTGGATTTTGGTTAGGTTTTTTAAACGCCATATCAACTCCTTATGTGTCATTTAATGGCGAAATTTAATTTTGTCGGGAGCTTTGGTAACCTTTTTCAAAAATTTATTGCTGGTAATTTTTCTCTTGCTTTTCCAATAATGTATTGATGGCAATTTTTTTTTTTTACTACGAAAGTGTATTTCTGGTATTTTTACTATAAAAGTGTATTTTTATGCTTTCATAATGTTTTGACCCCAGTTTGGGGATGGGGGGGTCACTATTAGTCCATAGCTGCGACCCTAATAGGTGCTACTACATCAAATCAAGGTGAATCTGGGAATACGCTTCTCAAAAACCTCCCGATCAGAGGCTGTCAGATTTCGTTTATCGCTCTACCCAGGACGATTCCGTTTGGATTTGCGGGTGTTCGCTGTTGTCAGCTTAAGAGATTAAAAAAAAAGAGTAGAAATTAGAAGCATAATTCATTTTGGGCTTAAAGTTAATCCTATTTATTTTGTGCATATATTTTCTTTATTAAGGATTTATTACAATTAATAACCCCAGACAGTTAACAAGTGTTTGCTATATGTTATATGCATTTTAATCTTTGAAGTAATGATCCAAGTTAAAACAGTTTTAATGAATGAAGAACCATATCGTTAGTATGAATTCTGCAACAAAAATATGACATAAAACAACATTAGTAGCAAAGTATATTCTTATTTTATTTATAAATACAGTCACTGTTGTTATCATTATTTTCTAAGCGTAGCTTAGATGTGGTTCAAGGGCGAAAGCAAAGGGTACCTAGTGAGGATCGAACTCACTTTTCAGTCTAAACTGATCTAGCGAGACAAGCTTGCTAACCATTACAACACACTGATGTTATGATGACTTTTTAGATACTTTCACCCCATGCAAGACCACGATGTCTTAAGAACGCAGGGGTCTACAGGGAGTGAAAGTGAAAGAGAATGAGTAGACTGGGGTAGGACAAAAAAGGAATAGTGCTCAAGAAGAAAAGAAGATCACAAATGATGCTGCACTTAAATTTTTGAAGATTGTAGTTAACAGGGAAGCAAAAAATCGGAAGGGAGATCCACAGGTGAGAAGTGCGAAAAAAGAAATTGTTAGAGTAGAAGTGACAGTTGTATCTAGCGAGCTTAACCGGGAAACGGCGAGACCTACTTGCCAATCTAGTATCATGTATTTATGTAGTTGGGGCGCTAGAGAACAAAAAGCCTCCTCATATCAGTGAGAAAGTAACTGAAGTTGAGAAGTCTGGTCATTATCAAAAAACTAAAATTTAAAGTTACGAATATCCACTATTTCTCTTGATGTTTAATTATAGCCATAGCCAATGTTTGTTTTTATTTTCATTACATCTTCCTCCATCTTAATATCAATAACAAAAAAAAAAATTAGTCTGAAGAAGTCTTTTGAAAGGCAAAATCCAAAAGGATTTTTCCATCTTGTCATTCGTTTATGTTATGCATAGTAGTTATTAGCACAGAAGAGGAGATTAGATTGAAGAGTTCAAGTTCTGGCCAAGGTCATCACATTCACTTTTGCACAAACATCCTTGTGAAATGTATGAAGGAATAATGAAATGGAAAAATCATCTGTAACGTGTGTCATCTTTCAGAATGAAAATGTATAGAAAGAGCACTAATTTCTGAGTTCGCCATAGTTAATTTATATCTATGTTCATACGCAATATCAACTTTCTTAGAAAATTCATAGTTATTACAACGTGGGATATTTAAAAACAACAGCAATAAAACAAAAACGAAAGCCGTAA
Organism: Acanthosepion lycidas; assembly: GCA_963932145.1. Classification (NCBI taxonomy): domain Eukaryota; kingdom Metazoa; phylum Mollusca; class Cephalopoda; order Sepiida; family Sepiidae; genus Acanthosepion; species Acanthosepion lycidas. Next base: position 80,856,625 of record OZ010576.1, read on the forward strand.
GAAGAATAATAATGTTGCCTAAACTGTGCTTCTGCACACGTTGGTTACCAGATATTTTTTTTAATTGTTCCACCCCTAAACAAGGGGATAATGACTCTAGAATGAAGGTGAAAGAGAATGAAAAGACTGAGGATGGAGAATTTTGAGAAAAGACAAAAAAGGGAAATGAAGCGTTCAAGAAGCGAGAAGATCGCAAATGATGATGAATTTAAATTTTTTAACAGCGAAGCAAAAAATCGGGAGGGAAATCCACAGGTGAGAAGTACGAAAAAAGAAACTGTTGGAGCAGAAGTGTCGGTTGTGCCTAGCTAGTTTGACAGTAAAATGGCGAGACCTACTTTCCATACTAGTAGCATGCTTAAATTCGCGTTGTCGGGGTACTAAAGAAAATAGCACATCACAGCAATTGCCATGAAAATATTTGTAGAAAAAACAAAGAGAAGCCCCGTCACGTCGGTGAGAAAGTGACTGAAGTCAAAATTCCAAGTCATGATCGATTACATTACAGATCCTTCTTTGGATTTTGTCAAGATGTACAGCTGGAGTACCAGACCAGATATGGTAACAGTCGGATGGTGGATTTATACATGTGCAAGATGGATTCAGACGAATAATTAATATACCTTTGTATTATTATAAAAGTACCTTTAAATAATTGACTGGTTTAGCAGCAGGGTCTGTCACCTCGTTTACAATATCTTACAACTATCAGATTACACAGAGTGACCATTGAAAGACTGAATGATGTAAATCGAAAATAACTTTTATACACATTTTTTTTTAATCTTATTATTTTATTTGGATGAAAACATTTTAAAATCCAGTTTCAGAATCTTCTGAAGCGTTGTTCTGGTGATGTTTAGTTGTGCAGAACAACGACGGGTAGAATCTGATGGATCCTCAAAGACACTCTGTCGTACAGCTTTCACCACTGCATCAGTGTGTTTTGAAACTCTTCCCGGAAGATCGTTGACTCATACAGTTCTTTCAAAAAACCGGGCGATTAGGTTTCGAATCATGTTATCACTAGAAGATACTCTTACATTAAAATGTTGCTGGTATTTTCTCTGAGTTTGAATAATTGATCTTTCACTGGAATAGAAAAACTCAATGAGTTATACTCGTTGCTGGGCATCATGCGTAGCCATTTTAATCTCCCTGGATGCTCTATAACCTGCAAAAAACAAAAAGAAAAAAAAATGAAAACGGACAAGTTACGACTTTTTCAAATCTTCAGTTTTTTAGTGGTCACCCTATATTAATTGAATTTAATTATGGCATTCACTTTTCATAATAATTTTCTTGATAAATGATTTTTTATTAATTTTGTAGTGTGATATACGACGTTTGCTTCTATTTTCTTTTTTCTTTTTAATGTTAAGCTAAATTAAAATTCAAATACTTTTAAAAAATATCTTTGAGAAACAAATATACAGATTACTCATGCAAAATAAATTTTATCATCCATATATTGTTATGAATAAAAGAAAAAAAACATTAAATTATCGTTATGCCACAAAGAATAACAGTTTTACATAAATTTTCTCAGTGTAAAAATAAAATCAAACAAAAAGGTTTTCAGGTGGAAAATCTGTTAAAAATTATACATAAAAAAACTTATTAAAGTTAACTTTTGTGGAAGGACTTTGTAATAAATAAGACGAAAATATAAGATTCATAAATTGTTTCTTTGAATCAAATAAAATTTAATTATTTCATTTCTCTATAAGAAGCATGTTGACTTTTTACAAAAAAGTCAACATGCCTTTCTCATTTGTTAGAAACAGGAATATACATGACTGAAAATAAATAATGTTGTTCATTAATATATTTGTTTTTATGAATACCATAGAAAATTATGTTACATCAAAGGAAATAAAGTAAGAAATTGCTAAATTAATTTTCAAGTAACAAGACTAAGTATGCTAAAGTTTTAGTGAGTTTCCCACAAAAAAATTCTTTTTGCATGAAAAAATAAAATAATGTAACAAAGCCAAAGGTAAATAAATAAATGAATCTTCTGCTTACTTCAATTAAATAAAGTAAAATAATTAATTCCAAATATAAGAATTAAAAGTTTCTTAAGCCAACTACAGCAGTAAACGGCCACAAGCACAAACCGGAACTAAAAATTCGCTACAGGCCTCCAGATCTGAGCGAGAGATGCACTATGAGATGGCCTTCAGTAAAGAACGCCATGCTACTTGACGTAATCCCAAAACTGTAAATCAATATTTAGGAAGTCTAAATAAAGCAGCACACAACACGTTACAAGATTTTATTGCACACTCTTTTGACGGCAATCAATCATTTTTATCAAAATATTCCAAAATTAATCTTCAAATTTGTACTTGCTTCAGTTTATAAGTACACGAAAAGCAATCAAGAAAGTGTGTGAGCAGCAGAGCGAAACCAATGTCTAGTTTTAAAGTATGAATTCCGGCATCCTTTTGAACTTTTGTTCAAGATCTAATCATATATATATATATATATATATATATATATATATGTGTGTGTGTGTGTGTGTGTGTGTGTTTGGACACACACACACACATACACACACAGACACACACACACACACATATATATATATATATATATATATATATATATATATATATATATATATATATATATATATATTACTTACTTGGCATATAGTGAGTAGGTTTCTCATCTCTTTGCCTTCTGGCGGGGTGCGACTAAGTTGTCTGCGGACACAGACACAGCTGGAGAAAATAAAAACTGAGGTGCTCGGTCCTGGGGAACAGCTTCCAAGGCTCTTCCGCTCCCCATTGCATGAGTGGGGATCATAGTCATACTGATACCAGCGCAAGCGACGGTTGTTGGAGCTGGGTGTTTTTTTTTATATGCACTCGAATTCCCCACATTAAACCCAACTTTGTCTACTTGGGGACACCGGGGTAAATAACTATATATATATATATATATATATATATATATATATATATATATAATAGTAGTAATAATAATAATAATGATAAACTCATCTGTGAATATCAGGTATACTTTTCTAGAGTTCTAAGTAAATATTCATGTTTCCGACTTCATACTCGCCTCCTGCCATATTACCTTTGTTTAGCAGTCAAAAGGAATGGTTTATGGATGTATTTCCTACCGGAATAAAGTGTGTTTAAAAGCGCCTTTTCAACACTGTTTTTAATCTCATCATTCAATTTGAGTGATATGCGGTTGTCTCGAGCAATTTCCGAATACAAAGAAGTCAGAAACAAGGAATATTCTCCTGGGGTTAGAACAGATTTGGCGTAAACAGCTCGTTTAGCGGAGAAGTTCCGAGCAGTTCATATAAATCTGTTTGAACTGCGAGGAAAACTTGATTTATTTTGTAAAGGTATAAGAATATTTAGTAACATTTACCGGGAATAAACTGCCTGTACATAGCACATGAACCGATCAAATACACAAAAATGAAAAAAAGTGGGTAAGATAAAGATGCATTTTCTCACCGAATTCATTTAATCTATATAGTCAGACTAAGAATATTATTATTACTGGTAGACACCATCGTAACAACATAAGTCGCTACTACCATGGATAGTGCTTGGACGAACCGCACCACCTGTTTCCACCAGGTCTGACTTTCACGGCTAGGACTCGCTATGCCACTAATAATAACAAAGCCGCCCTTATTCCTTCCATGTTCCATCAGCGAGAATTAAGTTCAACTCAAACATCTTCTTTCCGTGAACCACTGCCCTATAAAACAGACTCCCAAGAGAATATTTCCCTGATCACTACAATCTTAACCTGTTTAAGTCTAGAGTCAACCGTTTTTTCCCCTCCTGTCTATATAAAGTATACCTTATCGTAACCCTCTCTCTCGAGTGGCTCCAGGGTCATTTGCAGGGTGAACCTTATTGAGAAAAAAAAAAAAAGAAAAGAAAAGTTGATCCGTTGATATCAGACAGAAAACTGCAGGAACATTTACATTATGTAGTTTAAGGAAAGTTGGAACCAAGAACTAAACTTTAATTGTGAGAAAATAGAATTGTATGGTTGCTGATAAGAGAAACGGACAAAGATAAAAGCAATGAATTAGAAAAATTAGAATCAAGCAGGTACTAATATTTATTTATCTAGGAATTGTTATTACAGATGACTGAAATATGGCAAACAAAGAAGCTTTCCAAAAGCTAAGTAAAGTATTAAGTAACTGGAAAGCAAAGAGTTATATGTAATATCAATCCTCCTGTATAGCAATGAATACTGAACAATGTCCTCACAGATGACATTTAATTCAATAGAAACGTGATTATATTGAAGAATTTATTCAGTGATTTATTTTTTACGGTTTATCAACCCTTTGTGGGTTATTTAAAGCCTAAACATATTTTGGGATATAATAATGATTATTTTATTTTTCCGGGTAAATATTGCATTAACAATGTTTTTGTTTTTTTTTTGTTTTTTTTTTTAGTATAACAATGCGTTTTATATATAAAAGTTCTACTATTTAACGCTACCTGAGGGGAGGAGATGGATTGGTATGTTTACTAGGGATATTTGCTCGTAAGTAAATGTAACGTGTCCGACTGGAATTGAACCTCGGCACTTCGAGTTCGCATTCTGAGCCACTCTCCACTACACCATTTGCACATCCACCCGCAGTAGAATACTGAAATACGATAGAAGGGCCATGTGAGCTTTGTTCTGGATCTGCAATTTCTTTATTTTTATTCAGACATCAGAATGATGTCATGAAACATAAAAAAATAAAAATAAATCGAATAGATTACAGATAATCTTGAAATTTACATGTTTTTTTTGGAGTTTTTTTTTGTGAGTTCCGTGTACAGATTACTTGTAAATAGCTCTTGTGCACAGTTTGGCTACACTAACTGATCAATTATAATTCGAATGATTTAGTGGGAAATACTCAGCTGAAATTCTGTGGACACATAAAGAAAAAAGCAAGCTTGGAAAAAATTGACACTGTTGGGACTTACTGAACACGAGACAGGCAGGAGAAACAAAGATCAGCCGACTTAACGAGCTTATGATAATACGGTGCATAACAAGGATTGGAAGGAATAGTAAGAGGAAAAACACTGCTTATGATAGGAAGTCATGGAGAGCCATGATAGCTAACGTATTGAAGAAGTTCAGTATTTGTTATGGTAATTTACCCACGCACGCATGGTCTCTCCCAGTTATAAATAGGAAAAGGTACAGCCTTTTGGAGATGGAATTTCCAGCAGTCAGCTCTGACAGTCGGACCTAACATTTCTGCAGTAACATTCGTTTGTATATGTTTGTATTACGATTTCTGTTAATATATTTGTTTAACTCAATTCATATCTTGTGTCTTTATTTCTATTCCTAACAAGGCCACAACAATATTGTAGTGAAAATGCTGAAATATTTTTGTAAGATACTAAAAAAACGAAATGGGAGTCATCGTAATTAAATAAATTTGGCTAGGTAAATGTTTAAGATTGTATTAAATAACAAATTTTGAGTTAAATTCAATCTATAATCTTCTTTCTGATAATGTGTTCCTAATCAATTATATGAATTGCAAATGGAACATTAAGTTTTGATCAGGTCCAGTTTCAATCCATACGAAGCGATGAAAAAATATTTGCATTTTAAAAGAAACCTATTATCCTTGATATTTTCATATTAATCATAGTGTTCTCTGTATTATTTTCGATCTGCCTCACCAGCAATGCTCCAAAACAATGCAAACACACGCGACAGAATCATGTATTGTTATAACGGCTGAAGCGTCCAAACTAGTTTGCATATCAAATCAACAGAACTTTCACGTTTGCATAGCGAATATAAATAAATATACGATACATGAAATAGGAAGCTAATGGGAAAGCAAGCGCTATGAGTACAAAAATGATACAATCAAAATCAATTCTCTCTTTGGATTTTTAATCTAATTACAAACAATGGACGATTTGCAAATGCAAATTTCAGAGAAAAGACTATTCTTTTACAAGAAATAAAATAAAATAAAATGATTTTAAATTTATTCCTGTGCTACGAATTAATAAATGAAAAAAAGAAAGCTAAAAATTAGATTTGTATAAAAATGCATAAAATATGATTAAGACTGATAACTAAGGATAAATTTTGCTCACTAAATCATTCGAATTATCACTGATCAGTTAGTGTAGCCAAGCCGTTCATAGGAGTTATTTACAAGTAATCTGTACACGGAACTCACAAAAACATGTAAATTTCAAGATTATCTGTAATCTATTCGATTTAATTTTATCTTTTATGTTTCATGACATCATTCTGATGTCTGAATAAAAATAAAGAAAGAAATTGCTGATCCAGAACAAATTGTCACGAATTTGAATATTAATACATTTTTTTTCTATCCACCATAACAAGTGTTGCGCTGGGGGGTTTTGAAATGATACCAGGAACAAAAGTTGTTCGTGGTTGGCTTGAAGAAATTTCAAAGGATTTTTTTTTCTTTTGATGCTTATTAAATAGTAAATTGAAGTTCTGTGTGGCTTATTCCAATTCAGAGGAAATGATATGAAGGGAAGATATCAAAATTTGCAGCTTGTATGAATTATACAACAACTCATCTAACAATTTTGGTTCATTTTATTTGGAGGTGAAAACAGGTTTCGCAGAATCTGAATCAGTATGCAAAAATTTTATTTAATTTTGTCAAAAAAGCATGAAATATAATCAATAAAAATTATAGGCAACAAAATTAATATCTATATTCATAATTATCTTCTTCTATGTGCCGTGTCCCTACATGACGCTGGGGAACATGGCTCTCCACAATTCCTTGTCTCTTAGTAAATTTTGTCTTTATATTATCTCCACTAAACTAGGTTTTCTTATCCTATTGCACAAGGCTGTTTACCTATCTTCACATAACAATGCAAATCTCATCGTCTAATATCAAATATAATCTTAGAATTCAAAAAAGATTTTTTTTTTAAAATAATTTAGCTTACTAAATATAAGGAATTTAATGACGAGAATATTAATAGTTTTAATTTAAAATTACTCGCTATGCCATATTAAAGATTAAAATTGATATTCAGAAGCGGCAAAAATTCTTGGGAAAGGTAAGAATCCATCTCTTCTCATCTCCCAACTATGGATTGAATAGCAGGACGGACTGGGTTCTCTAGCCTTGGTTGGCATCCAGTCTATCACAGAAAGGACAATCTACTGCAGGAAAAACTTCTGCCTAGTCAGTCATGAATTGAAAGAGATATGAGCGTGTATTAGGTATGATACTTAACTGACTGACTGATTTCCCATGTTAAGTTTGCTGAAGTGTTATGGTTGTATTTAGTATATATATATATATATATATATATATATATATATATATATATATATATATATATATATATATATAAAAGAAAACAATTTCACTTTATTGCCGCAATCCATTATGTATCATCTGGTTTTTGTGTTGTAAAGCACCTTCGTTCTGTGGTGGTCTTGTTCACTGCGCTAATTTATACAATGTTGTATTCTCTCTCTCTCTTTTCTTGTCTTCTCCTGGCTGGGTGTGGGAAATGTTTTGTGGTCTAGAGTTTGAAAGACATCAACAAAGATTATTTTAAACTTAACTATTTTATTAAACACGTCGTCGTATTACATTATCCAGTGGCGTTGCTCTCCCAGCCCACTGGGAACAACTCCCGAACAAAATTTCTCTATCTATCATTCCCACACTTGTTCAGCCAATCAAAATCAACTTCCTTTATTTTGTTTTGTATCTGACCAAAAAGCTCAAATTGAGGAAGCAAGAGCAGAAATACACTTCTCTGAAAAATAGTAGTCTGCTAAACTATTATTTAACATTCCTTACCTAATCATTAAAAACAATTGATTTATGAATTTTATTTCAACTGTATTATTTTAAAATTCCTCTACACTTTCGTGTCTGCAAGGCGTGCTCCTTACATATTTTTCATTGGGCCTCAGTCATGTGACGTTTCCGATATGCACATATGACATTCCTGAAAAAAATGAATATAAACAACAGGACTTTGACCAGTTTTTTTTCACGCTTCACAAACATTTTTGTCAACAAAAAACAGAATAGCGGACAATCGTTTGGCCATTCTTGATTACTATCTTCCGTGACCAAGGTCAGCGCCTCAGACACCAGTTTTGATACAAGTCACACCAACAGTGATCCCTGACCTCTCCAATGTCACCGCCATTCAGGTCAACACGTACCAACTCCGCAATCCAGTATTCCTAGGGAGAACAAAACTTCTTGCCTCTTCACTTAGGAATACGCGATATGTACAAACAATTCACAGAAAAATAATATTGGTCCAAAAATTACGCATGCTAAAAAGCCCCACGTCACATCGTCAACCGATTCCATAATCGAGCCACGTCCTTGCCACCTAAATTTACACTTGAAATATACCATGAACCATACTTATTTCCCACTCACAGTGACACAGCACACAGTGTCCATTATCACCCTATTTATTCAATCACAACCAATTAATTATTAAGTTGGTGCAAAAATAATGTCGTTTTCTCACATATGTTACTATGTGAGAAAACGACATTATTTTTGCACCAACCTAATATTTTATTATTTGCTTATGATGAGATTTACTTTAACAAACCTTCCCAAATTTACTACCATTAATTTTCTATAATCACTATTATTAACCATCTGCTTTTGTGCGCCAAAACTCAACTCGGACAATCTCCAGTTTCTTCTTGGCTTGGCTGCCCCCCACCCCTCGAGGGAAATCAACCACATCCACGCAGCATCTCCAAACTAATCCATTACTGGCTCTACCTTGGTTACAAGTGTTTTCTTCACTTAGTTGTCTACCACGGCCTGGCATCCCACAAGCCACTTGATCAATTCCTTTTGGTCGTTACGGCCCTTCCTAGACCCAGTGGGTATCTTAAGGATATATTCATTCGATACTGAATACTTCAAAGTGTAAAGCTCCCACTTAACCACCATTGTCCGGTTACTATCTACATAGTCAGGTGAGACAATTTCCCGTACAGGACACAGACAAAATGCCATTGAGAAATCCGAAACTATGCAGGCCGAATCTATTTATTCTCGCAACAATTAATTAACTTAATTTTTCCACAAAAATGAACTCTCGAAATCCACCAATTAACAACTTAATTCTTCAACCAATGAATACAAAAGGACACACATACGGCTCTTAAAATAAAATTAAAAAAAACAAAGAATTCCACATTCTGTTACAAAAATTAAAAAAAAAACAATCATTTGTCAGTCAATTCCTATTAGTAAAATAATTCTAAACTTAAGACATTTGAATGCGCACAAAGCCATAGTCAAATGTTCACTCATTAACAGTACACAGAAATCACAGTGGGAATGCTCTTTCACAAAATGCCGTCCGTCGTTCGTTTTCAAAATAATTTTCCATTGCCTTACGTAGCCACCGACTGCCAGACATGTAATAAGATAGCGTGCCAATCAAAATCAACAATAGATTTTGGCACATGATTCTAAACTTTTGTAAACAAGCAACAACAAAATCAGTCTCTCACTAAAATATTTCATCAGAATTGACATTGTCCCACCTGTATATATGCGTGAGTGTGGTTGTTCATTTTGTCCCTCCTTCTTTCTTTTCCCTATTCCTCCTTTTTTTCATTATCTGTTAATCAAACCCTCTTCGTTTACCCTTTCATTTTTTCCATCACTACTTCTTATTTTGGTTTGCTGTTTGGATGTGTGCGCGTGTGAGCCGTAGGACATACTGCTTACAGGTTCTCTTTATTTTTTGTCTTTATGTCATAATTACTACTTTTCTTTTTTTCATTTTCCCTTTTTGAATTCTCCTCAGGAAATTTTCTTCGAACATTACCACGTTGTGTTGTAACCCTAATTTTGCGCATCCCCACCATGTTGTCCCTACGCCAAATTAATCATAATGTTGCGTCTCTTCTCTCGTACTAGACGTACAATCTTGGTCATTGGCACAAAATTGATACAATATTGTACATCCTCTCTCTCTTTTCTCTTTGTCATCTTCCGAAATATTTTTGGATCCAGAGATGAAAGGATAATTTTAAACTTAACTATCTCTAACTATCCAGTGGGGTTGCTCTCCACCTCACTGGGAAGCCGCTTCCAGATACGACAGAGAACTCATCTACATTGCTTGAAGTGTAAGAAACAACTTCCAGAAATTTTTTATCATTCCCATGCTAGTACAGCCAATCAAAATCGACTTCCTTTATTTTGTCTTGCATCTGACCTCTAAGTTCAAACCGAGGAAATCAATGCAGAAATACCTTTCTCTAAAAAGTAGTAGTCTGCTAAACTATTATTTAACAGTAGTTTTTAAAAATAGGGATTCGTGAGTAAGTTGGTTCCTTGATGAAACTGAAATTGGTTCGAACGACAGAAATTGGTCAATGCATGCTCATTACTGAAGAAGAAGCCTGTGTCTAAATTAGGATTTATTCTAAAAAGATGAGTTCGTTAACCAGATGTAAATACATTAATTTAGATGTTAATGAACTTATTCTATCGCTTCTGTAATTACCTGACTCCTCTACTCATGATTTATCTTTACAAGATTGATTGATGCTATAACTTGGCTGGAGCTGCTCAATCCTCACTTACCAGCCTAGAGACTCCTTTCTACCTTCCAGAGAGTGACTCGTTGCGTCTTCACGGGCTAACATTCAAGGCGAACATAAACTGGAAAGATTATATTAATGCCATTGCTAGCTTTGCTGCTAAGAAAGTTGATTCACTATATCGCGCAAGACAATCTTTCTCTCCAGAATCTATCTTGCTTATCTATAAGTCTACCATTCGTCCATGTTAGGACTATGTGACCAGCGTATCGGGAAGTGGAATCGATAAAGGCGACATCGAATTCGAGCTTTGCTTACTGCATTCATTTTTACACAAAAGCCCTTGGAAAATAGCTTCAATCCATCTTTTCACCCCCACCCCACAATGTAATGCTTAAATGGCAGCACAGACTTTAGCCAACAAGCCTAAGAGAAGAAAAAAAAACTTAGCAATGAAACTGGTGGAGTTGGCAACCGCAAACTATTCATTATCGTTCATAAGTATTTCTATTCTAATAATTCCTTTTTTTTGCGTCCAAATCTCTCCCGATGTATTGCTTCTCTGTCACCTACAATCTTCAAAAATTTAAATGGGCCCTCAATCCCCATCTTCAGTTTTTCTGAAACCTGTTCTTTTATTGTCCTTTCTCCTCACTGAAGTTTTCTCATTTTCCACTTCCTATTATCCCTTGTGTCTTAGTGACATTGCTTGGGATGAAATGATTAAAGAAAATCACAAATAATGGAGAGTCAGGAATCTGTGGGAAGTCATAATAAGTTACATCCCTAACAGACGTAGCATTTACAAAAAAACATTGTTATCAGAGCAGAAAGTGGGTTTGGCGAACCGAGTTCTATCTGAGTGTGTTGCGCTTAAGTTATAGCAATTCTCTTACAAAAAATATGAAATGATTTCTTCTATCTCCAGCTAGTGGTTAAATAACAGGGTAGCCTGTTCTCTCTAGCCTTGAGTGGAAACTCTTCCAGGAGCATAAGATCTGTTAATTGAAATATGTGGATGCACAGGGAAAGGACGTAACTATTTTAACAAAAAAAAAAAATCATGGCAATTCGCACATAATAAAGAAAAGATATTCGAGTCCCTGAAAAGACATGACATTAAAAATTAGCTAAAACTGTGCGTGGATTGTCCGATTAAACTTTCACTTAAGAGTTTAGGCCAAGCACAGGACTTACTCCTGGGCATGATGATAAAATTACATCCGGCAGCAAGACCTTTGATTGGGAGATTAGAGATTTTGAGGAGCGTCGAACTACCACTAAATTGATGTTGTTACTAGATCCACCCTGACTCAGTGTGGTAGCACTTACTAGGGTCCTAGCTATGGGCAAATAGTGAACCCCCAAACAAACAAACATCAAAGCACTACGAAAGTGTAGAAATGCATTTTTTGTGGCAAAATACCTGCAGTACATTTTCGTAAAAGAATTACCATCAATACATATTTGTAGTGAAATTACCAGCACTGCACATTTGTAGAAAAAATGACTAACAATTGATAATTATAGAAACATGACCAATAATACATTTAATAGTATAATAGAAAAGATGGCATATATTGTCAAAAAAAATTAAAAAAAAAATTTCGGCCGTAAGGTTGGATATGCCGCCAAACAAAAAGAAGCTACCAATCAACTAATTATGATCGATCTCATTGACCATTATCTCAAACCGAGGTACCAATATCAGGCAGTTTTCTAAATAGATCAAAATTCTTCGTTTTTAGCTGTCTTATCAACAACAAACAATAGATTCGTCCTGTTCGTCAAATTATGCAAATGTTTCGTCTTTCTCTCTCTTAGTGAAGTTCAGTAGTTTGGCGGGATGTGTTCGATGGTATAATAGATAGCGGCTCAAAATGAGGAATCATAGAGACGAGTTCGAATTCTAATCGAGTTCATTGCATTTCCTTAGGAAATGTATGAATCCATCGTTTCTCACTCAGCTATGGATCAAATAGTAAAACTTGTATTTGGAAAAAATCATTGTTATCTAAAAAGAAAAGTATGTAATTTTGCTAGCAAAAAAAAAAAAAAAAAAAATTACAATCCAAAATATGTTTCGGCTTGAAATAAAAAAGAAAGGATTGATAAACCGTAAAAATCAGCTAATAGTTATTTGAGCGGATAGTAATTTATTTTCGATATGACCCACTTCCTAAAATTATTATTTCAGTATCCAACCACTTGAATATTAATTTTAGGAAAGGGTTCGAACCGAGAACTTAATTAGCATCCCCTTGTTTAGGTTCTCGTATCTGGAAGATAGCATTTTAAATAGAATTAATATTTATTCTTCCCCTAAATTGGATGCTAACCATCAGTTACGCCACCCTATCAATTACACTCCCCACACATCACTTTGAATGAAAGAGGAGGTGGTTGAATGTGAAGAATAAGGAGGAAGATTTTAAATATGCGAATATATATGAATATATTGATACAATTAATGTTTTATATCAATGGATTAGCTATGGAAGAAATGAGTATTCTTCCAGTTAACACTTCCTCCAGTCTGGGTAGTTTTATATCTGTAATAAAATAAAACCCTATTTTGCGGACTGAACGGAATAGATGAAAGAGAAAGAATGATAAACATGCTTTGTTCTCAGAGAGAGCTTTATACAACTAATTCGTACAAAAATATATGAACATATTTACATTTGTCTCACGTAGAGAAACTATAACATGTGTATGCAACAACAAGTAGTGTGAAGCGGTGTGAATTTCGTTATCTGACTATCTATCTATAGAGAGAAATTTCGTAAATTTATGGCTTAATTAAAAAAATACTTATTTTACACAAAACATTTATTTTTCAAAATGATGACTTTAAATCAAATAATCCAACTATTCCCTATTAATTAAAGATTCGGCATTATACAGTGAATGTTTTAATCAAAATTCAGATAAAATGTGCATCAGGCTACGGATTTATTAATCTAGTCTCATATATATATATATATATATATATATATATATATATATATATATATATATATATGTGTGTGTGTGTGTGTGTGTGTATGTGTGCTTGCGTGCATGCATGCATGTGTCGATGTGTATCAGTGTATTGTATTAGGTTGGTGCAAAAAATAATGTCGTTTTCTCACATATGTTACTATGTGAGAAAACGACATTATATTTGCACCAACCTAATACTAAGATCTTAGGAACTCGACATCTCCGCATTAGCATTCATCTGTATAACTTTTTTTTTTAAACTGTTCGTTTCATGATTGTACAGTTGAAAAATGACTTTAGAAAAGTAAAACACTTATTCTTAAGTGAAAATTGATGAACGATTTCTGTTTGGAGCTAGTCTAATTAGAAATGTCCCATCTGTTTTACTTACATAGTGAAAGAGATTTTAAAATCAGTTGAAAATAATGAAGAGAAAAAGAAAAGCAATTGAAAACTTTTCTCCGTTTACCTAAACATAGATAAATAACAGCTTTAGAACTTTGATACTCTTTTGATCCAAGCTTACAGCGATTCTTAGACTGATAGATTAAGAACAACAAGAGGGGAAAAATGGCGAAGATTTATTCTGAGGCGTACATTTACCTGGGTGTTTCCCTGACATATTCGTCCTGTAAACTCAAGTTTTACATCTGCCTACAAACAGTGGCATCAATGAGATAATGCTTCTTAATTGAAAATATTTTCTTCTGTTGGTTGATATAGATTCGCAAGCAAACGGCACATTCACTTCCGGTAAGTGTTTAGTAATTTCCGCTTTGATGCAGTATAGCGCTATTTGCGAAAGCAAGGAGCCAGCATGCAGTTTTAATACAACATAACCTTTCGTTAGATTCATTCAGGCAAAGATCAAAAGAAATAAATTAAAAGCTGATCTAAATGTCAATTTTAATCGACTTTTAAAATTAGTGGAGGATACGGGCTGACCCACTACAGATACAAAAACTTCAGTCTATTGATTTGGGAGGACTCGGAGTAATAGCTACTGCAGTTGGCAATGACTACTGAGGCATTTCACTATACTTATGACCTTGTGCCAAACTAAGGCTAAGCTTAGCAAATAAAATGCACCTTGGCTTGGGTTAATGTAAAGGAATTTGGATTTAGAAATCATTGTTCGATTTCAACTTGGTGGTGTTCTGACTATCGCCTTGTGCCCAAACTAAGTTCATTATGCATATATATATAAATATATATATATATATATATATATGTGTGTGTGTGTGTGTGTGTGTGTGTGTGTGTGTGTGTGTGTGTGTGTCTGTATGTGCCTGTGTGTGTGTGTGTGTGTAAGCAATATAACAATTTTATAAATTATATATTAATAAATATACATGTTTTCCTCGACGCAATCTTCAGGTGCTGAATTGAGACAGAGTCTTGCTACTGGTAAGGAATATATATATATATATATATATATATATATATATATATATATATATACATATATATATATATATATATATATATATGAATAAAAATGATAATAGGAAAACTGGTAATTGCTGACGCGTTTCGTCCAATGTGGACTTTTGCTTTGATAAAGTCCACATTGGACGAAACGCGTCAGCAATTACCAGTTTTCCTATTGTCATTTTTATTCATAAATATTGTCTTCTCGACTGGGTAAATCGGAGAAATTTTTATACACACACACACACACACACACACACACACATATATATATATATATATATATATATATATATATATATATATATATGTATGTATGTATGTGTGTATGTGTGTGTGTGTATTAGATTTTAATAGTTTAATTATTTCCGGCTCAGACAAAAGTCAGAATTTTGAATACTGATTATTTAAAAAGTTCAATGATTTTCTTCTGGAAAACTGGAGACACACAACCTACCCCGTAGCTTGTAGTATACATTGCGATATCTATCTATCTATCTATCTATCTATCTATCTATCTATGTATCTATTTAAAATGACTAATAAAAACGTACAATTAGAACCAGTGACCCTCATGACCCCACCTCCAACCGTACACAATATGGTTGTACAGCCATATATTCATATATCTATTACCTTGATGAAGTGGCCGTTCTTCACTTCCTGTCGTATCTTTCCGACTCTCCATGACAGTAGCTGCAAACATTCATGGCCAGTAGTGAAAAGAAAGTGGAATAAATAAAGCAAATAGTTGATATTAGTGCCGACTGCAACGGACGAGAAGAAGAAAAAATAGCTGTAATTTATATCATTTACCATTGCGAAGATTTTTACTTTGGGTTTGAAACGAACGAAAACTAAAAAAAAAAAAAAAAAAAAAAAAAACTAAAAAAATAAATAAATAAATAAAAAGCACCCCCAAAAAATCCAGTCTGTCGAAAATAAGAATTGAATAAGAAAAATGGTAAACACATTTGCATTTAAGCAGTCGTAATGGCTACAATGGCCTGCAGGAGTTGTACGTAATTTGGAGAAGAAATCGGGCGTCATGCTGGCTGTCGTAGTTACGACCAGATTAACGAAAACAAGAATGTTTGTTCCACAACCAGGGAGAGGAGGGAAAAAAAACGAAGCATTTATTCGTAAGAATAAAAAAAAATGGCATATAGGATAATAAAATGGATGAATAATGATAATAATAATATAAAAATGAGTAATGAGGCAAGTCATTATTCTTTAAGAAAAATGAATTATGTAGACACCGCTTTTTCCAGTAATGTCACATCGGTGTATTGAAATATATAAATATTGGGGCGTGTGTGCATTGTGATCAATCTCAAGCGAAAGGCCTTTTGGTGATTGTATAAAAACTAGGCACGCGCCTGCCCATAATAGAAGCAAGAAGGAGACATTGTCTATTAGATGTGGGAGTGAATCGATTTAAAGAGGTGACTCAGATTGCTCAGATGCAGTTGTATTAAACATAGTCTCCATATCTCTGGTTTTACAAGTACACGAAGGTTTTAAATATCCCTACATATGTTCGACGTCTGAAAAAAAAAACACTTGTAAATTTTCTACTTTCAGGCTTACAAATATGTTGGTATTCTTTAATTTTATGCATTAGTCATCATTCCTAGAGGTGTTTGGACAAGGAAGTCATTATGTTGCTTCTAGTGTTTCTTATTTCGGCCAATTCATTCTACAGTCTTCTCGAAGTGTATAGCCTCTAAAGCAAGAGAGATCAGTCTACTTGAAAGTAGGCACACAGAAAAGAAAGGGTAGAAAATATACTAAGTCAGCTCCACATATAATAAAATCTATGGAAAAACCAGAAATCACAAGGAGCAATATAATTTCATTTATAATAATGTTTTGTACAAGGCCCAAGATCCGCTCGCGGTAGATATTTAAGAAAGTGAGAAAGATAACGGTTAAAACTTTAACAAGTTTTCCAAGATTGTATTGGGCTGGAAAACTCTCTGCCTTCGGGCGCGGAGGAACCCGAATCAGGCTATTGCGAAGGGCCGATTCTTTCGGGGAGGTAAACCGACCCTGAACCCGTTTATACGGAGATCCCACGTTAAAAAACCGGCCTTGTGCCACATGATTCCACAGTGGGGGGTGACTGAATATCGTCAGTAGTTCAGGCTCTTGGGAATCGGTTCCACAATGTAGCGGTTTGTAGGAAGAATCTCTTCGAGTGGAACTTACATCTCACCGTTGGAATACGAAGAGAATGAGTGTGGTTCCTTACACTGTGTGTGGCATGGCGGGTATTATTAGTGAAAATTAGAACTAGTGAAATTAAAGAATGTAGTTTGTTTGAAAACTTTCCATGGAACGTTTGCAACGTTTCGTTTCTGGGAAAATGGTTGTAGGGTGGAAAATAATTCATCAACCACAAGGCCGCGTAGACGCTTTTGGACTCTATCTAGACCGGAAAGTGAAGACTAGACATCTCCTTCCCAGCTGTACTCCATTTTAGGCGTTTGTAAATGTTATGGTCCGGTTCCTTGTACCACGGTGATAGTCCAAAGTAGAATCAATAAAGAAGAATTCGAACACAGGTATGGAATAACACAGATATATTACAAACAGGAATATATACAGAGAAGTAGAAGTGTTAGTATGAACAACCAGGTTTAGTAAAGAGAACAATGTAGTCTCGGCCAATATCACTATTCCAATGTCTTGCAGTAATTGTCTGAAACGCGACTCTGTTTCAGACTGCCTCTGACTCGACTCTTGACTCGACTTGAACTACTGACGATATTCAGTCACCCCCTCCCACTATGGAATCATGTGGCACAAGGCCGGTTTTTTAACGTGGGATCTCCGTATAAACGGGTTCAGGGTCGGTTTACCTCCCCGAAAGAATCGGCCCTTCGCAATAGCCTGATTCGGGTTCCTCCGCGCCCGAAGGCAGAGAGTTCAACCGATCAGCCGGTCGACCGAGATCGACTTGAACGACTGACTATATTTAGTCACCCCACCACGTGGGCATCATGTAGCACAAGGCCGGTATAACGTGGGATCTCGAGCCCGTATGCTCGGCCAAAAATATGCTCATTGAACCCGTATAAACGGGTTCAATGTCGGTTTACTTCCCCGAAATTCGGGTTCCTCCCCGCCCGAAGGAAGGAGTGTTCAACCGAACAGTCGGTCAAGAGTTGAGCGACTGACGATATTCAGTCACCCATCCCACGAGGGCGTCATGTGGCACAAGGCCTTTTTAACGTGGGATCTCCGAACCCATGGGCTCGGCCAAAAATATGCCCATTGAACCCGTATAAACGGGTTCAGGGTCGGTTTACCTCCCCGAAAGAGAATCCGCCCTTCGGCGTAGCCTCCTTCGGGTTCCTCCCCACCCGAAGGCAGAGTGTTCAACCGAACAGTCGGTCAAGAGTTGAGCGACTCACGATATTCAATCTCCCCATCACGAGGGCGTCATGTGGCACAAGGCCTTTTTAACGTGGGATCTCCGAGCCCGTGTGCCCGGCCCAAAATATGCCCATTGAACCCGAATAAACGGGTTCAGGGTCGGTTTACCTCCCCGAAAGAGAATCCGCCTTTCGGCGTAGCCTCTTTCGGAGTAGCCTCTTTCGGGTTCCTCCCGCCCGAAGGCAGAGAGTTCAACCGATCTGTCGTTCAAGAGTTGAGCGACGGACTATATTTAGTCACCCCCCCACGTGGGCGTCACGTGGCACAAGGCCGGTTTAACGTGGGCACTCCGAGCCCGTGGGCTCGGCCAAAAATATACCCATTGAAACCGTATAAACGGGTTCAGGGCCGGTCTACCTCCCCGAAGGAGACTCCGCCCTTCGGCGAGAGCCTCTTTCGGGTTCCTCCCGCCTGAAAGCAGAGAGTTGAACCGAACCGTCGCTCAAGAGTTGAGCGACGGACTCCTTGCCTGCTCCTGAGGCACAGTATGTATTAAGTATGGAATAGTCCATTATTATTATTATTATTATGGGTAAGATCCCATAACACTAAATAAAGAATATAGCCGGAACCAGGGGCTTACTGGGGCGGTACAGGAACCTGATTATTTTTACAGCATCTATAGCGATGGAGCTTGTGTAAGATAGCAGTAAAAAGATTTGTCATCAGCATGGATAACAAGTTGAGAACTAGTGATATTTATGAAGATTAGAAACAACGTCGGTCCAAGCAAATGATTCAATCGGCTCTTTTCACTTTATGTCAGCTGAAAACGTTAGTTCGAGAAGCCGCAATGTGTTACTCTACTGGAGGTTAGCATCAGCCATGCTGATGGAATTTTAAAAAAAGTTCTTTCAGATGATTAAATGCGAGCAGTTCTGTTTTTGAGGCGTTAAAATTAACAACCCACTCCTCGCCCTATTTAACAGCATATTGTAGCTCATTTCTTAGATCAGCTGCCAATTTGATCACATCTATTATATACTGTTAAGACAAGAATAAATATTTGTGTGATCCTTATAAATATCAAGTGCTCACCTTAATCTGGAAGGATCTCTGTTGTGTTGAGTCGTTTTTGTTGTTATTTTACAAAATGCCTTTAGTGACACCATGAGTACAACGAAAGCAAGTGTAAAGAGCCTTGGTGAAAAGACGAAACGTATGATTTCGCTTGAGATAAAAACGGGAAATTATATATAAAAAGAAACACGAGGAAGACGTGCGATTAATTGATTTGGCGAGGCAGTATGAACGTTCTACACCAACGAAAAATAAAAAATGATAGAAAATTTAAAAAATATATAAAATTAAAAAAAAAAGTCACAGTAATGGATAATGTGTAAATGTTTTTTTGTTTTTTTAATTAAGTGATAAAGTTAATAATCGGTATCATAGTGTAGGTTAATCGTTGTTAATCCAGTTGTTGTTCGCTCCCTGTCTCCTTCTATCTCCTCTGCCACTTGACCTCTGACACGTCTGAACTTCATGGTTTAGCATAGACTATTTCTTTACAATTTGGATTTTCTCTTTTATTTTATTGTTAGTAAACTACATTTCTTGTTTATTCACGCGTTTTTTTTTTCTTGCAAGAATCCCCAAAATACAAAAATATGGGTGGATTTTAAGGACCTGGAACAGATTGTAAATATTCTCATTAATTTTATTGATAAAGATGGATTAGAGATACGAATATTTTGAGTTATGAGCTCAGTCTCGGAACGAATCAAACTCGTATCTCAAGGTATTATATATATATATATATATATATATATATATATATATATATATATATATATATATATATATATATATATATATATATATATATATATATATATATATTGAAGACATTTTTATGTTTATACGTTCTTTTTATAGATACAAATATTTAAGTATATGCTCTGTTGATAATAAACAGTATTAACGACATTTACCGGCCTGAACGTCCGAGAAATTTTCATAGAAAATATTCGTCCACCGACAGGAATCGAACCTGTATCCTATACGGAACCGTCATATAGCCTAGCGTGCTTTTACCGATTGAGACGCAGAGGAGCATTTCGGTTAGCAAGGTCGATTTTACTGGGTTTTTTTTGTTTTGTTTTGGATACGCATCGAGCACATATGAATGTACGAGGAAAATTATGGAGAATTGTAGTTTAAAAACAATAAAATCGACATTGCTAGCCGAAACACTCCTCTGTGGCGAAATCGGTAAAAGCACGTCAGGATATATGACGGTTCCGAATAGGATACAGGTTCGAGTCCTGTTGGAGGACACATATTTTCTATGAAAATTTTCTCGCACATCCAGGTCGTTAATACTGTTTATTATAAACAGGGCATTTACTCAAATATTTGTTTCTAAACGCGATGACGAAAATATTTATTCGTTAACATAACCCCCGTTGCTTTCTAGAACATCATTACATCTGTCAAGAAGCTTATTAATGACGCGCTCGTGAATTTCTTTAGCTTTTGAAGCAAAATATGAATCCAGTTCATTTTCAACATCTTCTCTTGATGTCATCTTAAGAACGTCCAAATGATTCTACAGTCCCCGAAACAAGTAATAATCATAAGTTCAGGAGATTATGGTAGATGAAGCAATATTCCCCATCCCAGCTCTTCTAAAAAAAAATTCTTCAGCCGATTTGTGTGAGGACGAGCATTATCGTGATGGATGATGTCCTCCTTTCTCTTCACTAAGGAAGGTCGCTGTTTTTAAACGACGAAGCTGATCACAGTACAGATTAGCTGTAATTGTCTGATTGCTGTTTAACAGTTTATAATGAACAAATGCTTTAATATTCCACCATACACTCAACATGGTCGTCTTTGGAGGAAGACCTACTCTTGGTTGTTAAACTGACCTTCCTGCTCGACTGATCCACGATCAGTAGCATTTAATTTTACGGTAAAAGATCCGCTTCTCATCAACTGTAACAAGCCTACCTAAAAATGATGCCTGAAGGTGTTGCGAAAGCAATGATTCACAACAAGCATCACTGTGCTGCAGATTCTCTGGAGAAAGTTCGTGTGGGACCCATTCTCTAACCACTGGAACCTTTCCGATCCTTTTTAATTGGCGTAACACGGTTGTAAGGTCTACGTTAATTTGGTCCGCAAGTTTCCTAGCAGTAAGGCTGGGATTGTCTGTGACAAAAACTTCCAACTTTTCGGAATTAATATTTTTGGACAGCCCTCTTTTTGCTCGTCTTTCAAACTGAAATCCACACTTCGGAAACAGGAAAACCAGCTGAAACTTCTTTCATTCAGTGCACCATATCCATTAGCGCTCTGAATAGACTTTGCTGCTGAACTTGCATTGACACCTTTATGAAACTAATACAGTAAAATATGTCGAATGTGATCTTTAGATGGGATGAACATGGGTGTGAATATTACAGAAGATCATGAAAAATATATTTTATAATCTGAAAAAGAAACGTATAAAATACTTATTGCGACATTCCTTAACTATAACGATAAGCACAGATTTCATAAATACTATATAAAAACTTTCTTAAAAATCGGATTATTACTTTTGCATCAACCTGATATATATATATATATATATATATATGGAGAGATAGAGAGAGTGGGGAGATAGATTTACATCAACGCCATTTCCGATTCGATATCTATGCTGATGTCTCAAGTAATTTATGTCTTCATAGCAATATATATTTATATATATATATATATATATATATATATATATATATATATGGAGAGATATAGAGAGGTGGGGAGATAGATTTACATCAACGCCATTTCCGACTCGATATATATGCTGATGTCTCAAGTAATTTATGTCTTCATAGCAATATATATATATATATATATATATATATATATATATATATATATATATATATATATATATAAGGAGAGATAGAGAGAGGGGGAGATAGATTTACATCAACGTCATTTCCGACTCGATATCTATGCTGATGTCTCAAGTAATAGTGTCGATAAATTCAAATTGGCAAAAATAACAGTCTGTTGTTACCTGGTGCCAGGAATGGTTTGTTAATTTTAAAGCTTCCAAAATGAAACCGCCCTCTATTAATCATCTTAAAGACCTTTTGAGGGTGTTTTCATCAACGTGGCTGATACTAACCCCCAGGAGAGTAACACTGCACCTATTTGATCTTAAGTTGTCCATTGACATGATATGGATTCATTATATAGAATCAATTGCTACTAGGAAAGGTGGTTAACTGCATCGTGTAGACACATTTAGAAGTCTACCGTGAATCCATCAAATATTGCTGCGGCATCTGATCTTTTGCTTCTGCTATAAATCTAGAAATTCTTGAGAAGATCCCAAATTACATAAACGGAACTTGTTTCGTTCATTAATATTGTAAAAAATAATCAATTTTTAATGACATTTCTACGTCTGTCTATATTTCTGAGATGAGGTATTATGTACATTATTTACATTATTCGGACTATTGTCCTCATATATGTCGCCATATTTATCACAACCTTTCGGCCGTTGTACGCTCTGGCCTTCTTCAGGTGGCTGGCTGGAATTTCGAACTGAACCCTTTATTTCGCTCACTGGGGTAGACTGTTCTAGTTCCACGTGCCATGTTTGATGGATGTCGGTTATCAGTTATGTCCTGCTAATTTCCCTCTTAAAGTTCTTCACTGCCTTAACCGGGTCTTTGGGTCCTCTCACTGGATCTAACCAACGCCTTTATCCACTGTGCCATGTGTCCTTGATGACCTTTCTACGTGTTGCACTTTTCACTATATAAATACTCGCTCTTGATTCTAACTAAATAATGACAGTTATGAAAACGTCAAACAGCCTTCATTTTTTTCTTACGATATGTTCACCTAATACAATTCCCAAGAGTCACTCAAGGCTGCTGTTTACTGATATCGTCTGATGGACGTAAGAACAGGAAGTAAGTGCACATTTGAGGATATGTAGGATAGATAACTGCTATCCGAAGACATTACAATTGTACCGATCGGTATCTTTTCTCGGGATTAATTGATTATTTCTTTTACAGTTTATCAACCTATTTCTTGGCTATTTGAAAACAAAACATATTTTGAATTGTATTTGGTCACTGAAAGTAATTAGAGTTCCCACGCGTACCAACTCCATCTAAGTGCTGATTGGGCTCAATACTGCTTCTTTCGATGATCGAAAGAGAGCCCTGTTTTCAGCGTTATTTAACCGTAAGTCGGCTCTCGGGAACAAGCTGTTTGAGTGAAACTTCCTCTTTACTATTGGAATATAAAATAAGTGTGGATGATTCTAGTTGATAGTCGCACCCGGTTCAGTACAGGTCAAAATCCGTAGATCCCTTCCCTACTCGTCTGTGTGGCTCACCTTTTTATTCAGGTTTTTGATCACACATGCAGATTAACGATAATTTTAAAAGCAGTAGATTCACGCATGCGCTTTACCAAAATTGCAAATGACGGCTCCGATGGGGCAGGAGAAACATCGTGGGCTCTTAGCCACAACTAGTTTAGAATTCGTTGTTTCTGTTTCATCACAGATTCGACAACGTGTACCTGCCAACAAAAGAATGTAAGACGTTTGAATTCTTGATAATTTTGTAATAGCGATTTGATAGCATGTAATATCACCTATCTCCCACCAAATGGCTCAGACACATATCCCGATTCTTATACACGAGATTGAGTTAACTAGTTACATCCTCATAGGTTGAACATTATCTGTACTTATACCAAACCGGGTTACAAATGTACATTAATAGTAAATGCTAGCCGTGATAATCTTATATACCATTAAAAGCAATGTTTATGCTTGAAAAAGAGTTGTAGAACTGTCTAGCAATTTAACAGAACCCTCTGACGGTAGTCACTTCAACCCAGATTAAATTTGAAACTTTTCCCTTTTATTTAGCGTAACAAATAAAAAAATATATATGCAAATAGTGCAGCGGTTATCCTCCACAGAAAGTAAAATTGACGAGGTGAGTTCAAATTTCCGCTGCGTCTGTTACATTCATTTTTATACAAATTATTTTTTCTTCTCCCCGGAGATATGAATCAAATAGCAGAGCAGCCTGGGCTCTCTAGCGTTGGGTAGAAGCCAGTTCCATAGAAGGAATACTCTGAATCTAAAACGTGGAGAAGGTAACCGGAGACTACTATTTTTTAAAGATGTAAACTCAGAAATTGATTCATTATTAGCAGCTACAATTTAAACAATATAAGATATACAGATGACACAGTGGTGATAGCAGACACAGAAAGAAGATTACAAAAAATTCAGAAGGTATTGAAGGAAAGCGAGAAGAAAGGACTATTCATTAATTGCAAGAAAAAAGAATGCATGATTGTCAGCAAATAGTAACAGCCCATCATGAAAATTAAAATTTGAGATACTAAAATCAAATAAGTAAAACAATTTAAATATTTGGGAAGTCTTTTAACAGAAAGTGCGACACTGAAATCTGAAGGCGCATTGGGATAGCTAAAAATGTTTTCCAAATGCTAAAGTATTATGAAACAAGAAAATCTCTTTAGAAATAAAAACCAAAAAAATCACTGAAACTGTTATATCATAATAATAATAATAATAATAATAATAATAATAATAAGAAGAAGAAGAAGAAGAAGAAGAAGAAGAAGAAGAAGAAGAAGAAGAAGAAGACTTGTTTTATATCTGGTGACTTTAGTGTTGAATCTGTTTTCAGCAAATCTCAATAATTCATGATTTCTCTTTAGTACTTTCATTAATTATAGAAATCTACTTATAGAATAACATATTCAAATGCTGACTGCGGGAGCAACCAACCGCACTGCACGTAGAAGAAGAAGAATAGCTAATTTGCATGTAATAGGAAGGGAATCTTTTGGGGGTCTTTGCTCGACTACGTCTTGAAAGACAAGACAAAAAATGCATAATATCACTTCTGTGAAAGCCGAACCAATCAGACGATTTCTTGTGAAAACGTTATCTCGCCATTTTGTTTTTATCTGTAAGTGATTCTATAAGCATTAGTTATTCAAGAAATTCTTATGAAAGTTATGGTTTTGAAGAGTTTTATGCTATTATGTTTTTCTTATAGAAGTTAAATGATACACACACACAAACGCATATATATATATATATATATATATATATATATATATATATATATGTATATATATATATGAATAATTACACTCAATGAATAGAATATTGAATTAAACTGTCTGTATGGGAGACTGCATTGACATCGCAGTGGAGCCATCCGGGATGCATTTCTTATCGAGATGCCTTTTTTTATTCTATTGAAAACAATGGTAATCTACAGCCAAAACCAAGTCGAGAAAATCTACTTAGCAACAAAAAACAGCCAGACGAAGCGAAAACATATAGTTTTTTTTTTCCTCCAATTTCCATTTTGAACGCCACTGATACGTTTATAAATACATTTATCAGTGCTAATAAATTGCTAAGCATATTTCAGTTCGTGCCAGTTCCACGTTTATGTATATTTAGTATTATTTATATCTACTTCTCAAGCAAATGACATGCTTCACATTCCAAATTAATAACACCTCGTGCTTGTCAAACAATCGTTTCTTTTCCAAAGAGATCACACGACTGAAAATATGGAAATTAAAACTTGGAGACAGCAAAAACATAATTATTTTCCTTCTGATTCTTAAATAAATCTTACGCTGATTAAACGTTATTCTTGCAAATAAAAAAAACAAACTGTGTATTAGTCCAGACGGGAGCTAGTTGGAAGATCTTTTAACACAGATGACTACAACTACTTATGAAACGTGATGAAGATGCAAATATGAACACATATTTTAATGTATCAATAACTTCTTCTAAAAGTATAATCTTATTCTGACATTAGTTCAGATAATTATATTATCATTTAAACATTCAGAATAAAATGTACCAACCTAGACCACCAGCGAAGTAGACAGATAATATATGAAAGATGAAATTTCTGCAAGTAGGTATTAGGTTGGTGCAAAAATAATGACGTAATAATGTCGTTTTTTGACGTTAAAAAATACGTCAAAAAACGACGTTATTACGTGATTATTTTTGCACTAACCTAATATCACTGACACGCACTGTAGACTGGTGCTTCTCAAAATTTTCTTCCTTGGGACCCATTTTGGCATCAAAACATTTCAGGTCCACATAAACACGAATAGGAATTACGTATAGATATTAACCGTCTCCCCACGGCGATGTGATGTGACACAAGGTCGGATTTAATGTAGGGTACCTGAGCGCGTACACTCGGGGCACGGCCGGCATTTGCCCAAGCCGCGCAGTCGTCGCTTGCGCTGGCATTGGTATTACTAACGATCTCCCCTTTTTAATGCAATGAGTGGTGCACTTGTTCCCCTGAACCGGCCACCTCTAAGTGTGCCTCGGACAGAGAAAGCAGCTGCGGAAAAATACTGCCCGATAACAGAGATGCAACCGAGAGATGATATTCCATTACCTGTGCCAGGTAAGAAATAGAAATTACTGTAACAAGAAATACATTTTATTTACAAAAGAAAAACAGAGTAATCCTGATTATTGATTACATAATCCTGGTATCTCCAGGCCAATTTAAAATATTTCTCAGGCCCACTTTTGCGCCAAAAGAGCCCACATTGAGAATCACTTTTCTAGGTTCCCTTAGGAGTATGGGGCCACGGCTCTCCCTTGGTTCTTTGGGTTCTGTAGCAAGGATGGAGTTGCTAGCCACATGCGCAACCGGATTTGAATTCATAGCTCTCCACCTTCTAGACTAGTTACCAACAACGGCTAAAGATCATGGTCTGTGTTATTATTTAACCCATACGTAGGGGGTGAAGAGATGCATTCATATCTCTTCCAAGTGTATTTGCTCGTAATTGAATGCAATAAACTCGAATGAAATTCGAACTTGGCTTAGCGACTTCTCATTCCAAACCGTTATCCGTTACACCATTCACACATCATTACACCAACCAAGAAGATAAAGTTGTCATAAATATAGTTTTGTCACCGGGTCATCTTCGATCCCCGATTTTAATCAAATCGAACCTGATTAGTATCTAAGTAGGTGACCGCTTGATAATATCCGGTTCTGTAAACTTGGAATTACGAGTGGTGTAATGGATAATGGCTGAGATTTGTTAATTGGAGAGGTTATTATTGGGTTCCTTATATTCATACCCCTGGAAAAGGTATGAATCCACTTCTACTGGCGCAGCTATGGGGTAATTAGTAAGGCATATCACTAAACCGTTATATCTCAAAGAAATTCTTACAATCTGAAGATATATTCAGATTTTAAATACCTGCAACGTGTTGATCAGCCAGAGAAAACAAATCAATCAATCGACAGTTTTATAACAGAGAAATATATTAGGGTTTTTGGAAAGTAAAAACATTTTATCACAATATGAAAAAGTAATGTTAAATTAAATAAATGTAAACAGAAATTATCAAAAATGAACTATTCTAGGGTCTACGTTGATTCTAATTTTCTTAAATATCATCAGCTGTCAACTCGCTATGATGATGACACAACTATTTACACTTGTCTTAATAGTAAGACTGATCGGTTCGATGAGATCAAATTGACAGCTTGTCTAAAAAAAATCACCTACAATCTGTTGTTAAATCGTGCAAGGAGTGACTTGTTAATTTTAACGCCGCAAAAATAAAAAAATGGTCCCTTTTAATCATCTGAGAGAAGCCTTTTTAACTTCTATCAGCATGGTTGATGCTAAACTTCAGGAAAGTGACATATTGAGCCTTTTCAGACTAACGTTTTTCGATAACACGAAGTGGAAAGATCATATTGAATCAATTGCTAAGTCTGCAGCTACCAAAGTTGGTTCACTATATAGAGCTAGAGAATTTTTCTCGCCAGAATCTTTATTACATATAGGTCTACCATTCGTCTTTGCTTTGAATATTGTTGCCACATCTGGTTTAGTGCTCCTGCTATATATTTAGTGATTCTTGATAAAATCCAAAGAAGAATTTGCAAAGTTATTGGTCCTGAGTTGATATTTCGGCTTCAGTCACTTTCCCGACGCCGTTAAGCTTCCCTGTCTTTTTCGATAAATACATTCATAGTAGTTGTTTTGTTGAACTTTCCGCTATGGTACTTAGACTTTATGAATTTAAGCTCAGTACTAGATTGGCGACAAGGTTTCATTATTTTACAGGAGCCGTAATTTCTATGTTAACAGTTTCTTCTATCGCTCTTGTAGAACTCTCTTTCGACTTCTTAATTCCCAATCAACTTTGATCTTCAATAGTTTAAATACAATGTCAATCATTATATTCTAACTTCTTAAAACTTGTTCTTTTATTGTGCTTTCTCCTTAATAGTATTTCTCTCATATTCTCTATCACTCAGTAACCCCTTGCGTTCTAGTGTCTTTATTATTGCCTTGCTTTCGGTGAAATGATTAAAAAAAACTCACCTTAATTATCAATGACTTTTGCTCCAAAGGTAATATCTCGATTCCACGTTTAGAGAAATTTGTCTTCTACACCGAAAATCTTTTTGAAAAATAGTCTTTAACTCCTTTTTGTTTCTGCAGGTTTTTCTACTTGACATGTTCTAGTATTCCAAGAAAATGAATTTCCACAGGTGCTATAAATAAGGTGTATGGAGGACGTAGAAGAACCTTCTATCCTGATGATCTTAATTTTTTCTTGGATTTTGTAGGATGTGCCCTTACATTATCACGTTTTTAATTTATTTTTTTAACTATTTCTGTTTACCAAAGTAGGAATCTTTCGGTGTAATGTTTCGGTTGCCCAAAGATTTTGCTACCAATAAATACCTGTAGTGGTGATCATTCTATATTGCAGATCTCGTAATAGACATTACCTTTTATGCTCTACCAGGCACAAAGCCCAAGAATTCTGCCGATGGAATCCTATTTTGTTGTTGTCGTTAGCATAACATTTTTTGATAACGAATCTCTTTTTCGAATTGTGTTGACAGGAAAATCCATTTTTCCTCACTCGATTCTAGATTTTCGAACTGTATACATCGGGATTCATCTTCGATATGCCAAATCCTTTCAGAACATTGGCGATCAAAATACTAAAGAGAAATGATGAATTATTGAGATTTAATGAAAATAGAATCCGCACTAAAGTCAACAGACATCAAACAGGTGGTAGTAGTAGTAGTCGTCTTTTTCTTCTTCTTTTTTTTCTTCTTCTTTTTCTTCTTCTTCTCCTCCTCCTCTTCTTTTTCTTCTTCTTCTCCTCCTCCTCTTCTTTTTCTTCTTCTTCTCCTCCTCCTCTTCTTTTTCTTCTTCTTCTCCTCGTCCTCCTCCTTCTTCTTCTCCTCCTCCTTTCCCTCCCCCTTCTTCTTCTTCTTCTTCTTCTTTGTGCTGTCTCCTTTCAGAATGTTGGCGATCATGACTCTCTGCAATTTCCAGTCCTTTGTACCTCTTATTAAAATTTGTCTTTTTGTTATCTCACCTAAACCCTGCTCTGCCATCCATTAACTCAAGTTCGCTAGGTAGGTTATGCTTTATTTTCTTCTGTCACTTCTGTAAGTATCAAATTTTGAAACCATCTTTCCCCATTATGTTCTCCAGAAATTCCAACTTTCTCTTTCAAGTTTTAATTATAAGTGTCCTTTTTGTTTCCACTTTCTCTAAAACTCCGTCATTGGTCCATAGCATTCTCAGCATCCTTCTTCTATACGCCGAATCCTTTCAGAATTTAGGCGATCATGGTTCTCCACGACATCTTATTCTTTGTAACTCTTAGTAGCATTTCTCTTTTCACTATCCCTTCCACTCCCTGTTCTGTCATACAATTACACATACAGTTTATGTAGGTCACTTGCTATTTGCTTATTTATCTATTGCCGTCGACATGTCGCGCGCATGACAAATTCTTAAAGCTTTCTTTTTTCAAGATGCGTCCTAGAAAGCAACTTTTTCTATCTGATCTTTAACCCCTTCAAAACCCAGCTCGTCAAATCTATACTCGTTAATTACAAATTAAATGATAAGTGGATGTTGCTGATTGTAAAGAAAAACCTGTTATACACCTGAAACACATATGTCTTTCTCTTCATCTTTGGTTTATACTGTTCTCATTGGATGCGGGATAATCTCCTCGTAAATGAAAGAGACAGGGATGTCTTTTTAGTGACGAATTCCTGAGAGTACACTCGACGAAAACATAGGAACATCGGAAAAGTTTAAAGTAAAACAAGATATACAAGTAAAAATCAAACTTGATTATAATGAGCGCACTCAGAATTGTCGGGGTCCTCACTCAAGTTGGTCACTTGTCTTGAAAGCCTATTGGGACCTAAACCCAAACCTCAAGTCTAACTGGTATATGCGATCCATGGGTAAAGATACTGGAAAATGCCCAGTTCCTTGTACTGCTCGAGTAAGTACCCGATTCCGTCTGCTAGGCTCTAACATTGCAAGCGCCTGATCAAACCGAAAACTGCTGACATATCTGGACTGCAGCTAAGCAGTCTTCGCTTCCCAAACTTGGTAAAGTTAAAGAAAAAAACATCCCCGCTACCTTGTGGATGATGAATTATTTTCCGCATTACAACCCCTTCCCCAGAGACGAAACATTGTAACCCTCTCGTTGTTATATCGCTATTTTCCATAAGAAATTTTCTGACGTGATATATTCTTTAGTTCCACCAGTTCTAAGCCTCACAGCTAAGAAGCGCCACGCCGAGTTTGCTGACGAGAACCACCATTCGTCTCCCATTAGCAAGAAGTTCAAGTCAAACAGCTCGAATAACTATTTTGTTGAACCCGGCTTCCATGAGCACCCTTTCTAAACCACTACAATCTTAACCTATCTATGGTTCACAGTTCACTTTCCTACATATCCTCATTAATTATCTTACCTCTTATTCTTGCCGTTCACACAAGAAACTCCTTCAGTAAACATCTATCTTGAGTGGCTCTTGGGTCATATATAGGTTGAACGTTTGCGCAAAAAAAAAAAGAAAGAAAAGAGACTTTTGAAATTTCTGGATGATAATAATCATAAAAAGTGTCTGGAACATTTAACGGTCACAGATCATATTTAAGAAGATAGAAGGTGGAAACAGTGAGTAAACGTATTCAATGATTTTGTGTGAATGGATAGCAGAATAAGGACTAAGAACGAGTGGAAAATGAGAAAGATTACTGTTAAGGGGTCCACCCCTTTTTATACAAGTGGACTCACCCAGTGTGTACTTGTACTGCTGCCGGCGAATAACCGGGGTTGAGAAAGTGAGAGGGTGAGGTAACCGCTTTGCAGGAGTCACAGTTGCGAGCACGTAGACTCAGAAGGAAGTCATACTTCGATACTGAATTTCCCAGACTGTATATATATATTATTATTGCTACTAACCGCATTTCTGGATCTACTAACCGTATTACCAATTGTATTATTACGTCAATACATTTATTTGCTATATTTCATTCTTGCGTTTGTCATTCATTTGAGACCGGATTCCATCCCGGAATCCAAAACAAATACTTAGAGCAACAAAAGATTTTGGGAGAAGGCATGATCACCCATGTGCTAAAAGTACATAACACATAAAGAAAGGAACCATATTTATGGTTTAATTACAAGGAAAGCAGTGTTTATCCAAATGGATAGCAGAACATAGATAAAGAAAGATGAAAAAGTGGAAAAGCTACTTCGCCCAGCAAGGGACAAAAAGTTGTGGAGAGCCATAATCACGACAGTTCTGAAGGGATATGACATATCAAAGGAGAAAAAAAAAAACATTGACATTGAGGTGTGTAAGAAAAGAAGGTAGCTTCTCGCCGGAATTACTCGACCGATAGAGTGAAGCGATTTTGAGAGAATTAGAAGTCCTATAATGATTCATTGTTGACGACAAGAATGGTAACAGGAGACTCCAATAATTCCTACAGAAGGTAGTGAATGAAATCGAAAAGAAAGGACTAAATATCAGTTGCAAGAAGCCAGAATGCATGGTTGTCAGTAAAATGGACAGCCCAGCAAATTACATATCGGAGATTCCTAAATTAAACAAGGCTAACAATTTAAATATCTGGGAAGTGTTTTAACAGTAAACAGCAAGTGCGACAATGAAAACCAAAGTAGCGTTGGTATAGCGAGAGATTCTTTAGAAAAGCTAAGTAATAAGAAACAAGAATAATTTGTTAAGAACACTGAACTGTTACGTAGTATCAGTTTTCCTATATGGCAGTGGTTGGTGAACAATCTCCACACAGATGAAGCAACAAAAAATGTGGTTCTACAGAAGCATGCTGAGAATACTATGAGTCGACCATGTGAGCAACGATGAAGTTTTAGAGAAAAATAAAAATGTACACATATACTTAACATCAGAAAGAGGCAGATGAAATTTCTACGGAAAATAATCAAGAAAGGAGGCTTGAAAATTGCGATACTCACAAGGCATTAATAATAAGGAAAGACGGTTTGGAAATTGTGATACTCACAAGGCATTAAATAATTAGGAAAGAAGGTTTGGAAATTGTGATACTCACAAGGCATTAAATAATTAGGAAAGAAGGTTTGGAAATTGTGATACTCACAAGGCATTAAATAATTAGGAAAGAAGGTTTGGAAATTGTGATATTCACAAGGCATTAAATAATAAGGAAAGAAGGTTTGGAAATTGTGATACTCACTGAATACAAGAGGGACAGAGGAAAACAAAGCATAACCTAACTAGCGATCTTGAGTAAATGGATCACAGAACGAGGTTTGGGAAAGATAAGAAAAAGACAAAAAAATTATTAAGAGCTAGAAAGGACAGGAAATTGTCGAGAGCCCTGATCACTACTATGGAAAAAGAAGAAACCTAGTATCTCTTGTCCGATAAGAGAATGTTTAATTGTAATCAGCGCACCAAATCATCCTGTTTAGGTCAATCAAATAGAAGCCAAGATCTTCGTATCTTTTTACCCTGCAGCCAAATTACGTGTTGACCTTTAACGCACCCTTAACCTGCTGCTCTTAATTACAGCCGTTACTCAATGCATGATATTACAACTTCCCCTTTTGCTAACTCATTAACCCTCGTGAAGGCACCATTATGCATCATCATTATTTCCTTGCATATAATCCTCATCAAATCCTGACGCCAATTTCTGGAAGCCATTCAGATTGGGATAAAAATATTGGGTTTGATCCGAGATGTTATCGGCGCCGGATCTTCGATTGCAGACGAGTATAATGTCATGTGAATGTATTCAATTTTCATAGTTAAAATATTCATCACTTAGGGTGGCAGGCTTAATGTGGGTCGCAGCCAGGCAATCTGGAGCTTATGGTCTCGAACGGTGGGGCGATAGAGAAACAAATTAGTCTTAATGTAAAATGTTGCATTCAGGAAACTAAATACAAGGATATCGACTTCAATAATCCGTCTTTCAGGATTTTCGATTAATAAATAAGAAAAATGCACGTCTTATTAACTTAATCCAAATTGTAAATTTCAAACGAAGGATAAGGTTAAATACAGCATAGACTTAAATATTTGTACGTTGCAAATTAATGAAAAAATAACGCCATATCTAGTTTAGTGAGGTTCGTTATCGCAAACTCTTCTGGTACAGGTTCAAAGGAGTCGTTGTCACAAATTTTCCCCTCGAAATTTATTTGTTGTATATTAAGGAAGATACCGCAATTGCAATCGTAATATAAATAATAATGGTCAAGAGATCGAAATGTTTTTTTTGTTTGAAATAACGTAATTGATGCCGCCTTTACAGGAATGGTTTACCTAAGCTCAATAGCAAAGGAGTCTTGGATTGAAAGCAGTTTCACAGCTTAGAAAGGAAATGCGTGTTCGATTCTTGTCAGGAAGTAGATTTCCGATATTATAATTTCGAATCAATAATCTTACAGTTTAGAAGTCTGAACTGCCGACTGAAAGACTTGTAACAACTAAATTAACAAAAAATCATTACTTTATATATTATGTTGGTGCAAAAATAATGACGGTTTTTGACGTCAAAAACTGTCATTATTTTTGCACCAACCTAATATATATATATATATATACATGTGTGTCATTAGTAGACAGAACGGTTTCGCTGTATCACAACTACTCAGTGCGACTAGACAGCCAAATGCCTAAAGGCAGGATAGAAACCGAACCGATTTGATGTAAGTCAGAGCTCCTGCCACTGAGCTATTATCACTCGGCAGAGTTACGCACTTAAATCTAGCGTATTGCTTTTACGAATGTAAACAAACGCCAATCAGCCGAAGTGCTCCATTCATTTTACTGAAGAGATTTGCATTAGCGCAGGTGGCTATTGTTTATAGAATTAGCTTATCACTTGTGCTTAATAGAAAATTATTTTCAAGAGCTCTCTCTCTCTCTCTCTCTCTCTCTCTCTATATATATATATATATATATATATATATATATATGTGCACACACACACTGGGTGCAGCAAAAAGACCTCCCACACGATGGTAAGACATTAATAGCAATGGTGTCTTCATCTAGCTTATGTCTTACCATTATGTTGTAGGTATTTCTGGAAAGCATATTTTGGAGGTATTTCTGACGCATCTGATATATATATATATATATATATATATATATATATATATATATATATATATATATATATATATACAGTGGGGGGAAAATATTCGTACACTTGAAAAATTCTATTTTTATTAATGTAAAAGCCTTAAATAAAAAAAAATATCGGCACATTTTATGTATAAAGACATATATTATTAAAAATAATAATAAACTTAATAAATTCTTATTCTAACAGAAATTAATGCATTTTTAAAAAATTCTATCTGGTGAAAAAAGTATTCGTACAAATCAATTATTAGAATAAAATAATCAATTAATTATGAAAAAAAGTATATTCTAGAATGTTCCAGTAATGGTATCAGTAATTATAGTTAATGCTGTTAGCCATTATCAGAGCATTTTGCAATTTCTATTTTTACGAGAAAGTTCTAATAATGCCTAAAGGTAAAGAATTGACTATTTCACAAAAACAACACATTTTGTCTTTTTGGAAAGATGGGAACAGTTACAGAACGATTTCTAAGAACCTGAATATTCCTTTTACTACAATTGCTTCGTTCATTGCAAGGTTTAAACTCGTAACAACGTCGAAAACCAAAGACAAACAGGTGCCCCGTGGAAGATTTCTCTAAGATCAGCAAGGATATTAGGACGCCAGATCCAAAAACATCCACAGGTTACCCGAGAAGAGCTGCAGGAACATCTGCGTGCATTAGGGATTAAAGTAACCAAGCGTACAATAAATAATGAACTACACAAAATCCCAAGGAAGACTCCACTCATCTTGAAACGACACAGAGATGCTAGGACACAAGGCATTATTCGTTAGAGAGCATAAGGATAAAGAATATTCATTTTAGGAAAAAGTACGATGGACAGATGAAACTAAAATAGAGTTGCTTGGTCATAATTATCAAAATCATGTGTGGAAGAAGGACGGTGAAGCCTACTTACCAAAGAACACGTTGCCAACTGTAAAGTTTGGTGATGGCAGTATCATGATCTGCGGCTGTTTTTCTGCAAAAGGTGTTGGCAGAATATCAATAATAGATGGCAAGATGAATGCCGAAAGATACCAGAAAATCCTGCAAGACAATTTAATGCGTTCTGCTGAGTGACTTCGGCTACCTTCTGATTGGGTTTTCCAACTAGATAATGATCCTAAGCATACCGCTAGATCTAAAAGGAAATGGTTAGCTGAAAGTAACATTGATGTCTTGCAATGGCCAAGTACGTCCCCAGACTTGAACCCAATCAAGAATTTATGGCGATATTTGAAAATTCAAATTGGGAAAAGAGCACCAACAAATATCAAGAATTTGAAGACGATAAGCCAAAAAGAATGGGACAAAATACCACTCAGTGAGTGCAAATCATTAGTTGAGACGTACAGGAATAGACTGGTAGCTGTTGAACTCAATAAAGAATATTCCACAAAGTATTAAATTAAGTTAATATGCTTTTTTTTGTTTTGTACGGATACTTTTTTCATCAGTTAAAATGAAAAAAATGCATTAGTTTATGTTAGAATAAGAATTAATTAAGTTTATTACTATTTTTTAATAAATATATCTTTGCACATAAAATGTATCAAAATTTGTTTTCGTTAAGGCTTTTTCATTAATAAAAATACAATTTTTCATGTGTACGAATATTTATTTCCCCATACTGTATATATATATATATATATATATATATATATATATATATATATTAGGTTGGTGCAAAAATAATGTCGTTTTTCTTTAGAAGTTGAACGTCAAAAAACGACATTATTTTTGCACCAACCTAATATATATATATATATATATATATATATATATATATATATATATAGTGCGATTGGTAAATTGACTCCACTTTATATTACTAATTTCGCGCATGAACATTATTTTTTTTTCATGTCATCGTTTGCACAGTATAGTAGGGTCAGTTTCTCACCGACTGAGAAAAAGAGCACCATGATGCAATTCACTCCAGAAATTTGGAAAAGGCATGCTCTACTTTTTGACATTCACGCCGGAAGCTCCAATACAAACATTTACGAGTGTTTGGGTACCAATCTCACGGCAGTTCAGAGGATTCGGATAGAGTTGGATGAGTCTAATTGTGAGTACGAATGTACGGCAGCTCTGATCATTCTGATAATAAAGAACTCCCGAATTTGTTGGTGAGGGCCTCCCGGAGGCCTACATTAAGTGCCTTGACGAGGTAGCGCGGCTCTGGGTCAAGTGGGTGGCTGCTGGAAGACCCTATCCCTGGAAACAGGACTCTGAACAATGCCGTACAAGCATGTACGGCATTGTCCAGAGTCCTGTCATGGCTGTCATGACAATTTCTGCGACTACATCACCCCTTACATCTCGACACCTAACTCCCCAGACTGCAACCCCTTGATTATTGTGCCGGGCACAGTTGAGCGAGAGACCAACAAAACTCCTTCTAACACCAAAGATGAACTGACGGCAAGGCTTATGACTGCATTCAGCAACTTAAACATGGAGACCGTTCGGATGAGTTGCAGGAAATTCTGAAGTTGTCTGGAGGCCGTGGTGGAAATCAATGACGATTTTATTGAATAGATTTACTCTTTAGTATTTCAAGATAATTTTATTTGATTTTGGTAAATATATCTCTTAAAATGAGATGGCAGTGTTATTTTCATTTTTGCGTAATTTAAAGGACAATTTATCCACCAACTCTTATATATATCTGAGAGTAGAACTTTATTAGTGCACAAAGTTACAAATATCTGGTGCGGACCCAATCATCGAAATGTTTCAGACCTCATCTAGAATAAGACAAAGAAGAAATGAAACCTCCAACATGTTTATTCTCTTCTTAGAATATGCCATACGCATATACAAACACAGCTGTGAAGAGATGAGCAATGATCTTTTCACATCACATCAGCGTTTTTGCTTGTCCTCCCGAGGCTGGCATATTGATGTTACGAGGGTCTATGCAAATGATAGAGGTATTCATAGTTAGGATAAGAATTGTCTTGAACAAAATCAACATACTCTACCAAATATTCCAAGAAATAGACTTCAGGATAAACATCTCAAAAAAAAAAAAAAAAAAAAAAAAAAGAAAGAAAAGAAACTCTTTTCAGTAATAAGAATGAAAGCAGTGAGGGTACATACCCTGAATAAATCATAAAAATTCAGAAAGTCGAATTAGTAAATAACAAACACTTCAAATAACATTGGGTACGGATAGGTTATAACACATTTAGTATAAGACATAAGGAAATTGAGCAGAGAATAGCCTACACTAGGTATAGTTATGCACAATACTGAAAGTTGCTACAAGACCAAAGTCAAAGCATTAACCTAGAACTAGAGTAAACTTCTTTAATTGCCTCTTCACATAAAGATTTTCATATAAATTTCATGCATAGAGTCAAAATCGTTCAGAAATATCTAAACTGTCAGTTGTACACAACAGCTTTCTCCCGTCCTGGGTAAGATGATAAACTACGTCCAACAGCAAGACCCCTGATCAGGAGGTTTTTTGGAACCACCTCTTAATTGTTGGTGTTCCCAGGTCCACCCTGACCCGGGGTAGTAGCACCTGCTAGGGTCTCAGCTATGGGCAAATAGTTAGCCCCCAAACTGGGGTCAAAACACTATGAAAATGTAAAAGTAGATTTTAATACCAGAAATATTTTTGTAAAAAAAATTATCGCCAGCAATACATTTTTGAAGAAAAAATATTACCAGCAACAAAAATTGTCGGCATTAAATAACCCATTGAGGATGATACGCCGTAAAAAAAATAACCCATTGAGGATGATATGCCGTAAAAAAAATAACCCATTGAGGATGATATGCCGTAAAAAAAATAACCCATTGAGGATGATATGCCGTAAAATAAATAACCCATTGAGGATGATATGCCGTAAAAAAAATAACCCATTGAGGATGATATGCCGTAAAAAAAATAACCCATTGAGGACGATATGCCGTAAAAAAAATAACCCATTGAGGATGATACGCCGTAAAAAAAAATAACCCATTGAGGATGATATGCCGTAAAAAAAAATAACCCATTGAGGATGATATGCCGTAAAAAAAATAACCCATTGAGGATGATATGCCGTAAAAAAAATAACCCATTGAGGATGATATGCCGTAAAAAAAATAACCCATTGAGGATGATATGCCGTAAAATAAATAACCCATTGAGGATGATATGCCGTAAAAAAAATAACCCATTGAGGATGATATGCCGTAAAAAAAATAACCCATTGAGGACGATATGCCGTAAAAAAAATAACCCATTGAGGATGATACGCCGTAAAAAAAAATAACCCATTGAGGATGATATGCCGTAAAAAAAAATAACCCATTGAGGATGATATGCCGTAAAAAAAATAACCCATTTGGGATGATATGCCGTAAAAAAAATAACCCATTGAGGATGATATGCCGTAAAAAAAATAACCCATTGAGGTTGATAAGCCGTAAAAAAAATAAACCAAGCCAATGCAAACCAAATAACAGCTTTCTCAGATTAATGATTAAACATGGCTTCAAGCGAATGAAACCAGTAGGTCTGAGCAGCAACCATGCATCTCCGATGTTCGTGGTCTGGTGTTAAAGAATCACAAAGAGTTATAGCAAGTAACAGAAAGTGCAACAATGGAACACATTCAAGAAGAAGAAGTAAAATCACATGTAATTCGAAGAAACAGTAAACATAATCAAGATGTTGACGTTTAGGATAATTCTAGTAATTATTTCAAAAGGTTAGGAAGGAAACAACCATTAATACAGGAAAGAACAATGGAAATTAGTGCATTTGAGAAACCTATTTTCATGAGAAATTGTTTTAATAGATGGATTTTATGAATTTCAATCGATAGTAGCACTGGCTGTTCGTTCAATTAATGCCGAAAGTTTCCTTATTAAAGAAATGTTTTAAATTAACATTAGCATTTGTCTAAGCGGAGAGGATGAGCCACACACAGGAGTAATCAGAGTTTCAGTACTGGTGGATCAAGCAGGATCCTCTGACTCCAAGTTTGGGGCTTTGCTTCTGCTACTACTGGATGGTGAAAAAAGCTGTTCCACATTTTTCTTTGTGTTGTGAAAGTGTCATGATTTGCGTCCATATCGAAGTGAATAAAGGAAAAAAATATACTGTACAATTTCAACTTTGTTGGCATATATATATATATATATATATATATATATATATATATATATATATACATATTTTATACATATATATATATGTGCGTGTGTGTAATATTAGTGGTTAATACACACACACATATATATATGTATAAAATATATAAATATATATACATACATACATACACATACTAATTCACAAAAATATATGTATGTATATATATAAATATATATACATACATACATACACATACGTAATTCCAATTCCAATGTAATAAATTATAACCATGGAATATTAGTGTTTCAGAGGTTTTATATATATATATATATATATATATATATATATATATATATATATATATATATTTATATATATATATATACAGAGAGACAGAGGGAGAGGATGGAGATGGTTGCCTCTGTCTAATAAAATATACTTACATACACTTAACTTCATAGGTTTGTTGATTTAATTCATATATTTGACTAATCTATCTATCTATCTATCTATCTATCTATCTATCTATCTATCTATCTCATTCTGTTCACTTCTATGGCATTCTATTAATATTTATTTATGCCATTTTATACACATCTATATATGTATCTATGCTATTCTATATCCATCTATGTCATTCTATACATATTATCGACCTTTCTCTATCTATTCCATTTTCTACATATCTATGTATCTATACTATTCTATTCATATCTATCTATG
This sequence comes from Acanthosepion lycidas, assembly GCA_963932145.1. Taxonomy (NCBI): domain Eukaryota; kingdom Metazoa; phylum Mollusca; class Cephalopoda; order Sepiida; family Sepiidae; genus Acanthosepion; species Acanthosepion lycidas. The sequence continues at coordinate 80,897,460 of OZ010576.1, forward strand.
TAATTCTATACATACCTATCTATCTATCTATCTATCTATCTATCTATCTATCTATCTATCTATCTATCTATCTATCTCATTCTATTCATTATCTATCTATCTATCTATCTCATCACACTCATATCTATCTATCTATCTCATCACATTCATATCTATCTATCTATCTATCTATCTATCTATCTATCTATCTATCTATCTATCTCCTTCTATTAATATCTATTTCATTCTCTTCACATCTGTGTATTGTTCTATCTCATCTATCTATCTATCTATCTATCTATCTATCTATCTATCTATCTATCTATCTATCTATCTATCTCTCTCTCTCTCTCTCTCTCTCTCTATATATATATATATATATATATATATATATATATATATATATAAAGAAAGAACAGTAAGATATGTAATCCGGTGTTCTTATTGACATATATATATATAGTCTACTTTTCGATCTACTTCATGTGGAATAACGTCATCAAAGAATCAATAGTCAAGGTAATCGCGAAGATTTTTATGGTTGTCTTACATCTGTGTAATTATATTTTGCAATTTCATTCCTAAATTTTTACATCTACGTACATAATTCAAAGGACAATAAAATTGTGCAAAACGTAAAAGAAACTTTCTTTGTTACAATGTACGATAACTGTTAAAATTGAAACCATAATTTTTTTACAACTTTGATATTCTTATCATGGAGATTTCTCTCTATCAAGATTTGATGAGTTATTATTAAGATACTGATAATTATTTTTGTTAGTGCTATCCTGTAATGAGATAACGTGACGCAGAATAAAGCCTGATATCATCTGACATAGTTTGTATCTCAGCGAATGTGCGCCATCGATTTTAATTTATGAGTTAGTTGGGAATGAATGTCGTTTAATCTGCGGCTGTCACACAAGGGGCGACCGCCACGCATTCCAGCCTACCACAGGCCACTAATTTGCATGGCATTAATTGGTTACTGAGATGGGTCAGAGCCGGACAATAACTTGTTTGGCTAATTTCTTTGTCTCCAGGCCAGTGAATTAACCATGTAATCAGGAATAATATGAAAAACTCGTCCCGCCATTTGTTCTTCTGGTAATGCGTTAGAAAGAAATGAAGACAGCAGACGATCACTTCTGATTGTTATTCACAGGAGCTGATAAAGAACAACAGAAAAGAGCAGGAACTTTGTTCATTGCAAATAAGAATGAAATATGAACGAAATAATAAATAAGAAGAAATCAAATAAATGAATAATAAATGAAAACAAAAAGCTCAGAATATCGTCCTGAAAGGAAAATAAGAAACATTTCAATAAAAGTTGTGATTTATATATGAACACATGCAAATTCACAAACGAGACAGCTCTGACAAACGCAGAAGTTAAGATTGATATTAATTTAAAATCATATCCGAATAAAATACCCAACAAGAGGAAAAAAAAGCTCATTTAAAACTATTTTGTTATTAAAATAAGGAAGATATTTTTATTAATCAAAAGCAGATTATACTCAAATAGCTATTATTATTACGGATTAGTTAAACCAAAAAAATAGGGATATTTGTTTGAAAATTTTCAGTTCTTCGTTATGGCCCTCACTGTATAAATAATTATTTCTACCTTGCCCACAT
>OZ010576.1:80901585-80939085 GCA_963932145.1 Acanthosepion lycidas
AAGATTAGCGCATAAACTTTCATAACTGAATCGATAAGCTGGCAGATCCTCATACGTCGAAACCGACAGGAGAGTCCATTATATACACACATACTCATACATACATACATACATACATACACATACATATATATATATATATATATATATATATATATATATATATATATATATATATATATATATATAGACGAGGGCATTCCACGCGTTTTATTAAGATTTTTAGGAGAAGCAGTTATAACTGTCCTAATTTTAGTATATATTACTATATGTCTAATAATTTTTTTATTTTAGGTGAAAAGAGACGGCTGTATCAGTTCTTTTAGTACACCTTATTAAACAAGGCTTGTCACAGCTGACTATTATGCAGAATACAGTCCGGGTGAGAAGACAATTTGGAAGCTCACTATGCAATAAAGTTTTGCGTTTACAGAGATGTGCATCAAAATTGTCACTCGCCCTCCTCACAGTTCTAGACGTTGCTCCCTGTGACTTTTAGTTGTTCCCCAAGACGAAGGAGGACCACAGGGGTTGCCGTTTTGAAGACATTGAGAAGTTTAAGGAGTTCGTGACAAGCGTCGTGGGCACCTTCACTTTGGATGACTTCTATGGAGCCTTACACGATGTGTGTGATGCGCTATAAGTGCATTGAAGTCAGAGGATCCTACTCTGAAGGAGACTAGAGTTTTGTACTTCTACGAAATGAATGTCTCTTCTGAAAATTCTTAAAACTTCAGAAATGCACCTCGTATACATATATATATATATATATATATATGTATTTATTTTAAAAAAAAACAGACCACTTTAAGGTTCCATTGTAATAGTTTATTTCACCAGAGAAATTTTAAAGTACCCTGGATCATCAGACATCACTTCCAAAAGGTGAAACGAAAAAAAAAAAATTTTTTTTGTTTCACCTTTTGGAAGTGATGTCTGATGATCCAGGTTTTTTTTTTTCGTTTCACCTTTTGGAAGTGATGTCTGATGATCCAGGGTACTTTAAATGGTCTCTGACGAAATAAGCTATTACAATTGAGCCTTAAAGTTGTCTGTTTTTCATTAAATTACTAGCTCTGAATTTACATTGAGATCTCTGGATTTCATCCTGCTTGGGGCTACCCATTCGGATTAACAAGTTTTTCGTAACTTTTATATATATATATATATATATCAGTTATGTATCATGCGTAATATACGCTTAGGCGATCATGATCTTTCGATACATGACTGATGAGGCAGGTTTTTTTCCCGCAGTACGTTACCATTTCTTTCTGCTGTAGAGCAGTTGCCATACAATTGATTTTAAGTGGTGCAGAAGGACCGAATACAGAGATCTGGTGCCACAAGGTACCCAAACGACCTTCCGCAGGTTTTGAGTTCAGAGTTGTCCTTCTCCTAGACCAGTTGCCATCCAATAGAACCTAGTCTGTCCTGCTATTTACCCACAACTGGAAGGAGAAGAAGAGGAAGATTCATACCTTTCCCATTCACATAAGTGAATTTCATGGATTCGACTGGAATTCGAACTCGGCTCTCCGATTCCTCTATCCGAGCCGCTATCTATTATTCCACCGATGGGGGAGGGTGGCGTCACGGATATCGGAGCAGAAAATGGAATATTTGAAATTCACACTAATACTCTCGGGAAAGGCACACATATATTTCTCCCCCCCCCACACACACAAAGAGACTCATCTGCTATGGTTTAAATATACAGAGTGTGCCCCATTGTGACAGCAACTAAGGAAAGCTAAAAGAAAGATAAATCACCGATCACTCCTGCTATTACTCCCCAAATTTGGCATATCTGGAGAAGAGATGGATCCTTCAGGCGTCGATTTAAAAATACCTGATATAATTAATTTTAGCTTATCAAAACTGAAACAATGTTATTCCATGACCATTTGTAAACGATATTGTTTGGAAATAACTGCAAGTAGATAGTGTGATACGAATCCGTTATTCTTTGCCTTGAGAGTTTGCAATTTCTGTACAGCTGTCTTGGCAATTCAACTACCAAAACTAACCAATAGCAGTAATTTAAATGTAGCCATCTGAATTAATTTCATTCGAATATCTGATAAACTGTCATCATATCATTTTTGTTTACATACACATTTTATATGAAACGTTGTTTCTTTTTTAATATCTACCATGTGCCTTCAGCATGCCGGTGAACATAGCCCTTCAAAACATCCTATCAATTATAGCGTTTCGTTCTGTCATCCATTCACCTGTTTTTTCAGCTAGCTGGCCGGCTGCCTTCCCTGTTTGATATGTCCTGTGAGTGTTAAATTCTCCAAGTGCCCTTTCTTCAAATTTCTGTAGTCTCTGGTTTTAAAATTAATTGTCGCTTTGATTCCATTTTCTTTAAAACATCCGTGTTACTGACACGTTTTTTATCAATTCACGCCAAGTAAGGTCAATAAAACCAATAAGACGCAAGAGGATGAAAATTTTGATGAAATCTTAATTTCCGCTGGTTTTATCACAACTTTCATATCGTTAATAAACAGCCTGGATCGTAAACTTTATCTCGGTCCCATTCTGCTTAATTAGCGGTAAAAAAAAAAAGCCAACAGAAATACGATGATTGAAAAACTAAGAATATTTTAATAACTAGCTTAAAAGCCGCCCTATCATGCGGCATTTAAGCTAGCTCTTGCGAAGGTCTCTTGATTAGACCTTCATTATAATAGGTAGGGAGGAGTTGATAGCGATAGGCAACAATAAACTATAGAAGAACTCAAAATTGATTGCTGCATTTAAGTATTGCATTGATATTTAAGCTTATCTTTTAAAAGTTCAACTCGCCTCCCGACACTTAATTTAAAGGCAATTAGATGTACGTAGGTCATTACTTTCCGTACAAAAAAATTATTTTTATATCATCGGTGACTTTCGCTGGATTTCGCAATTTCGATTATTTCCAAATTTTACGTTATAAAAATTGAAAAAAAAAAAAATGTACAAAAAAATAAATAAATAAATAAACAGCTCGTCGCAAAAAAAAAAGCCACCGATAACAATCGTAGCAATGAAAATTGGGAATGCAAAATTTTAGGATTGCGGATCCAGATCCGGCCCCGAATGTTTTTAAATTTACTCACAAAATCGGCCTGATTCCAAAATGATATGATATGTTGATCTACAGCTTCTAGGAGCAATGGTAAAAAAATGTGATAGAGTGACAACTGACATTCGCATTTATTATACAGACGCCATTAATTAGGTATTTTTTTCGGACAAGTGAAAAGCTAGTAGGCAAAAATAGAGAGATTTATTGAAATCTGTTATTTATTTTTTAACAATAATTATCATTCTATAAAAGGCCTAAATGCCACTCGAGATAGAGGATTATAGTGTAAGGCGTAAGAGGCACCGTTTATGTTGGGAAGATAGCGCTTAACTCTAGAGTCGAACAGGTTAGGCTTATAGTAATCGTGGAAGTGTCTTTTGGGAGTTGGATCCTCAAAGAAGCGGTTCTTGGGAAGAAGAGGTTCTTGGGAAGATGCGGTTCTTGAAAAGAAGCTGTTCGGGTGGAACTTACATATCACCAATGGAATATGGGTGATTCCCTACAATGCTGCTGCAGACATCCACACTCGGACATATACAGAGCATACAAACAAGTAGCAAGTATTAACCTGAAGTAAATATTATGAATGTCTGTGTTGAAAACATCTATAAACCCGTTAAAGAATTATTGGTGTTGCCTAGAAAATAATCCGCTGTTCTCTACTCTCCTTTGAAGTATATTTTTTCGATCTTCACAAAATACATGGCTCAAGAGTAACTCAAGGTAGAGGGTTACTGCGTGGTTAATATATGAGCGTAACAAAAGGAAAGAAGTGAATTGCATGGGTTTATGCAGGAAAGCTATTGGTTAACGATAAGCTTGAAGAGCTCAAAATTTTGGGGATCGGGAAAACAAGAGAATGAACAGGTTTTAGAAGGAACCGAAAAACTATTCCTAAATAGAGAAGAAAAGATACACTCTGCTTCTTCCGGGGAAGAATGTGAGCAGGACGATAGGCGAACCAATCTACTCCTATTTAAAAAAAAATGGCGGAGATGTTAGAAGTATAAGGTTGAAGTGGACATTAGAAGTCTTTAGACATTTCCATTTTTTTGTTGTTACATCAGGGCAAAGAAATGCAGCATGCCATATGTTTGAATTCTTTGAATTCTTATCTTTAGGGCAAATTTTGGTTCTATTATTTCTTGGACAAAACGGGTGATCCTGGAACTCTGCGTAAAATGAACGCTGCCGCACGCTGACAATTTTCAAAGTATTTTAAATGATATTAATTTTTTTTCATTCATTAATTTTTGTGTGCGTGTGTGTGTGTGTGTGTGTGTTTGTGTGTGTGTTTATTGGTGTACCTGTCCAATTTCATTGTGCATTGAACAGTGACAAGAATAGCTTAATAAACAATTGCAATCCTCCGCCGACAGTTTACTGTTTCAACTCCCGAGCCCAACCTGCAAGTTTTCATTGCGGTCGACGTTTTAAACCACTGCTATCAATCAAAAATGTTATGTTAATAAAAATTCAAAAGTTCAAAAATTAAATTTTTTTTTAAATTGAAAATAAAAGAAATAAAATAAAAATAAAATAAAAACATGAAAATAAGATATTAATAAAAATTAAAAAATTAAAAATTAAAAATAAAAATAAAAACATGAAAATAAGATATTAATAAAAATTAAAAAATTAAAAATTAAAAATAAAAATAAAGCATGAAAATTATATATGTTAATAAAATAATTCAAAAATTTTAAATTTAAATATATTTAAAAAATAAAACAGTAACAAAATAAATAAATAAAAAACATGAAAATAGGATAATGATTCGTAATCCTCTACCGATAGTCCACTGTTTCAACTATTGAGCCAAACCTGCAAGTCTGCTTTGTGGTCGACGTTTTAAACTACTCTTATCAACCCACTAAAATGTTCAATCATGACGTTCCACTGTTTCCGTCTAGAGTAGCAGAACAATAATAACCATGCTCGGACCGATGGATTCTCAAGTTTTGGGGCCATTAATGAAATATTTGATCATCAGCAACGGAATATAAACAAGGTTTTGAATTATGTGCGCACGAGAATCTGGTCTGAAACCATATATTAACGTCAAAGCAGAAAGTGTCGGGGAAAGCGTGACAAATGGTCTTAGCACTGGAGTTTTATTTATCTAATCTCGGCAATTTTAATGGCTTTTTATTCAGAGCTTGTTTGTTTCAAACATACAACACGCCAAGAAACATTCATTAATGTGTTAAAAATGTATAATGTATGTACATTAACACACATATATTTATACATAAATACACACACACACACACACACACACACATATATATATATATATATATATATATATATATATATATATATATATATATATATATATATATATATATATATATATATATATATATATATATATATTGAACAATAAAAATTAAAAAATTAAAATCCTCAGACACACTGGGTTGTAGATTAATATTCTTTCGTTTTTTTATTATTATTCCATTTAGATTCCTCGACTAGTTTCGGCCAAAATGGCCATCATCGGGAGGAGAAATATTTCTGCTTGCTGCAAGCACTAAACTACAGAAACTGCAATAATTAATTATATATATATATATATATATATATATATATATATATATATATATATATATATATATATATATATATATATAATTAATTATTGCACTCTTTATACATGATTCATATTTGCCGCCTTCTTGGAAAGGCACATACTTGTTAAAATGCGCACAACGGCATGCATAAAAACTTACGGGCGAATATATTAATACAGACTTACATTATTTGTGTAATGTTTACACTCATTTACATTTGCCTATATACGCGGTTAAGTAGATTTTCTTAAATCCTCTCATAAATTCAGTTACGATTTTATACATGTGCAATATACGTTAGAGTCAATTCATTCATCTATCCGTTTATTTTGCCCTTATTTATTCTGTTTTCACTTACTAATTGTTCACTGGCTGAGGTCGAAGAAATTCCATGGTGAAATTCTCGTAATCCGACACGAAGTGATTTATCTGTTCCAGCGCAGAATGAATAGACATTATTAATTCTTTTTAGAAATTCTACTCGGTGGAGTGATGAATAGCGGCTCGTATTGAGGAATCGGAAAACCGAGTTCGAATTCCAGTCAAACTCATTACATTCACTTACATGCTAATATCCTTGGAAAAGGTAGGAATCTTCTTCTCCCACCAGCTATGGGTAAATAGCAGGATAGCCTTGGATGGCAACTTACTGTGGGAAAAATGTCTGCCACGTCAGTGATGTATCGAAAGATACATGACCACCTAAGTGTGCATCATTCATGGCACATAACTGACTGAGAAGAAACAAGTTAAAAGATTGATTTTCAACATGAAGTGACAAACATATATATAGCACGTTTCATTCAGGAATCGGAGAGCCGAGTTCGAATTCCAGTCGAATCTATTACATTCACTTACGTGCTAATACCCTTGGCAAAGGTATTAATCCTCTTCTTCTCCCTCCAGGTATGGGTAAATGGCAGAACAGACCGGGTTCTACAGCCTTGGATGGCAACTGTTCTACCGCAGAAAGAAGTGGCAACCTACTGCGGGGGAAAAGAAACTGCCTCGTCAGTCATGTATCGAAAGATACATGATCGCCTAAACGTGTATCACGCATGGCACACTGACTCATTTATAAACATGGAATATTGAAAATAAATTAAATATTAGTAAACCTTTCCAAAGCAGAAACTACGATCTGGATTGGAGAATGAAGGCAGTGATTTCATTTATCCTGAATCCATTATAAAAATTCAGAATGTGGAATTAGAAAATATTAAAGATGGTTTTGTGCCCTTTTCTTTGTTTTTAATAATGTATTTTTTTCCTGATTCTCCTTTCTTTGCTTAGCTTTTGGAAGTCAACTTTCGCTAGTCCAATGCGGGCACGGATTATTTACTTATGACATCATTTAATGTAGTAACATTTTATCTCCCCGTCACAACCAACCTTTACAAAAAAACAAAAAGTATAGTTCTGAGATGCTGCTACTACGTGAAAATTAAAAGCTGCACAAAGCAAAGTCGAAAAGCATCGGCAATAAGAAAAGAATTCCAAATATACATTTTCTACTTGTGGAGTTAAAAGTCCCTCTAAGTGATATCTAGTTTGAGTACAAGCACAAATAAGAATGGCAAATATAGATGATGATGATTCAACCACCATTCATTGTCACGGAATGTTAGAGTTCAAACGCCAGGTGTAACAGTAAAATTTGCACAAATCGTGTAACAGCATAATTGTCCATCCCACAAAATGTTTTCATATCTAAAAAACGAATAAACCAATTGTGTTTCTTTTTTCCGGGTTTTCAGATAAGACGTTTAGCCATTTTGTCACCATTTATCCTAAGAATCACTAAAAAACTATTTCAGCTATTCAGCTAGAAAGAACACAGGATCAAATGTCTTCCCAAATGAGCAATGATGAGAGGAAAAAGATCATTCAGGCCATCAGAAATGGTACCAACATTCATACTTTGGCTTCCATCTTCAAAGTCCATTCAAGAACCATAAAGAGACTGGTGAATGAGTTTTAACAAAAGGAAACAGTAGAGAGGAAAACTGGATCAAGAGTTTACAACAGCATGAGAGATCATCATTTCAACTTAGAGCTCAACAGATCAATTACAATAATTCCAACTCAATCCATATGACGTTTGCCACGTGAGTGAGGAGTTTCAGCTATGACAGTTCAAAGAGCAGTGAAGAAAGACTTGAATATGAAATCGTATGTGACACTTGTGAGGCACCTTGTTACTCCAGGACAGAAAGTCAGAAAGTTAGAGAGGGCGAAGATCATCTTCAATAAGTTGCAAAATGATCCTGAAATAATACAAACATATTTGAATTTTATTTCAATCCGTCATGAGCTTCGTATCCTTAGCTATGATTAATTAATAATGAACTTGTCATTTCCTTTTATGATCGATTTCATCACGATACTTCTGTTTAGTTTGGAGAGTAATTATACATTCTTACTGCTCAAAGTAGAGTCTAATGGTGTTATAAAACCCTCGGAGAATTCCAGTAAGATATCTTTAATCATTTCTAAGATACAACGGTTCAAAGATTAATCTAACAATTAGAGAATTTTGCTGTTAGACGATCTGGACAATTTTGCTGTTAGACCTCTTACAATAAACAAAAGAAAAACACAAAAAAAAACAAACAAACAGTTACAGCTCAAATAATGCAACCTAAAAGAATATGAAGATAGAAACACATTGGACGAGATTTTCGTTCATACTCTCAAATTCTCGTCTAGTACTTGATATATTCGGGAAAGATATCAGAATAATCAAGAACCTATACTGGCAGCCAACAGCATGCATGCATATAGGGAACGAGTTCAGCGAATATACAAAAATAGAAAGCAGCGTAAGGCAATGATGCGTCTTCACACCAGACCTGTTCAACCTATACAGCGAGGCAATCCTGGGAGAATTAGAAACCCTACTGGGATTTAACATTGGCAGCCACAATCTTAACAATATAAGATACGCAGATGACACAGTACTGATAGCAGACGCGGAAAAGAAATTACAAAATTTACGGAAGTTAGCTACAGAGGGTGAGAAGAAGGGACTAAGCATAAACTACAAGAAAACAGAATGCATGATGAGCCCGATGAGGATAAGCCGAAAATGCGATTTGCAGTTCGGGAACAATAGAATCAAGCAAACTCGGAAGTTTAAATATCTGGGAAGGGTTCTGACAGAGGACGGTAAAGGCGACACGTAGACGTATTGGGATGGCCAAGGATGCATTCCAAAAGCTGGGCAGAGTATTGCGAGACAGGAGGATTTCTTTGGTAACAAAGAAAAGAGTACTGAGCTGTTATGTGAAATCTGTCCATCTTTACGGCAGCGAATGTTGGACGAATTCCTCAGAGATGAAAAAGAGACTCAATGCGACAGAGATGTGGTTCTGCAGGAGGATGCTAAGGATATCATGGATCGAGTGTGTGAGCAGCGATATGGTCTTAGAGAGGATGCAAACAAGGAGGAGGCTCATACTTAAAATCAGGAAGGGACAGCTAAAGTTCCTGGGACAAATAATGAAGATGGAGGGCCTGGAAAATTTGAAACTCACGGGTCGAATAGCGTGAAAGAGCGACAAGGGAAAACAACCTATGACATACCTAGCGGTCTTAAGCAAGTGGATGACAGAACGTGGTCCGGGGAAAGTGGCAGAGGGAAGAAACTTGTTGGGTGCTGCAACGGATAGAAGGAGGTGGAGAGCCATGATCACCCACGTCCTGAAAGGATAAGCCACACAGAAAGAAAAGATCAGACTGGGACGAAGTGAGCCTTTATTATTGTTTTTGCAATAGATATAGAGCAAGGTCAAAGAAAAGATATGTGGGATGGACTGATCTTCTGTTATCTAGCTTTTAATCCGAATCATATCGGAAAGAGTAATACAAATGCAAAACGGGGTACTGACTTCAAAGTTGTAACCACCTTAGCATTTAGATCACAGCTTGGCAGTAAAGAAAATTTGCAGTGTAAATGGAAATAAATATTGTTGGCATTTTGACAGAATAATTTGATATTCTAACAAAGCCAAATTTAAATTTATGAAATATCTTTTTAAGTATTTACATTATTCGGACTATTGTCCTCATCTTTGTCGCCATATTTATCACAACGTTTCGGTCGTTGTACGCTCCGGCCTTCTTCAGGTGGTTGGAATATCGAACTGAACCGTTTATTTCGCTCACTGGGGTAGACTGTTCTAATTCCACGTGCCTTGTTTAACGGATGTCATTTGTCAGTTATCTCCAGTTAATTCCCATCTCCAAATTCTCCACTGCCCTAACCGAGTATTGAACTCACACTCTGTCACTTGATCTAACCAACGCCTTTATCCACACAAGGACACATGGCACGTTGGCGAGCATGGCTGCCCACATTTCTAAATAAATTCTTTTCGCGATTTTCCCTAATCCCTGTTCTACAAACCATTTACACAAGTTCCTTGCGTAAGTTATGCACTGCTTTACTCTGTCCCTCTTGCCTTTAATATGTCAGGTCAGTGCCAAATGTTCTATCGGCTTCTTTTCTCATTATGTGCTCTAGAAATTGTCTCTGTCTGATGTTAACTATAAGTTTCCTTTTTGTTTTCATTTTATCTGAAACTTCTTCATTGTTCACATGTTTAGTCCATGGAAATCTCAGCAACCTTCTGTAAAATGGAATTTCTGTTGCTTTAGGTTTTTCTTCATCTGTAAGGAGGTTGTCCAGCATTCACTGCCATATAGGAGGATCCATATTAAATAAAACTTAGGTACTCTTTTCTTTGTTTTTAATTAGATTATCCAGTTTCTTAATACTTTGCTTCGAAGGCATATTTTGCTATCCTAATGCGCCTTCAGATTTCAGTGTCACGTTTTCTGTCCACTGTTAAAACAATTCCCAGATATTTAAATTTTTATACTTCCTTGAGTTAGAGATTGACCTTTCGTAATTATCGTGTTGGGCTCTTCTTTTTGGTTACAATCATACATTCTATGTTCTTTTTGGCGACAATCATACATACTATTTTTTTTTCGTGACAATCATACATTCCATGTTCTTTTTAGTGACAATCATACATTCTAAGTTCTTTTTGGTGACAATCATACATTCTAAGTTCTTTTTGTTGGCAATCATACATTCTATGTTCTTTTTGGCGACAATCATACATTCTATGTTCTTTTTGGTGACAATCATACATTCTAAGTTCTTTTTGGTGAAAATCATACATTCTATGTATTTTTTGTTTACAATCATACATTTTTTTTCTTTTTGTTGGCAGTCATAGATTTCATGTTCTTTTGGGGGACAATCATAAATTCTATGTTCTTTTTGGTTACAATCACATATTCTATGTTCTTTTTGGCGACAGTCATACATTCCATGTTCTTTTTGGCGACAATCATATATTCCATGTTCTTTTTGGCGACAATCATATATTCCATGTTCTTTTTGGTAACAATCATACATTCTATGTTCGTTTTGGCGACAATCATACATTCTACGTTCTTACAATTGATGTATAATTCTTTACTTTTACTATCTTCTGTAGGAGTTTTCCTTTCTGAGTTTCCTATCTACATATCTGTTGTTAAGATTGTGGCCGCCATTAAGGATAGAAATTCTAAGTCTCTCAGAATCACCTCAATGCAAAGGTTGAATATGGTGGGAAGACACATCCTTGTTTTACACACCTTCCTATTTTTTTATATTGACTGAGTTCCTTTTTTATGGCGGCGGCTTCCTCCCAGTATAAATTCTCGATTATTCTAATACCCCTCTCAAATATAATCAAGCTTACCTAGCATTTCCTACAGTTACATACTTTATCAAACAAATTTGCAGAATCTATGAAACATAGGTATACATATTTTCTATTTTCTCTTTCTAATATTATTCTGAGTATAAATCTCGCATTCCTTGTTCTAGTGTCTTTAACGAACCCGCTCTGTTGCCGTCCTGTTTCCGGTCTAATTCCGCTGCACGTTTGTTGTTGAATTATTGATAGGATCCCCGTAAAACCAATAAACAATCAGAAAAGAAAATATAATTCATATGAAAATCGCTTAACCGATTTTTCAGGGGAAAAAATAATTAATAACAAATAATGTGGAAAGAGAGCTTAGAAAATTTAACACTCACATAACAGAACAGAGCAAGGAATTGAATTTATTAGATTAAACAAGTGACATTTTCAGAGTTTGGGAGTAAAAAATAGTAACTGTAAAGCAAAGACCCGCGTTTTATTGTATTTAGTGTTTGTTGAAATTTGACTAATGCATGGAATAATAATGCAACACAAAATGTACTTAGAACAAAATGTATTGAAACAAGAAAGTGTACACAATATTTACATATAGTCTTTTGTATATTCCTGGGAAGACCGTTCCTGGAATGTGTGTTGACTGAGTCGCAGTCGGGCAGAGTCTCTGGTTGAATCTCCCGATTCCTGTATTTATCAATCCACCCACGAGGATCGAATGTGGCACAAGGCCGTTTTAATGTGGGTATCCCCGAGCCCGTAGGCTCAGCCAAAAATATGGCCTTTCTGAACCCGCCTAGACGGGTTCAGGCCCTGTCAACCTCCCCGGACGAAACCTTGCCCTTCGGCAAAGCCTCGTCCGGGTTCCCCTCTGCTAATGCAGAGAGTTCGACAGTCGCCGAGAGTCTGTCTCTCGGTCTCAGAATCTCTTGATTCCTGTATTTATCAATCCACCCACGAGGATCGAATGTGGCACAAGGCCGTTTTAATGTGGGTATCCCCGAGCCCGTAGGCTCAGCCAAAAATATGGCTTTTCTGAACCCGCCTAGACGGGTTCAGGCCCTGTCAACCTCCCCGGACGAAACCTTGCCCTTCGGCAAAGCCTCGTCCGGGTTCCCCTCTGCTAATGCACAGAGTTCGACAGTTACCGAGAGAATCTCCCGATTCCTGTATTTATCAATCCACCCACGAGGATCGAATGTGGCACAAGGCCGTTTTAATGTGGGTATCGCCGAGCCCGTAGGCTCGGCCAAAAATATGGCCTTTCTGAACCCGCCTAGACGGGTTCAGGCCCTGTCAACCTTCCCGGACGCAACCTTGCCCTTCGACAAAGCCTCGTCCGGGTTCCCCTCTGCTAATGCACAGAGTTCGACAGTTGCCGAGAGAATCTCCCGATTCCTCCCTCTCTTCCCGGTACCAACCATATTTATATGGTCGGTATTCCACTATGCAAATTAGGTGTATCCTACCACAACAGTGTTTTAATGACTAGATTGCAAGATTGCATGTTATTTAGTAGTGAGGAACGAGCGATGGTAGCCATATTTTCTAGAATATGTCACATTTATTGCGAATTTAATGAATTAAGATCGGTTGTACGGAAAATATCTATTCTGAATTTCAATTCTCGATTCGGCAATTATTCTGACTAATCCAAGGCTAGTTGGGCATTCGCTTGTTTATGTAAACACTATATTTTACTGAACAAAAAAAAAACAAAAACAAAAAAAAACAAAAACAAAAACAAAAACAAAAACAAAAAAAAACGAGATTTCAACTGTAAATATTCTTGTGAAAAAGCGTTTGTCGATTCATTTTGATAAAGATAACAAGATTCACTTCAATGACATCATTCAAACAACGAAATGGCGATTGGAAAGAAAATGAAATTGAAAAAGAAAACAGGCAAGCGTTAAATTTCAACAAATACAGAGACAAGAAAGTGACAGAATTTGATAATGCGTTTTGATTTACTGTAATCAATCTGATCTTTAATTTGACTTTTATTGCTTACGGCTATTCTCTCTCTCTCTCTAGTTCTCTCTCTCTCTCTCTCTCTCTCTCTCTCTTTGGAATTCCTTTAAATTTTTAGTTCATCTTCAGTTTCGAGCTGGTGATCAGAAAGAGAAAATTTATCAAAAAATTAAAAAAACAAAAAAAAAACCAGAGACCGCAACTCATGTACACGTGTCTTCTTTAAGAATAACATTTCTAAAGAGAAGAACTAATGTAGGATAAAAAAAAAAAAAACTTTCAAAAGTATAAGTTTACGCTTCGGAAACGGAACTGAATCTAGCAGATATCGATTCGTAGGAGTCAGGCGACGATAAAAAAAAAATGCTTTTCATAATAAGTAATTCTAAGTGTTCTGACAGAGGACGGAAAATGTGACACTGAGATCCGCAGAGGCATTGGAACGGCAAAAGACGCATTCCAAAGTCCAGGAAGATTATCACGACGGTTTCTTTGGTAACAAAGAAAAAAAGTACTGAACTGCTATCTGTCCACCTTTACGATAGGGAATTTGGACGAATCTCCTCAAGAATGAAAAAGAGACTTGAGGCAACAGAGGTGTGGTTCTACAGAAGGATGCTAAGGATACCATCGACCGAACATGCGAGCAACGATGTGGTTTTGGAGATGAAAAAAAAAGAGGGAACTTATACTTAACATCAGGAAGAGGCAGCTGAAAATCCTGGGACATGTAATGAGAAAGGATGTCTTGGAAAATCTGATACTCACAGGGTG
Source organism: Acanthosepion lycidas (assembly GCA_963932145.1). NCBI lineage: Eukaryota > Metazoa > Mollusca > Cephalopoda > Sepiida > Sepiidae > Acanthosepion > Acanthosepion lycidas. The sequence continues at coordinate 80,915,715 of OZ010576.1, forward strand.
GACAGAAAGAAAGAGGGGCAGGGGAAAGCAACGTGCGACATACCAGACGGGCTTAAGCAAGTGGACGGAAGGACAGGGTCTGGGAGAAATAGCAAAAAGGCAAAACATTGACAGCTAGAAAAGACAGGAGGAGGTGGAGAGCCATGATCACCTACGTCCTGAAATGACATGACGCATAAAAGAAGAAGCAGCAGAACTTCGCTCTTTGGCCGAATTGTTAGAAACACACATTAGCTGAAAAGTTGTTCCCCTTGTTGGAAAACGATGCAGGTTCAATTCCTGTCGGAGGCACAATGTTTCTTTCGTAGCAATTCTCAATTTAAGTTGATTGTTATTAATTTCACTGTTGAATAAAAACAAAGACAGCAACTCAAATACGTGTACTCAATAAAAATAACGTTTATAGATAAAAAAAATAATTTCAGAAATTACCAATGAACATGTCTAAAACGCTAACTTGCAATTGATACGTTCAGTGTAAACTATGACGGAATTTTAAAGAAAATGGAAACAAAAAGAATGCTTATATTAGCATAAAAAAATTCATTTTTCTTTTGCAAGGTTTATTATGAAGAAACTTTAAGCCGATCTTTAAACGTCGCCTTATATGGAAATCGTTTAAAAAACGAAAAGGCGTTCAAAACGCTATGTAATATCAGTCCTTCTATGTAGCAGTGAATGCTGGACAATCTCCCCTCAGATTAAAAAGTAACTTGAAGATATGAGTCTACAGTTGGATTATGAGAATACCATAGACTGAGCATGTGAGCAAGACGAAGTTTTAAGGAAATGGACACGTAAAATCCGAAAGAGAAAGTTTTTGAAACATAATTTAAAAAGAATACTTGAAAAGTCTTACAGGACAAATTGAAAGAAAGAGAGACAGACGAAAGTAGTGCTTAACCTACCTAAAGAGCTTATGTAATTGGTTGGTAGAATAGTAATTAGAAGAGACAGGCAAGAGGGAAAGAGGAAAATAACCTATCTTGAATAAATGGACGACGGAAGAATGTTTAGGAGAAATAACAAGACAAACTTTATTAAAAGTAACAAAGGAAATATTATGCAGGGCCACGACCGCTAAAGTTCTGAAGGGACATTGCACATAGGAGAATAAGAAGTTGGTAGTAATCACTGAGTCATTTGCTCAGATGTTTATTCTTTCATCAAATTACACATTTGTATTAATCATTCATACTGCAAACAACATAATGGCACCAAAAACTTACATGATGATCTAATCACATTTTTGAAGACGATGATAATTATAACAACTTTTAAAGATCTCCCAAATGCATTTTTTGTAATGAAAAGACAAAAACATATATTACAAGACACAAAAGGGATATTGACATTTGGCATTGGAAAACATACCCAATTTTGATCTTAATAGGAACAACAATTAACTCCGAAAATTATGGGATATAAAAAAATTAAAAAAATATGGGATATAAAAAGCAAATTAAATAATACTCACGCAGATATGCATTCATTCAAAAGAAAAATAAAAAAAGACAAAAATTGAAGGGCGTCCCGCACCTACAAGTGAATTGAACTCTCTCTCCCCCAGTGAGGGGAGGGGTTGGGGAATTAAACAAATGAAAAAAAGAGACAATAATAAAAGGGCCAATGACCTTATAACCTCTGGCTAAGTTAAAATATCACGTGTAACTCGAAGAGAAAATAATGAGATAATCAAGATATTGGCATTCCCCCTATTTCAAAAAAAAAAATGTTAGGAAGGGGACCCCATAAATGCTGGAAAGAGCGGCAATATATACTAGATTTGAAAAACCTATTTTCCTGCAATGTTTTAAGTGAAATACTTTATAAATTTCAACCGGGAGTAGTTGTGGCTACTCAGTCAATGAATGCGGACTGTTTCCTTATAAGGAAACGGTTAATATTATCATTATCATTAGTCGTTGTTAATATAACTTACACCATCAGCTGTTAGTAATAGGGCTCATAATAAGGAAAGAGGGCCTAGAAAATTGGATACTCACAAGAGAGATTGACAGCAAGAGGGACAAAGGAAAACAATGCATAACCTACTTAATAAACTTGAGTAAATTGATGGCGGAGCAAGTTTTAGGAGAGATAACAGAATTTATTAAAAACTATAATGGACAGAAAATTGTGGAAAGCCATGATCGCCATACCCTGACGGGGTTCGATACGTAGAAGTAGAATTAGATTAGAGGGTGTGTTTTTAGTTGATGCTATTATTTAGATTTTTGTTGAAATAATTTATATGAATTCTTGGTCAGTAATTATGTATGGGACATGTTATTACGCTAAATTACCGGAATCAATAGTTGATAAATTACGCCATCTTACGAGTTCGAATTCTATTAGAATCCATTACATGCTAATTACGTGCTAATACCCCTCTTCTTCGCCCTCCAGCTGTGGGTAAATAACAGGATATACTGGGTTCTATTGGATAGCAACTAGTCTAGGAAAAGGACAACTCTGAATTCAAAAGCTGCAGAAAGTCAGTTGGGGGACCTTTTGGCACAAGGTCACTGCATTCGGCCCTTCTGCACCACTTCAATCATACGTGCTGGTGTCTGGCTTTCGGTTCACGCAGTGGGGTATGATAAGTTTCCCCCCCCCTAATTACAGCAATTTTGGCTTGTGTAATAAAGTATTTTCATTTTTTTTTCAGACATTACTGTGTTAGTATAAAGCTACTCTAATCTATGAACGATAGGTAATTACGTATTACTGACGAGTGAACGATTCGTAATAATATTGCTCTACTCTGTATTGAACCATCTTTTAAATCATATGTATATATATACATATATATATATATGCACACACACAAATATATGTATATTATATATATATATATATATATATATATATGCAAATGTCGACCCATGCAAATGTCGCCAAATGTTTTCAGTCTAGTGTGTGTTTCTACATAGTGCAGCAAACACGGCTTTAGTAGAAAAAGTATGCTTATATCTTCCATATGAATATGCTTTGTTTCCAGTTTAAGTTCGCATATCGAACACTAAATCTAACTTCTGGGAAACTACCTGTTCAAAAACTTTAATCTAAAGTATGCATTTAATGTGGCTTACTAGTGCTGACGTGTCTGTAAAATTAGCAGAAACACTAACTCTATCTGGTGTCAGTAATGGACAGCGGCTTGGATTGAAGAATCGGAGAGCCGAGTTCGAATTTCAGTCAAACTCATTACATTCACTTACGTGCTAATACCCTTGGGAAAGGTGTGAATTCTTCCCCTTCCAGCTATGGGTAAGTAGCAGGACAGACTGGGTTCTATAGCCTTGGATGGACAACTTTGAAGTCAAAACATGCGGAGGGTCGTTTGGGGACCTTGTGGCACGTAGTGCACCAGGTTTCTGTATTCGGCCCTTCAAAAAGTGTATATATATATATATATATATATATATATATATATATATATATATATATATATATATATATATATATATATATACAACATAGTTCAAAAGTTTGAGGCAACCAATGGTAATTTGTAAAGTGGCCCCAAAAGTAATTGTTTTTTTTTACTTTAAATAAGTGAAAATTATTATACATGGTTATTATACATGATTTTTATTATACATTTTACTATGACAAAAAGGAAAAAAAGCATTTCACGATTCAATTTTCCTCTCATCAAAACATCCTCCGTAAGCCTTGATTACTGCAGCACACATTATTGGCATTCGTCGCAAAAGTTTCTCAAAATATAAATTCAGCCGATACTAATTCTGGGTATACTTCAAAAGTTCAAACTGTAGTGTATATATAAGATAATGATATATCAATTTTTATATATCAAGAATAGTTTTGAAAGAAAAGATGTACGACACAAAATCTATTCATAAGAAAGTCTCATAAAATCACACACGCACGCACGCACACACACACATTCACATCACACACACACACACACACACACACACACACACATATATATATATATATATATATGTGTGTGTGTGTGTGTGTGTGTATGTAAAAAATGAAGATAGAGAGTGGGGTTAATGAAAAACTCCCAATCAAAGAGGCTGAGAACTTTTCAGCAAACGCCCCTACATAGACACAGATACACACATGGATAGATAGAGAGATAGATAGATAGAAACAGAGGGATATATTTTAAATTTGCATCTTAAATATCACTTTTCATAAAAATAGCTTAATATATATGCTTATATGCATGTATGAATATCTCTATATATGCATATTTTCCTTACAGACACACACACATATACACACACATACACACACACACACATATATATATATATATATATATATATATATATATATATATATATATATATATATATATATATATATATATATTACGTTGGTGCAAAAATAATGACGTAATAATGTCGTTTTTTGACGTTAAAAATACGTCAAAAAACGACGTTATTACGTCATTATTTTTGCACCAACCTAATATATATATATATATATATATATATATATATATATATGTGTGTGTGTGTGTGTGTGTGTGTGTGTGTGCGTATGTGTGTGCTCGTATCTATTGTAGTGTATACTTTTGTGACTGTTTCATAAATTCTATTATTTTGGGAAGAAAATAATGAGACTCCGTTAAATAAGACATCGGCACATTGTAGAAGTTTTAATGAACTAGCATAAAAAAACTTCTGAAAAGCTGAAGACATGAGAGACAATGAAATGACAGTAATGTGGCAATAAACCTTATTAATGAAAAGAAAAAATGTCGATCTTCAGAAATCTACAGGCTTGAAAGTTGAATAGTGATTGAAAAAAAAATTACATGAATAGAATCTAATTCTAGCTTATAATTAATTTAATCCGCAGGGCTGAATTTTCTTTTAATTGATAGTCGCATCTATTTGAGGATAAATAGTCGTAAGTTAATAGGATTTGATTTGATTTGTTTGTTTAACGGCATATCAACTCTTTATGGGTCATTTAATGGCGAAATTTAATTTTCTTAGTAGCTTTGAAGTAATAAAAATATGATGTGTTACACTACTTTCGGAATTGAATACATGGTAGATAATACTCAACTTTTGTGCATATACATGTTTGTGTGGACATAATTACTAGAGGCGGTGATATGTGTGTTTTATATTGTAGTTTATTTGGAGTTATGTTATCTTTTTTTGTCATTTTCTTTTATCGTTAGCTCCTGATCCTCACCCAACTAATATATTCTCATTCTCTTTCACCCCCTGTAATCCCATGCGGTCCTAGTGTCATTATCGCCTTACACGGTGTGAAACGATAAATAATATATATATATATATATATATATATATATATATATATATATATATATCCCGGAAAATTTAATTCCCGTCGAGCACTCTTGAGCGAAAGCGCGTTTTGTAAACAACGACTACTACTGTTAATACTACAAAGCAATTCCATATTAGTTATTGGCGTGTTTATTCGAAGAATAAGTACGTCAAAATTAGCTTTCCTGTCAAACGGGTGCTGATACCTCTGGGGTAAAATTGGGATATATATATATAAATTTAGTTTATGCTCTACATAACTGTATTTTAAACTGTTCTTTAAAAATAAAAATTATTAATAAGAACACCGGATTATAAATTTTATATATATATATATATATATATATATATATATATATATATATATATATAGTTTATGCAAAACTAGGTAATCCGCATGAGTAGACCCATTTTTATGAAATGGTACACCTAAAACACTCACATCTTATCTTCTCTCTCCCACCTTACTTCCCCACTTCGTTAATTTTACATATACTTGATGAGGTCCATCAAAAACGTGTCAGTTTCTTTTCATTTCAACCTTTGGAAGTAAAGTCTGATGATCCAGAGCCCTATTAAAGGGGTTGTGGTGAAATAACTTATTACATGGAACCTTAAAGTGGTCTGTTTTTATTCAAACATATATATATATATATATATATATATATATATATATATATATATATATATATATATATATATATATATATATATATATGGTAATGTAGTACGATTTTTAAAAGAAATTGTAGTATATTATTTGGATTAATGTCATGATAGTGTTATTTCCTGTTGGTATGTCAATCTCTTTGAGTTATTTAATGCCAAAATCTAATATGTTGAACACACTTTTATGGCTTCAACTTTATATTTTGAACGCAATTGTATGCCTTCAACTACAGAAAAATGTATTGCTGGTCATTATGTTATAAAATTGTTGGTAATTCTACTACACATATGTATTGGCGGTAATCTTTTAATATAAGATGTATTGCTAGTATTTTTACTACAAATATGTATTTTTATACTTTCATAGTTTTTTTTTTTTTGTAGATTGACTATTTACCCATAGCTGGGACCATAACAGGTGCCACCATCCCAGGTCAGGGTGAATCTGGGAACAACAATAACGTAAGAGGTGATTTTCACACTCCTCAAAACCTCGAATCACACGATTAGAAGCCTTACTGCCAGATATAATTTATCGTCGTACCCAGCATTAAATTTGATAGAAGAGAGAAATGAATTGTTCAAGATCGATGACAGATATTAACAGCAAAAGCTTTATTCCTTCTGTCGGTGGGGCAATGGTAACTTGGAACTGCCTGTGTTTGTCGTTAGAACAATAAGAGATTCATTTTGCCTGGTGTATATTAGATTACGATATAAGGACTTGTGTTTATAGCAACAGACACCAAACTCCTCTAATATATATATATATATATATATATATATATATATATATATATATATATATATATATATATATATACTCTCTTGAGTCTGGACATTGAATGTGAGAAGGTGTTTTGATTTAATTTAATTTTTGGTCCCCACTTATCATCAGCGATCTCAATGCATTTTCCCTCAGATTCAGTTTCATATTTCTTTCATTCTCAACAGAAGAAGAAAGAGAGAGAGGGAGAGAGAGAGAGAGGGAAAGAGAGAGAGAGAAAGAAAGAAAGAGAAGAAACGAGAGAGAGAAAGAATGAGGAAGAGAGAGAAAAAACAAGAGAGAGAGTAAGAACGAGAGAGAAAGAGAGAGAAAGAACGTGTGAGAGAAAGAAATATAGAGCGAGAACGAGAGAAAGAAAGAGGGAGAAAGAAAGAACGAGAGAAAGAAAGAGGGAGAAAGAAAGAACGAGAAAGAGAAAGAGAGAGATTGAACGAGAAAGAGAAAAAAGAAGAGAAAGAACGAGAGAGAGAAAGACAGAGGTAAAGAATGAGAGGGAAAGAAGAGAAAGAAAGAGAGGGAGAAAGAAGGAGAGAGAGACTGAGAGAGAGAAAGAATGGAGAGAGAGACAGAGAGAGAAAGAGAGACAGAAAGAACGAGAGAGCGAAAGAGAGTGAGAGAAAAGGAATGAGAGAGAGAGAGAGAGAAAGAGAGAGAGAAAGAAAGAGAGAAAAAGCGAGCAGACTCTCTCGGCCTAACGTTTCGTTCATAAATTTCACCTTTTGTCTCATCATTTTCATACTGGGCCATAAATAAGTTGTTTTCGTTCATCAAACATCCACTTTCTTCACTAAAAGACCATGGAACCCAAACATCCAAACTGCTGACGTTCACCATTTTTTCGAAGTGTTCGCAAATGGCAACCGACCGACGAACCCCTACAGCCTGGGTTCATCTTCCAGCGACGTTTCGGCAGAAAGACCATGCCAACTAATTGCGTACTTGCTGCTCAGTTATGACACATTGACCATAAAAACAGCATATTTTTTAAATGCCTATATAGTGTTTTCCCTTACATTGAACTCCCACAACCTTCTCCTTTTGTGATGTATCCCTTTAGAGATCTTCTTTAGATTCTCGGCTTCTGAAATGGTCATTAAACGTGGTAAAAAGAAGAAAAAAAAAAAAAAAAAAAAAAAAAGATGCTGAGTGTGTACACGGGTAAACATTTCCCTATCTTTTAAATAACCTTATTTGGACAAACAGGGAAAAGAAAACGGCTGCTATGTCCATTGGCAACCTTTACAGAGAGATTTAAAAGAATTTTCCTTGCGTACGCACATACACGTTAAATGCTAAAATACACGTGTAAATGTACACGTAAGTACATCAATATGTCCCTAGACTGTGGCGTGTTCATTCAGGATGTTGGTGACCATAGCTTTCCACAATTCCCTGTCTTTTGTAAATTCTATCTTCTATTATCTCTCCTAATTCCTATTCTGTCAACCATTTTCGCAGACTCGTTAAGCAGGTTTTGTGCTCTTTTCCTCTATCGGTCTTACCTTCAATATCTCCTGTGAGTGTCAAATTTTCTAAGTTCTTTCTAGGTACCCTAGAAATTTCAATTGTCTCTTGAAGTTAAGTATTCATGATCTCATGAAATTATGTTTCGTAAATGCACTTTCGATCCCTCTATTAGTGGGTTTAAGAAATGTATTTTTAATCCACTGTTTATAATGCCATTGCCACACATACACCACACACACAGAAAAAAAAACGAAAAGACTATGGTTACGTGTACACTAAATTTAAGATTCAACATGGGCACCAGATTTCACTACCATCTTCTTGAGCAACCCAGGAACTCTTGCGGTATGGAAGACATAACTTCTATTTACCCTTCAAGTTTTCCAAAAGTCTTGATTTGGTATAGTACACTTGCTTTGTTAACCAACCTCAAAGAAAAAAGTCACATGCTGTTAGATCAGAACTTCTGTCTGGCCACTCATACATAAAATAGAGAGTTACTTTTCAATCACCCTATACATATATATTTAAATGAAATCTCTAACATTTTTAGGCATTTAAAAAAACATCTCTGCCCGCACACATAATTCTGTAAAATACTTGTCGAAAACACAATTATACTTCGACATGAAAACAATAGACAAAAACTAAAAATCCTTGAAACATTATACATCAAACAGTTGAAACCCAACCTAAACAAAATCAATTATGGCATCTCTACAAATATTCTTAAATGTCTATAATTGGTAACAGAAACCATTGGTTTATACCAACGGCTTCCCATACTTCATAATTCTACAATTCACTCACGTGTGGTCATGTGTGACGTCATGAGATGCGGTGCGATTTTCGCTTCTAGCGTCTTATATGCACGTATTTATCGTTGCTTAGAAATCATCTAATGTAAACAATGGCAGACTATCATCACTGTCCATATATTGCTTAATATTTTGTAATTGACATCTTTGATAATGGCTTATGTAAGCCGAAAGCTTAGATTGTATTAAAAAAAATATGGATCAATATTGTGAATTTCTTTCTTCATTCAACGATAATGTTATTAAACTTATCAGACGTTAAGAAAAAAAATTGCATAAAATAAATAGACAACACTTGTCTATATTATTTAATGAAATGTGCATGAATATATATATATATATATATATATATATATATATATACAACCCCCCCACAAAAAAAAACTATGGTTATGTGTACACTAAATTTATTCTTAAATTCCCTCTATGATTGGTAGTTAGGTTGATAGATTCAGCATGATAGTTCGTTCCCCATAACGGAAATAACTTTTGACTCAAGACATATTTATCTTCACTTAACTGACAAGAAAGTGAATTTTTACACTTTTAAAAGATACGGGAGGGGGGCGTTCAAATATTATCCAATTTTTTTCTTCTCGAAACTTATGCCCACATCGGCAAAATTCTTTGTGAGAAAGGTAACACCGCTCTTCCTGCGTATGCGTGAACATTTTCCCGTTAGTAGGCGGCGTCAGTTCTCGGTTGTTACACCTAGAGTACAGATGTGGAGTGCGCGTTCGTCGGATTTTCGTTTTCACGCGAGATGACCGAACGCATCAAACAGAGATATTGCACCAAGTATTTCCAGAACATTGGTGATACTCAAACTCAAACCATCCAGAACATTCAGCAGGCGTTTGGCGATGATGCCATGGGTGAAACTCTGATCAAGGAGTGGCACAACTGCTTTAAACATGGCCGAACCTCAGTGGGAGCGAAGCACGTCCAGAAAGGCCCTCCACGAGCCGAAATGAGAAGGTCCAGCGAATAGTCATGGAAGACCGTCGTGTAACAGTCCAGTATATTTCTCAAGAAATGGCAATAGGCACAAGATAAGTGCATTGCATTTTAACTGAGAATTTATGCATGCGAAGAGGGTCGGCGAAATTCGTCGGTTCATTCAAACCCATATAATCCAAGGTTTCCTGGTCAAGAACAACGCACTACTTCTTCGAAAAGTTCCCTACTCTCCCGAATTGGAGCCTTGTGACTGCTAGGCCTTTCCCAATCTTAAAAACCGCGCTGAAAGGGAAGCGATATACGTCGCGAGAGAAAATTATGAGAAAGGTTACTTGATCCAAAGAGTTCTGATTTCATACCTAGCCATAGCAGAGGGAACAAAGACGTGTAGAAGTGAGAAACTAAAAAGAATTAACTGAAACCGAGATATAAAAAGGGCATGGCACGTGGAATTAGAACAATTTAAAACCGTGGACTAAAAAATAGGGTTTGTTTCGAAATTCCAACATATATCACCTGAAGAAGGCCGGAACGTACAACTTCGTCAATAATGATAAAACCAACATCCTGAATAATGTAAATAGTATATATATATATATATATATATATATATATATATATATATATATATATATATATATATATATATATATATATATTAAAATAATAAGAACAATAAGATTTATAATCCGGTGTTAGCAATTATTTTTATTTTTTTTTAAAAATAAAACAGTGCTGGATACAAACAATAGAACATAATATTATATTTTTTAAAAATAATATATAATCATATTTTTACAAAATAAAATAATTATAATATATATATTATGTTGGTGCAAAAATAATGACGTAATAATGTCGTTTTTTGACGTTAAAAATACGTGAAAAAACGACATTATTACGTCATTATTTTTGCACCAACCTAATATATATATATATATATATATATATATATATATATATATATATATATATATATATATATATGATTAAAAAATACAATTTCGAACATTTTAACTGCCTGTTATATATTTCAAATTTGAATTTTTCTGCCTAAGATTCGCGTTTGTTTTATAGAATATAACTATATCTGGTAATAATTCAACAGATTTATGAGTCCGACTGACCGTCATAAGCGATGAAACATTGGTGTTGGCCAGTGAGCTAAGAATTATGATGTCATTTAAATCTAATTTTTAATAAATGAAATTATTCTTCTCTGTTCAAAATATTTTCTCTTTCTTTCGATACATATAAACAAGTCCATTATTGAATTAAACAAATCGAATAACTTTATAATATTATTATTTTATCACCGAAACTTAAAAAGATATCTGTCTATATTTCTGAGATGAGGTATTATGTACAGCATTTACATTATGCGGACTATTGTCCTCATCTTTGTCGCCATATTTATCACAACGTTTCGGCCGTCGTACGCTCCGGCCTTCTTCAGGTGGTTGGAATTTCGAACTGAACCCCTAACACATTAAAAAATTTGGAGGTGGTTAAAATCGGAGAAGTATCCGTGGAAAAAAACGAGACAGACTTGGCTTACTGTTGGAACATTGGAGCCAATTGCAAAGAAAAAAAAAAAAAGGAGATAACTGATAACGGACATCCATCAAACATGACACGTGGAACTAGAACAGTCTACCCCAGTGATCGAAATAAAGGGTTCAGTTCGAAATTCCAACCACCTGAAGAAGGCCGGAGCGTACAACGGCCGAAACGTTGTGATAAATATGGCGACAAAGAGATGAGGACAATAGTCCGCATAATGTAAATACTTAAAAAGATATTTCATAAATTTAAATTTGGCTTTGTTAGAATATCAAATTATTCTGTCAAAATGCCATCAATATTTATTTCCATTTACACTGAACATTTTCTTTACTGCCAAGCTGTGATCTAAATGCTAAGGTGATTACAACTTTGAAGTCAGAAAACAGTTTACCTTAAATAACTAAGCAAACGAAAGCTATTGTTCATTTATAATTTAATTGTCTACTTTGAGAACTGATTTTTAATGCCGTATAATTAAGTTAGTTATAGGTTAGCTAAGATGTAAGCTATAAGTAAATACGCTTTCGGTGTTTCGTGCGAATACACGCACGTACACACACGACCAGCATTATATATTAGATGTCTCATCAGTTAAGATAATACGTAGATTAAGAGGACACTTCCGTATTTTCTACAACACTTGGGATACCGTTTTAACTTGTTGACAGGAACATATATCAGTTTGGCGAAATTCAAGAAAAGAAGGCCTACGGGAATTATTTTTACACGGAGCACTTCGGCAGATGCAGAAACATGTCAGCCAACTTACACATACGTCATTGAACCGGCTGCACATAGTGAGAGTGATGTGCAAACCCAGATCAGCATTCCTGATAGCAAATACATACGCTGTCAGCAATGCAAAGCATAACGTCGCTTTACACACACACACACACACACACACACACACACATATATATATATATATATATATATATATATATGTGTGTGTGTGTGTGTATGTGTGTGTGTGTGTAAAACAAAGCATAACGCCAGTTCATATATATATATATATATATATATATATATATATATATATATATGTGTGTGTGTGTGTGTGTAATACAAAGCATAACGCCACTTCATATATATATATATATATATATATATATATATATATATATATATTAGTATCTGAATACATACACACATATGTACTGAAAAGAATGAATAATTGTTCTCACCTATCTCGCGATAGCAATGACAGTTTGGAATAGTCTCGTGGGCGTTAGCTGAGTTTCTTGCCCCAGCTCTAAACAATATGTCAAGTAATCTGCGTTTGAGTAAGCAGTGAATTTCGATAGGCGGGGTATCCCTATCCGCAGGGCCTGCCAAATCTTTCATTGTGCTAAATAGTTATTTTCATTTCATTCATTAATTTCGTTCCGCTCTCATCATCGAGCCATTCCGCTTTCTTTCCCTATTTTGCAGAGCCCCGATTGCTGTACTGGGATCAAGGCAACAATTGCGATTGTCATAAATATTGGTAAAACTTCCTAATTTTTGGCTCTTTCAATTCCAGTCTATTTTTGAATTGATTGTGTTTCTTTCAAATCCCAGATGTGTAATCGAAAATCTCGCAACAATTTACCCCGATAGGTTTTCCTTTCATTGAAAGATATAAAAATAATCTCGATACTTTATCTATGTGATATGTAAGCAAAAGATAATATCTACACCGAAAACAATTTTCTTGTCTTATATAAAAAGGGAAACGGGAGTAATAAAAAGAAAAGAAAAAGAAGAAAAGAAAACTTATAATTGTTATATTGAAATATCTGATATTCTTGCTATCTGGGTATCGTGAATTTTGCAAACATAAAAAAAATGTACTCGTTGCAATTTAAAGCGCACGAAGGAAATGGAATTTATGAAACTGTTTTGAACCTAACGCTCGTTTATAAATTTAAAAAAAAAAGATCAATGGTTCCTCAATGCTAATCAGATTAAAGTAGGCTAAATAATTGTTACCCTTAGCTTTCCAAAGTTAAGCAACGTTGATCTTTCAGGACGTTGTATAAAAAAAATGGAAACCGTTATTATTTCTGACGTGCCCTGACCTCTCGGCCATGTAGGACCTCCTGACCAAACAAATAAATTTTGTATTATATATATATATATATATATATATATATATATATATATATATATATAATGCTCAAACACTAATATTCATGGTTACAATTCATCACATTGGAATCGTAATCACGATCCAATTCATCAGACGTACAAATTCATAAAGAAATCGAAAAATATGACTGTAGGTGATATTACTTGCTTTGTCAAATTTTCTTGATTAAACATCGGTTCTCTTATAAATACCCTTTGTTTTTAGTCCCCCACCTTTTTTTTCCTCTCTTTCATCTTCTGGATTTAAAGTTCAGATCACATCGTTTCCCGTGTCTGTTTTTTATTTTCATTTAGGTCAGCGAATCGGTAGGGAATTATGCATCGAAAAATAATTCATATTTATCTGTATCTCACTCATTTAAACCGTTATTTAACTCCTCTCTTTAAAACTTCTCTCTGATAAAATTTTAATCCCCACCTTCACCTTCAGGCCTTCCTGTTCTTCTTTCTTCTATTACACATCTCTCTCTAGAGCTTTCATACATTTCCCTTTCAAACTTGTTTCCCGCTCCCACTCATAGACTCTCACTATTTTTTTTTTTTTTTATACACGGGCTTACATTTTTCGATTTCTTTTTGAATTTGTAGGTCAGATGAATTGGATTGTGATTACGATTCCAATAGAATAAATTATGACAATGAATATTAGTGTTTGAGCCTTTTATACTATATTCTTACTCTGTCCTGGACATTGAGTTCTACCTGGATTCTATCCTCATGGGAATTTATATATATATATATATATATATATATATATATATATATATGTGTGTGTGTGTGTGTGTGTGTGTGTGTGTGTATCTATCTCGCGACTGCAATGACAGTTTGGAATAGTCTTGTGGGCATTAGCTGAGTTTCTTGCCCCAGCTCTAAACAATATGACAAGTAATCTGCGTTTGAGAAAGCCCTGCTCGTGGGCGCATATTTTTCTAACAAGATTTCTCGGATATTCAGGTCAGTAGATGGGAAAAATACTGTTTAATTAGGAAAACACAATATCTACCTAAATATGAGTATCTATTTAAAAAATAACATTTAAACAATAAATTAAAAAAAGATTCTGGATTTAATCCATTTTCTAAAATACACATATACACATTATATATATATATATATATATATATATTTATATAGTGTAACCCGGATATAAGAGACCCGGAAATAAGAGAAACCCGGATATAAGATATATTTTCTCTGGTCCCAAATTAGGGCCATACTTACCTAAACAAAATAGAACAAACCCGTATATAAGAGAAACCCGTATATAAGAGACTTCTTCTTCGGTCCCGACAACTCTCTTATATCCGGGTTACACTGTATATATTGCCAACAATGACACCACATTGAAATGTCCAACTTATTTTATAAGCGTAGCTGAGATGTGGCACAAGGCCGTAAGCAATTCAGTCGTAATTGCTACAGCGAGACAAGCTTGGTAACTATTATACCACGTTGAAGTGTCCTTTATTTTCTAAGCGTAGCTTTGATGTGGCTCAAAGACGAAAGTGTGGGGTACCCAATGAGGATCGAACTCACTATTCTGTGGTAGTTGATTTAACGAGGCAGGCTTTCTAACCATTACACCACGTAGAAGTGGTCTTTATTTTCTAAGCGTAGATTAGTTCTGGCACAAGGCCAAAAGTGTGGGGCACTCAGTGTAGAGCGAACTTACTACTCAGTCGAAGTTGATCTAACGAAATGAGGTTGATAACTTTGAAGTTCCCAAATTATTTTCTAAGCTTAACTTAGAAGTGGCACAAGTTTAGGGCACCCACTGTGGATCGAGCTCACTACTCAGTCGTAATTGAATTAGGGAGACAAGCTTAATAACCATTATACCACATCGAAGTGGCCTTTATTTTCTAAGCGTAGCTTAGATGTGGCACAAGGCCGGAAGTGTGGGGCACCCAGTGTGGATTGAACTCACTACTCAGCTTGCTAACCATTACACCACGTCAATGTGTTCCTATTCAATTCTATATGTTGATAAGTAATACACTCCTCACACAACCAAACAACCGAAATTTGAACTTTGTTCGCTATTCTATTTTCTCTGTATCTCTGTCTTGATTGGCTACTGTCTAGTTTTTGACACGACATCGTTCCCGAGTTTCTTGCACTTAATAGGGTGTTAATGCTATCTATTTACCGACGGCAAATTTAAGGAGATTATCAATAAAGAAGAAATTTTACTTAATTTCAATTTACCACGGATTATCTTACATTGATTTCAAATAAGACTTTTATTTTCAAGAGAGCTGTTGAAGAATTAAATCCCGTAATACCTAATTTAGATTAAGAAAAAAAAAATCTTGTTTAATTAGAATATAGTTATCTCCCTAAGTTCCATCATTATCAATAAAATTCATCCACTTTATAATACCGTTTTTGCAAAAGTCTTTTGGTTTAAAAAAAATTTGTAGAAAGAATTGTTTCAACTTCATTATGTACTTTTAGAATTAGTTCATGGAAATGGTTCTGTAAATTTCAGAATTCTGTTTGAAGAAGATCTTGATAAAAAAAAAAGCGTTTTTTTTTTCCTTTCAAGAAAGATCTTTTCAAATGTAATCTTTACTGTATGGCTCATTATTATCACGGAAAATACTATTTCTACGACTGCTCAAACTGAGCTGTTTTTGGTTTTTTTTCCTTTTTTCAGTTTTTAAAACGCTTTACTGATTCTGCTATGATCGTAAATTTAACAACTGAAAATGAACAGCAGCAAGGTAAATCCACCAAAATTAACCCACGTGCAAGTTAATGTTTACCAACACAAAATTACAATTTTAGCTTGTGCCGCTTATGGTGAAATTGTCTTTTCGCCCGAAGGAGAAGGTCATTAACAGGTTTACCTGCGAAAGGTCAATTACGAAATCTGATTTCAAACGCCAAGTTTATGATAGCCAATTTAGACATTAAACATTTTTATGAGATGATTTATAGCTTCAACTGAAGTCATAACATTGTTCTCACACTAAAAGGATCACTGTGAATAAACTGTCCGTAAGTGCCCGCAGATGAAAAAAAGTATCAGAAAATGCCAAGTACGAGATAACTCGTAGTCGCACGAGATAACTCGTAGTCGGCGTCATAATAAAAACTACGTGTGGTTGACAGCAAATCTATTAAACTTTTCAAATGTGATCGTTGCTGTATTGGTCTGATTAAAATAGACGGCAACAACTTTTGCGATCTATATATAAAATTCTATGACTTCCGTTAGTTTGTTCGTCACACACTTTAAAATAGCCATTTATTGATCGATCGAAACCAAATTTTGGGAAGAAGTGAAAACAGGTCAGGGGGTACAAAGTACAGTTGGTTTTACTAGGCTGCGTAGCTTAGAACAATAAATTTTCATTAATGTTTGGGAAAATATTAACAGTCTCATTATTTAACATAGAAAATACTCCCACTATTTTAAAAACAATTTAACGATTAAAATAACAAATACTTATTGAATAAAAATACAATATTGATTTTTGCATATCTTTTCTTTAAGTTTTTATATACACATAAATCCAGTTTTCCAGTTCGCCCAAACAAATCACTAGACCAAACACTTCAGTTGGAAATTTGAGTCCAGAAAAAAAATGTTTACGCATGGCCAGTTGTATGTTGCATGCCAAAGAGTAAGAAATCATAAGAATTCATTCTTCCCTGTTAAAAAGGGAAAAATAAATTTTATTAAAAAATAATCTTTACCATGAAGTCCTATAAAATTAAATTAAAGAAATTATGAAACCGCGAAGTAGGGTTTTTTGTCAAAATAGTTTTTCAAACAAATCAGTTTATTAAAATTTCATCGATTTGTTTGCGAAATTGAAAAGAGTTTGTAAATCTCGACAAAATTTTTTAACGATAACTTCAAATAAGCTATATCTATAAAAGGCAGGATGTGTGTGTGTGTGTAACGAATGTACGGCCGCAATTTTCGACGGATTTGCACCAAAATTTACATGCACATGCTCCAAGTTAGCGGGAAGGCCAAGACCGACGTTGCATTTCCCAACTCTCATCAACAGTGGAAATAATCGATTTTTTCATGCTTCTACGGTATTTTTAATGTAGTTTGCGGCCATTTTCTACTGTCCAGAGTAAGAGCCTATAGCTGGCTGCCACGGATAAGCAGGAAGATTCTATTGGCCAGCGTGAGAGCCAACAGCTGACTGACACGAATGTTAACTAGAATGCTAGCAAGCAAATAAAATCGATAGCTGCATTCGTCACAAGTGGGAAAAATTTAAATCTGCATGGCACTTTACTCCAATTGGCTCATTCGCTTGCTTAAACTCAACGCTGATTTTGATTCCGCAGAACTGGATTGGGTGTGAAAAAGTATTTGTTGTTAACATTCTTTTTTCATTCGGTTTTTCCAGTTACGAGTCCTTTTTTTTAAAGCTGATCATTTTGTTTTCATTTTGTTTAGTTCTTTTTTCGTAACAGAATTAATGTTTAGTATAGAGCTTAGAAAAAATTCGCAGTGTGAGATAGGCAAGAAGTAAGGCATGTAGCAACATCAGCACGGCAAAGGGCACTCCTTTAAAGGCAAGGAATGGCAAAAATATTTTAAGTCAAGTGATAGCGATTGCTGTATGAGTCGTACGATTTTTAAATCAAGCACGGGCAACGCCGGGCCATGCTGCTAGTATTAAATATTGTGAGGATTTCAACTCGCGATAGCGTGATGCAAATAAATTCTAGTTAATAAAACTGGACTGCTTTCCTGTCAAAGCAGTGTTTAAAACACTCTGCCGGCAGGGCTACATATACTGGATTTCTAACATTAAATTGAGTTTTTCTTTTACAGTGGTGTTCACCCTGTACAAGGCCCTGGGACCACTTGAAGTAGAGTATTACAGTCTAAGAAGTACAGTATATGCGGTTAGATGTGGAAGATAACATTTAACCGTAGACATGAACAGGTTAACATTGTGGTGATCGGGGAAACAGTCGATTGAGAGTCGGTTCCACAAGGCAGCGGTTAGTGAGAAGGAAACTGCTTGAGTGGAACTTACATCTCATCAGTGGGATATGATTTGAATCGGGGTGATTTGCTACAATGTGCGTAGCCTGGCAAGTTTTAGGACTGGGGGAACTAAAGACTGTAGTTCATCTGAACACTCTCCATGGAAATATTGACAGAGCAGTGAGAGGCTTTCGATGTTTCGACTGTGTGAAAGCAGAGGGGAAAATAATTCGTCGCCTGCAAGGACGTGGAGACGCTTTTGTACCCTATTGAATGGAAAGTGAAGAGTGGGCAGATCCCGCCCATATATCACCACAGTACTCCATTTTCGGCCTGACCTGCTCTATTATATAATACTGAGTACGTTACTTACAAAAACAGCTAACCTTAAAAGCAATGCATTTAATCCTACAATACTATATACGAACATCGTTTTTCATCAAAACACAGTCATATATACATATATCAACATTTACGGGAAAACGATATATACTTTTTTATACATCAGAGCAATTTTAGGAAAATCTATAAAAAAGCAAAAAAATAAAAAAATCGTGCGACACGTTTCGGGCTTTAGGACTTCATCAGACTAATGTTATGTTTATATTGATGTGATTACACGTGTATATGAAGGTGCGAGGACGCTGAAATTTTAAATCTAAATTTAATTTATTTTTTTAAAATAAGGATTTCATTTCGTTTCCTTTATGTTTTCATCCCTTCTGCTATTAAATATCCGATATTACGATAATAGATCTGCCAAGAAAGGTGAAATGTTTTAAGAACCTAGATGTATATTTACTGTCGATGATCTAGCGATTAAGGCACTTTCTATATATTTTCATCGTAGGAATTTACTTTCGGGTGTCCGTTGTGATGTAATGGCTAACGGCTCGGAAGGAGAAATCCAATTCCAGTCAGGTTCATTACATTCACTTACGCACAAATATCGTTGGGAAACGAAAGAATCCATCTTGTCTACCCCCCCCCCCGGCTATGGGTTGAAGCACAGGACAGACTTATGGACTTCGTTAGCAACCTGTCTATCATAAGAAACATAACGTAGGAAAAATTTTGTTTTGTCAGTCATGAATCGAAAGAGATTTAGATCGCCCAAGCGTGTCTCGCGTATGGTACTTAACTGACTGACTGAATTTACTTTCTCTTTTAAATTAAAATAGCCTTTTTTTTAAATAAAAATTATGTTCAGTTTCATTATGGTGAGCAACTAATGCACTGAGTGTGTTGTTTTATAAAATATCATTTCTGTGTTCATATAATATTTTATTTGCATTCCTTCAGTTTTCTCTGTGTGTATTACTTGTGACAATTCTTACAGATGATAGAATAAGTATCTCTCACATTTACTTCCACTTTGTCATAAACACTCCTAAAATATTTATCTATCTTTTAGGTTGGTGCAAAAATAATGACGTAATAATGTCGTTTTTTGACGTTAAAAAATACGTCAAATACCGACATTATTACGTCATTATTTTCGCACCAACCTAATATCTATCTATCTATCTATCTATCTATCTAAGTCTGTTCATATCTATCTATCTATCTATCTATCTATCTATCTATCTATGTCTGTTCATATCTATCTATCTATCTATCTATCTATGTCTGTTCATATCTATCTATCTATCTATCTATCTATGTCTGTTCATATCTATCTATCTATCTATTTATCTATGTCTGTTCATATCTATCTATCTATCTATCTATCTATGTCTGTTCATATCTATCTATCTATCTATCTATTTATCTATGTCTGTTCATATCTATCTATCTATCTATATCTGTTCATATCTATCTATCTATCTATATATCTATCTATCTATCTATCTATCTATGTCTGTTCATATCTATCTATCTATCTATCTCAGTCTGTTCATATCTATCTATCTATCCATCTATCTATCTATCTATCTATCTATCTATCTATCTATCTATCTATCTAATGTCTATAAAATACATCTGTAAAAAGAATATCAATCAAAGGAATTTTTTATGCCATCACGTTTTGTTCCTTCGGGAAAATCATTGTGTGTGTGTGAAACAATTTGCTATGAAGACATTTTTGGAAATTGGAAAAAGTAATTAACGCGTTCATCCATTGACATTGCCCAGAGTTTCCCAGGTCTTGCCGGATATGTGCCACATCTCTTGAAATCAAGTTAACAGGAAATAAGAAACCACATATTCTATCGTGTTTTTTTTTCTTTGCCTGGTGATGCCATTTCTCGTCTTCTGTTCTTTGAACGTTTGGAGAGACAATGTCTACGATAGTATGCTTGCGTTTGTGTCTGATTCTGTAAAACAGTTACCCTTTATTTCTCTCTCTCTTTCGTGCCTTGATTTATATAAAGTTGTATATCTGCCACCATTTGATTACACGGGTTAGTCATAGAAATGTCAGCGAGATTCGCGGAATAAAAAAAAAAAAATAGAAGAATTTGGAGTTTTCTTGGTACGGATGGCCGACCAATCCTTCAGTAGAATGACACTGATGCCATTCTTTCGGCTGGACGGAAAGAACAAATAAATAAATGAAACGACCCGTGAGCAACGAATCGGAATTGAGCAGAATTTCACCCGAAAACTGAATTCGAAAAGTGGAGGTCTGGTGTGTCAGAGGAATATACCAATTACGAGGCTTCAAAGCCAGCTGCCCGCGACGATACAATCTACACCACAGCCACCGACACTGATTGGCCGAAGACGGCAAAATGGTCGATCTCTTATCAACTGCCAGATGCAATTCAATTACCTCCCCTTTTCATTTGAAAAGGCCCAAGTGGACTCATTCCGAGATAAAAACTCGTGCTCACGAAAGAAGAGGGGAAACGCGAGAACTGGTTAAAAAGCTAAAAAAGAAGCAATAATTATGAGAAATAAAGACAAGAAGAGAAGAAAAACCGATAAAAACCGCTGAATGTAGAGGAAAATACTGGCCTGCAATAGAGGTTAATCCTGAAAATTATCTAATGCAGTTGACTCGGGGTCTAACTGACCCAAATAGCAATAGCTTCTAATCGTTAAGCTAAGACAAGCTGAAGGGAATAAATTTTAGTTGTTCATTATTTATTCTCAATATGGCTTAAATCGAAGGAAGTTGCGTATTTATCAGCGAATTTGAGCAATGTCAGGGCTTATCCCATGCCTGGGAAGTTTTATTTCTTGAACCAACTTACATAAGCCTGAACGTGTGGTATGAATTTAACCTGTAACTTACCAATGTCCATTACAGCTTTTCTGAATATATGTTACAACCACGACTAAAAAAGAACATATAAGAGTAAATAATTCTAACAAATTATGCCTTATACAATAGCTTAATGTTTATAACTCGAGATAATTCGACCCATTGCCTATGTTGAAGCAATTTCTTTGTTCCTTTCAGGCTTTAAATATTAACAGGTGTTAGCATTATTTTTTTTATTAGATGTACGCAACGACCCCTTTTTGAAATCTAAAGACTGAATACTCCAAATAATATATTTTAATAAAAAAAAACAAAAAAACATAGTAAATTTTTCTGCACTTCCAATAAAAACAGTGGTGTGAACCAGCAACAAATATTGCTGTCAATTAAGCTTGTCTTCTTATCTTAGTCTGGTTCAAGGAGGCAGAAGTGAAATTTTCACTCTTTGCAATAACGATAGTTTGAAAAACTAGTTGCTAACCATTGGTGGTAAAATTTGGACCTTCGTGTCACCCCCTAAAAATGTCAAAAGAACGTTTTTTTTTCCATTGACAACCTTGGCAATGTTTATTGTTTTAAAAATCTATGATTAGAAAGTTAGTAAAACCTAAACACATGAAAGTGAATTTATCCATTTTCCTTGTTCTTAAGAAAACAAAAATAATAAATATTTATTTACTAGATTGTTTGTTTACTCTATTATATTTTTATTGGAATCGTTGTCAAAACATCGGCTAGCGTCCTGGATATGACGATAAACTACATCTAGCAGCAAGGCCTCTGATAAGGGGATTTGAGGGGCGTAGAACTATTTCTTAATTACCGTTATTCCCAGGTCCACCGTGACTTGCAGTGTTAGCAGCTGTAAGGGGTAGGAGATATGGACAACTATTAGGTTGGTGCAAAAATAATGTCGTAATAATGTCGTTTTTTGACGTATTTTTTAACGTCAAAAAACGACATCATTACGGCATTATTTTTGCACCACCCTAATAGTTACCTTCCTCCACACACGCCAAAAAAGAAAACTGCGATCAAAACACTGTGAATGTATCAAAATACATTTTTATAGTAAAAATACTAGCAATATATTTAAATATATATATATATATTCCAAGAAATACATTTGACTCTGGACAAAACCCCTTTTTATAAAAATACATCAAATTGAACCTGAACTTCAAAATGATTTCTTTCAATTGCATATTCTATTCATACGAACCTATCCTAAAAATCTTGCCGACATTAAATAACCCATCGAGGTTTATATACTGTATAAAAAAAATAAACCAAAGCAAACCACTTAAAATAAAAGGTTAATAAGGAAACCCCCAGGCAATACTGGAAAGAGTGGTAACAGTTACTGGACTTGACAAACAGGGTAATATTGCTGGTAATATTCATTTCTATTTTTTCTAAATTTTATTGCTAGTATTTATACTATAAAAATTTGTTTTTAAACTTTCATAGTAATTTGACAGCGGGTTTAGTGTTACACTTATA
>OZ010576.1:80944085-80976585 GCA_963932145.1 Acanthosepion lycidas
TGGGGGTCCCCTTGTGATATCTAACATTTTTTTCAGCGTTGTTTTATGGCCATCCGCCATTTTTAAAAATTATTTTTAAAATGACTTTACATTGTCAGTCATCAACTAATAATATACATCATGTATGTACATGGCCGGTGCGGTGCGTACTACGCAGGAACCCCTAACAAATTTGGAGCCCTTGTTTTAGAAGCGTTTTTTTTTGTTTTTTCAGGTTTTTATTTTGTTTGCTTTTTTACTTTTTACTGTTTTCTACCTAAGTTATATTGTCAGTTATCAACTATGATAATCAACGGGGTCGGTGCTTACTACCCGAAACCTCTCGAGCACATAAGGGTCTTATGCCTTCTGAAGAGGGGGGTAAAAGTGCTAATTTCAGCTGCGCTGTTTTGTTTTTTTTAAATTGAAATTTTCTTTCTGAACAGTTCTTTTAAATCAATTAAGAGAGCAAGATATCTTGGTAAAATTATTTATTATTCCGAAATCATCCACTAAGGACGATCTCTGATTTTTTTTTTTTTTACTTATATTAATACAGTGTAACCCGGATATAAGAGAGTTGTCGGGACCGGAGAAGAAGTCTCTTATATCCGGGTTTGGTCTATTATATATACATTAACACAGGCTCTAATTTGGGACCAATTAAAATCTCTCTTATATCCGGGTTTCTCTTATATCTGTGTCTCTTATATCCGGGTTACACTGTACTAACTAGTGACTAGTAATTAAAATAAAATTCCTAGACCCTTCTTTTTACATTTCTAGAAATATAAAACCAAGAAAATGATCGCTTAAAAAATAAAAATGTTTAAATATTTCAACACATGAAAAATTTTCCCGAAAACTGAAATACTGTTTTTAAAACAAATTTTTCGACAATCCCGTTTGTGTTGTGTTGGAATCTTTGTAAAACTTTTTTTTCAGCGGAGATGCGTCAGCCATTAACTTTTACTGAAGTGTAAAAAAATTTTCGAGTAAAATTAAGTCATGAAAATATTGGTGATTAGTACAAAAAGAATAACATTTTCTCCACAGATTTTTTTAAAATAAAAACCAGGCAGTGTCTACTTCCGGGGCGAGTAATGAGTGAGCAGTTCTAAAAATTAGAACTAGACGAGATATCTCTAAATATGAGCAGTGGAACGTGCAGGGGCACCAAACCCCGGGATTCTTCTGGAAGGAGGTGGCAGAGGAGAAGAAGGTTTTTGTTTTTCCCGTCTGAGTAGATACTGCGGTTGTAGTATCTGTTTCGTTCCGGAGGCCTTCTCCCCACCCCCTTTCGTCCTCCCCACCACAAAATCTGCTACGTGGCAGTGGTATGACCGGCTATGACCAGCTTAGACAATCTTTAACCAGCTTAGACAAGCTATGACTGTCTTAGACAAGCTTTGACCAGCTTAGACAAGCGTTGACCAGCTTAAACAAGCTATGAACAGTTTAGATAAGCTTTGAACAGTTTAGACAAGCTTTGACGAGCTTGGGCAAGCTATGGCCAACTTAGACCAGCGGCCCGAGTGGAAACACTTCGGTTCCCACGTTAAAAACCGACCTTGTGTTACAACCTGACTAAGTGGAGGGATTAAGGTAAATCTAGGTCAGTGGAATGGGCACAATATACCTACATAGATTAAATAAAGGGTTACCAAATTGACATAGTGTAAATATTGATCGGTGAAGCAGATAGGGCTGACGTTTTTGAAAAATACGCAACATTATTAATTATAGCTTGAATGTTTTTACTGACACCGAAATCCGAAGACGCATAGAAATAGTGAAAGTTGCCTTCCAGGAGCTAAGCAAAGTATTAAGAAACATGAAATTGCATTAGAAATAAAAAAAAAAAATTAAAAAAAGAAACGACCTGGGACTGAGTAAAAGCCATTTCAAAAACGCCCGTCCTCTTTACTCCACCCTGGATATAAGCAAGTTTATTTAAATTCATCCAACACAGTCTGCTTTATGTTCATTTTTTCAATTGCCGAATAAGTTGTTATAGTGATTTTCTAAGCGTAGCATAGATATGGCACAAGGCCGAAATTAGAAGGCATCTAGTGAGGATCGAACTCATTACTCAGTCGTAATTGTTCTAGTGAGCCAAGCTTGCTAACCATTACACGGCCTCGAGGTGCCCCGAATAAGAGGCTATATGTCGGGATTGAAATTATAAATAATGTCCAAATTTCGTGATTTTTTTTCTCATACTGTTAAAGTACTTTCGACTAAGTCATTATCAAGGGAGGCTCGGTTTGAAGAATCAGAGAGCCGAATTCGAATTCCAGTCGAATTTATTACGTTACGTACTAATACCCTCGGGAAAGACATGAAACCTCTTTTTCTCTCCCCAGCTATGGTTAAAAACAGTCCGGGTTCTCTAGCCATGTATGGCAACTGGTCTACCGCAGAAAGAAATGGCAAGCTACTGCGGGAAAAAATCTGCCTCGTCAGTTTTGTATCGAAGGATACATGATCGCCTAATCGTGTATCACGCATAGCACATAACTGACATAATCAAGAGCTCATTATGGTACGCAGTACCTTTTTTTTTTTTATTAAATTAATTTTTTTAGATCACTGGAATTGGAAATGGTATTGGGATCATTTCAATGTGATTTCATATGTAACAGTAAAATAGGAAAAGCATATTTACATTTACAAATGTTTTCATTTTTTATACGCTTTATATTTTCAATAGCGGGTCAATAGGCAATAACGAAGCTTCAGCTTCGGGACCCTTAATCTCAGTGCTAATCATGAAGCAATTTTTTTAATGAGTGAATTTTTCAATACATCTATATTATTAAAAAATTGTTTGTCATTAAAATAAGGCCATTTTAGACATAGAATCATAAGCCAATGGGTTGAAGTAGCTAATGTTGGCCTCAGAATATGTTTTAATACCCATTTTATATAGTCTCAAAACACCCCCGTAATTTGCCAAACTTCAGAATTTTCTTTGGGTCTTGCAGTGCTCCCAGCTGTATGGGCTCATTAAACTCGCTAGAATCTATTCATAACCGATATTTTTGCAGTTGGATCTTTCGAATCTATTGTTACTGGTTGCGAAGGAGACTCCATATCTGTTAAAGCCTCAGAGCTCCAAAAATTGTAGGTCCGCAATTGCTCATTAAATATTTTATAAGCACTTCAATATACCATCACCAGTGGAGAATGATAGTACAACGATGGTTAATTCCACTGTATTATAATGGCTTCTAGAATGTTGTGTCGACCATTACAGTGACTCCTGTATAATATTTTGGTATTATCCACTAAAATTGATAGATATACTTTGGTTGTTTGTAATGTAATATTCGACATGGACACGAATTGCACAATGTTTTGACAAGTGACAAGTCAACCTACAAGAGAGTGTTATGCATGGGTGGCAATGTAAGTATTTAATTTATTTTTATTTTTATTACTATTAGAGATACAATCACCTAAATGAATATGAGAATTCAGAAACAACATTATCTTTACAAAGGGTAGGATTTTGCAGTCCTGACTCATTGGTAATCATTGGGTGTTTAATTACTGTATTTTGCTTCTTATAAGACGCATTTTTTCCCTATAAATATCTCCCCAAACCACCCTGCATCCTATAAATCGAAGGTCGGTCACGGGATTAGAAAACATTACTTTCGGTAAAGTTCACACTTCTTATATATTCCGTGTCCCTTCAAGGCATTGCCGATCATGGCTCTCCACAGTTACCTGTCATTTGTAACGCTTAATAACTTCTATATTCCTACCATGCCTTCCAAATCCTGCTCCGTCAAGCTCGCCAGATAGATTGTGCATTGCTTTCCTCTGTTCCTTTTACCTTCAATCTGACCTATGAGTACCAAATTTTCTAAGCCCTCTTTCCTCATTTTATTCCCCAAATATTTCAACTGTCTCTTCCTGATGTTAAGAGAAAGTGTCCTTTTTGTTGCCATTGTCTAGAACTTCGTCGTTGTTTGGCCCATGTTATTCTCAGCATCCTTCTGTAGAGCCGCAATTTTGTTGCCTCAGGTCGCTTCTTCATTTCGAGGAAATTTTCCGACATTTACTGCCATATAGTGCTTGTAGAAAACTTGTCACCAGTTATAAGGATTTCAAACTAAAATACGGGTATAAATAATAAATAGTACAGTAAGCGCTATCTTAAGTTTTAAACTACGCATAAATCAATGTTAACCTTATTTCTTATCCAAATTCACACGTATCTCATTTAAAATTAGTGCAGCATTCTGGATTGCGATGAATTCGTCCTGATTAGGGCGGATTTCAGGCCATAATAAGGTTAGGCTTAAGTAGTAACTCTAACTTCTCTTTTAATTATCACAATCTAAACATTAGGTTGGTGCAAAAATAATTTCGTTTTCTCACATAGTAACATATGTTAGAAAACGAAATTATTTTTGCACCAACCTAATATTAGGTTGGTGCAAAAATAATGACGTAATAATGTCGTTTTTTGACGTATTTTTAACCTCAAAAAACGACATTATTAAGTCATTATTTTTGCACCAACCTAATAGTTACCATTAATTTGGTACTTCTCGGACTGTGATGGATTTGTCCTGATTGGTCAGGTTTTCTTGTTGAAATATGCTACTCCTTGGGTAAAATTGGGGAAGTGCGGAGGGCTATGAAATACAAGGAAAATATTTTTTTTCCGATTTCTTCCTTCAAAATTTGGGCGTGGGGCGTCTAATGCACCAGAGCGAAATACAGTAAATGCTATATATTCTCCACGACGGTGACAGTCGTGGTTCTTCCTAGCTTCTCGTTCTTTGATATATTTTGATTTCTTTTGAAAGATTATTTTCCGTTACCGGTTTGGAAATCAGACTTGCCTCTCCAGGACTGACTGTTACTTAAGGTTAGAGAATCCAGTCTGACCTGCAGTTTGACCGTAGTTAGGAGAAATGATGGCTTCAGGTATTTTCTAAGACCAGATGTGTTGGTAGCGGACCGCGTGTTTGTACGCATTGTGAGATGAACACATGTATCTCCTAAAATAGGGCCCACTACAAATATGGCGGGCTCAAGATAAGCCCACCCAAAAGAAAATAACAGGTATATATATTGATTTTCTAAGTGTAGATTAAATGTGGCACAAGGTCGAAACTATGGGACACCCAGTGAGGATCGAACTCACTATTCAGTCCTAACTGCTTTAGCGAGACAAGCTTGCTAACCATTACGATATTTATTTCTGTGAAAAATACAGAAAATGTGGCAGAAGGCCTAAAAAAGAGGATGGGGAAAAGGACGGTCTTCATCTGTCTTAATTTGAAACTTAGCCAGCCACAAGCACTGACCCAAACATACAAACAATATTCATAACACTAAAACAACACGTTCTTACTTACCTTTCTTACTACATTCACCATAATACCTCTTTGTCTCTATGAAAATCCTAAGTAGTCCCCATATATACAAATTGTCGTATGTGGCGGTGGTGGGGATAAAACAACAAATTAAAAAATCCCCAATGAGTATATACAATATGAATATGATCTAACTTGCTTGCTAACAATTAAAAACACGCCGAGGTACCCAAACCGTACCCAAACCGTACCCAAACAGGTATATGTGTATTAACAAAGAATAAGGATTACAACTGACGAAGACGGTAAAGAGTCTGTATCAATGAACATAGAATGTTTTTTATTAAGGTACGCGTAAGTGGATGTTCGTACGTGCGTGCGCGCGCACGCGCGTGTGTGTATGTTTCACGGCGTTTCCCGAAGGAAACGCAGTGCGTCCCCACCACAAAGGTGAAAACGGCTCGGGTAAAATTTACCGATGCAGACGGTACCTAGAACACAACCGTAATTTTTTGGTTCTTTTCTGTCAACCGCCATAATTTGTTGCGTCGCTGTATATTCGAGTGTGCTAGGGTTTTGATGAATTTGTTGAAACCGTACAATACACAAAACTATGGAAGGGTCGAAAATATTAAAGTCGGAATTAAGGTCAGCAGCGGACGAAACGAAAAGGAAGAAAGCAGAAGGCTCAGATAGGATCATAATTTTGGCATCGACAAGATCAATAAACAAAATATAAGAAAATGGCAACATACTGAAGGAGCACAGTAAATCCATCTTCGCAGCACAACCTCAGAAACCAGGTTCAAATGAATGCCAACTCCATCGGACAAATCAGCTTCCTGAGCCACATAACCAAGCTTTACGATCGGAATGATGAACAGAGTGCGAAGTAGAATTAGACAGGAAATAGGACAAGCATGGCTCTCATGGCTTATGATCTTAGCTGATTGGAGTTGTTAATATTTACTGCGTTTTGTTTTGGTGAATTCTGCTGGACTACTTTAAAGATGCTCTTCATATATTTACTTATCAGTTGACTGATTTTAACCAGTTATCCATCTCCTCGGGGGTGGGAGATGGCTCACTGTATATCTCTGTTTATCAGAAGATGCTGTGGGAACATTATGGACAAGAGCTGGTCTTATTTTCGTTTAAAGGATGAAACAGCAAAAGCGTCACAAAATTATAACGCTTAGACATTTAGGAACATGCTGAGTCGGAGGTCATCAGAGCCGGATAGGCCAGTCGCCTTTTCGCTCCACCTGTAAGGTGATGTGCTGCTTTTATTAAAACATGCCACCATACTGCACACATTTGGCTGTGGTGCATGCGCCTGTTATACACTTATCAGACTTGGTGCTATGATGCGTATGTTGGAGAAAAGAAAGGATATTGAAAAAATAGGAATAAAGTATAGAATCCTATAGTTTCATAAGTCTGCGTTGATTAACATTTCAAATATGTGCTATCTGAGGTCATACCACTTGATAGAGAATACCCATAATGGATAATCTCCTGTTGAAAAGAAAATGCTGCGCAACAACAACAACAACAATAATAATAATAATAATAATAATAATAATAATAATAATAATAATAATAATTTGATTAATTTCTCTCACGAACTAATCGACTAGAGGAAAATTTCAAGATATGTAGATCCCCATCATTTTACACACGTGTTGGTTGCATTCCATTCACCTGGGCTGCACTTCATTCGCTTTGTCGTGTTGATTACCAGTACAACCGTTTTTCTCAAGACAAGCGACGTTTATACAAAGACTACTTTTTAATATATATATTTTATATATATCATTTGAAATATTTTTATACTTGTATACAATTTTTAAACATAAATTGAATAAGTCAAACATACTGTCGAAATATTGTTAAACATTGTTAAACACTGTCTTTTCTCTTTCTTTTCTTAAATCGCGTTCTTCTCTAAGCATTGACAAATATTCGAAAAGTTATGCCAATTATTCCGTTTGTTACTACTACTACTACTACTACTACTACTAATAATAATAATAATTTTTAATCATTTCACCTCACGCAAGGCGATAATACCATTAAGATGTAAGAGGTTACTGGGAATAAAAGAGAATGAGAAGACTTTAGGAGAAGGAACAGAAAAGCCAATCCTAAACAGCAAACAAAAGACTGGGAAGAAGTTTGAATAAACGAACTTTTTTTTTCTTTTTTTTTTTTACAGTAAGGTTCACCCTGTAAAAGGCCCGGTGTCCACTGGAAGTAGAGGGTTACGTTAAGAGATGAATAGGAGTAGAAGATAACGGTTAACTCTAGACTTGAACAGGTTAAGATTGTAATGACCAGGGAAAGATCCTCTAGGGAGTCTGTCCTCTAGGACACTTGGTTCGCCAGTGGGATACGGACGGAATGTGAGTGGTTTGCTACTATGTAAGGGGCATGGCGGATCCTAACCGTGATGGTTAGACCTGACGGAACCAAGGAATATAGTGCGTCTGAGCACTTTTCATGATAGTAGCGATAGAGCAATGGCAGACCCGCCATATCCAGTGTAGGAGAAAGGTTGGAGGGTGGAAAATAATTCTTCTACCACACGAACTCGAAGACGCTTTTAAATACTATCAAGACCGGAAAGTGAGAACTGGGTAGTCCCCGCCCAAATATGGCAACAGTATTCCATTTTCGGCCTGATTTGGCTCTTATAAGTAGAGGATAGAATAAAGATTCAGGGATTTATAGGAGCGGTACAGGCAACTGACCATTTTACCTGCATTTTTAGTGATATGTCGTATATAAGAGTTCTACTTGAAGTCGGGTGTGAATTTGAGGGCCAATATTCTCCTAAGGCATGGAGACTCCTCGAGGGAACATTCGTTCATCGGGATTAGCGGTAGTTTGGGGTCTGAACTACTACTATTTCAATAAATCTGAATATTTTCTGAAGACACGAAGACATTCTTTGAATGAAAGTGAATTTCGAATTATTATTATTAAAAAAAAAAGGCATTATTATGCATCAAGATCATTTGATAGCCCTCGAATATAAGAATTATAAATTATTGAATGAATAAATGTTTCTTTCATTCCTTTTAACTAAATGACCTGAGCACTGACATCTTTAACATATGTAAGTGGAAATATCTATTGCACTTGAATGTACGCCCGGGAAATGTTGAAATAAACGACACTGATTAGCATTTTATTTTATTTCTTATATAACCTCTTATACATTTTTTAAATAATTTTAAACAGTGGGAAATTGAATCGCAAATAAGGATGAGAAGTCTTCCAGCTTGTTTTGACTCATTGTTTGATACTTAAAAAAAAAAAAAAAAAAAAAAAAGTTTTATAATCTAAATGGAATTTCGCAAATAACTATTTTTAAGTTCTCTCCAGACGATGACGACCGATGAACTAACCTTGAGGCTTTGGTTCTAAACGGCAGCTAATGAGTGAGAAATTTCAGTTTTAAAATTTTCTTCGTCTATAGGCACACTGAGAGAATCACCGCGTGTGGTAGGAAGGCCCGCGGCTCTGGCTCAAAGCAATGAGGGTGGGAATAAGAAGTTTTATTCACTTGTGTATCATTTATTCGAATTATTTTGCTTCTTTTTTCCAATATGATAATTGTGTTTCCTATAATTCCAAGAAGATGCACGCTTCAACAACGAGTAAAAACAGATTAATGGCTTACTGACAATTACAGTCAATCGAAAAGGTCGAAGCTTTGGCTTATAGGACGTGTGCGATTTCCTTTTACAGATATATATCTCAATTTGTTTACAATTGATATTATTAGTTTGGTGCAAAAATAATGTCGTTTTCTCACATGTGAGAAAACGACATTATTTTTGCACCAACCTAATATTTTTAAGCACTATTCAGGAAGTGGGTGATCACGGTTCTCCATAACATCCTTTCTTTTGTTGCTCTAATTAATTTTTAACTTTTTACATGCCTCTGTGTTTCTGTTCGGCTATCCATTCAAATAAATGTTATAAAATTTGATACACACAAGACAGAAAGCAAGAAGGACATAGGAAAACAATGACTAACCTACTTAGTGAGCTTGAGGAAATGGATGACGGAACAAGATTCAGGAGAAATAACAGAAATACATAGAGCTAAAAATAAAAAAAAGGAAGTTGTGGAGATCCTTGATCGCCTACGTGTTATCCCTGTTCCCTCTTGCTTCTCTTGCCTTGAATGTGTCTTGTGAGTGTCAAATTCTCCAGATCCTCTTTTCTCATTATGTGATCAAGAAATTTCAATTATTTTTGATTATGCGGTTCTACAGAAGGATGTTGAGAATACCATGGCCCGAACTTTTGAGCAAAGACTAAGTTTTAGAGAAAATGCAAAAAAAAAGAAAAAAATGACACTTATATTTAACACCAGGAACAGACTGTTGAAAATTCAAGAACACATAATGAGGAAAGAGGGCTTGGAAAATTTGATACTCACAATACAGATTGAAGGCAAGAGGGACAGAGAAAAACAACGCATAACCTAACCGGTGAGCTTGAGCAAATGGAGGACAGAAGAAGGTTTAAAAGAAATAAGAAAAAGACAAAGAAGAAGAAGAAGATTAGTTGTAACATAGCGTTCCAGCATCCATTTTTTTCTAATGAAATTTTCTCGTCTCTTAATACTTTTCTTACTTTCAGGGAGGCATATTTTCTTAATTCTGTTCACCTTCGGATTTCTATATTTGAATGTATTTTATGGCTATAGCTCACCTAATAGAAGAGCTATGAGCCACTCAAAGTAGATGTTTACTTCATAAGGTTTGTAATATCTGTCTATATTTCTGAGATGAAGTATTATGGACACTATTTACTATCGTCCTCATCTTTCTTGCCATATTTATCACAACGTTTCGGCCGTTGTACGCTACGGTCTTCTTCAGGTGGTTGGAATGTCGAACTGAACACTTTATTTAGTTCGCTGGGGTAATGTTAAAATATACAACCTAATATTAGCATAATAGGAGTATATAGTTTCGCCTATTATACGGTTCACGATCATCTCCGTTGAACATGAGTAGCAGTTATCCCTTGTTTCCTGTTTAGCATGAGGTTTCCTGTTCCCTCTAAAATCTTCATATTCTCTTACACTCTTGCACTCTCAGTCGTCCCTTGCGTCTTAGTGGGATTATCACCTTGCATACGTTGAACTGATAAAAAACAATAAGAAAAGAAGATACATTCGTCATTCAAATTGTTCCTCCAAACGGATTATTTTAACGTATGTTTTTTCGTGATGACAACTGCATAGCCCAATGCTGTTATCAAACATAAGGAAACGATTTAGTAAGTAGTCTCTATTAAATATAATGTATTTCCTGCGTAATATGTTGCATTTTGCAGGATGTATCTCATATATATATATATATATATATATGTAGATAATGCTAACTAATTAAAAATGACTTTTTTTTTTTTTTAATGAAAAATTACTTTTTTTTAGTGTATGTCTAAACATTATTTCCGTAGGAGAATGTGCCGGACTTTTGTTGAGATGCTATTGGTTAGATTATTGACTTTGCAACAAGACAAATGGAATTTAAACGACACTGGCGATTCGAAATAAAGGTTTTACACAGCAGAATAGATTGGAGAATATATACTTACTTTTTAGACTCGCGATAAATGCATCTACCAAATCAGAAATATAATCCCCACTCAATCATGAAAATCGGATTATGTTTTCGAGTTTATGTACGGAGTCGATTTCGATGCAATACCATTCGATAATCGATCACCAAATTGAAGCAATCATCTGCCAGAAATGAAGCAAACCTCTATACCCACTCATATAGATGATGGTGATGATGATGTTGATGATGGATTCTGCCGTCGTTTTCGACTTATGAGTATCTTTCAGTTCAGTTTTTATGCTTATGTTTCGTATGAGACAACAATCCTGCACGGGATTTGAAACAAATCCACACGAAGGACATCCTGAATGGCTGACCGTCATATGGCTGATGTATTAGCCCGAGATTTAGTATTAATTCTTAATCCTCTCAGATGGTTGAAACGATTCTTTTCAAAGTTAGTTATACCTGGGTGGCCTCAATTTGATTGATTGTATGGCGTCCACAATTCTGAGCCATAAAGAAGTGTGACGAGAATGACTGCTCATATATATATATATATATATATATATATATATATATATATATATATATGTACAGTGTGACTGAAAAAGTAACTCCCCATTTTAAAGTACTTATAATTTATTTATTAACTATAATTTTCACAAGAAATGTATATGAGAGGAAAGCGTTTAGCATGAAGTTTTATTTAAAATTCGATATGGGCAACAGTTTCTCGAGCAACACAGGAATCGCTTAATCTAATTTCAACAGAACTCTTTTGCTATCTATTCGTCCTTGAAGTTCTTCCAAAGTCTCGGTTTGGTATAGTAGACTTCCTCCTTTAACCAACCCCAAAGGAAAAAAGTCACAGGGTGTTATGTCAGAAGTCCTAGCTGGTCACTTATGCATCAAATAGGGAGTTACTTTTCAGTCAGCACTCTCTACACACACACACACACACACACACACACACACACATATATATATATATATATATATATATATATATATATATGATAGTATAAGAAATAAATAGGAAACGTTCCTTGTTCTATCATTCAGTCGGATTCTAATCTATATCTGATCATCCGAATTCATGCATACACACACACACATATACATCTCTCTCTATATATATACATCTCTCTCTCTCTCTATATATATATATATATATATATATATATATATATATATATATATATATATATATATATGTATATATATATATATATTTAGTTGCGTTGATGTAAGTTTGCAAAAACTCACATCAACACAACTAAATGTATTAGCTCTATCAATGATATTAAGCGCTTCCAACAAGTACCGTGCATATATAATATATGAATAATATATATAAAAAATGCATATATATATATATATATATATGCACACACATCTTATATATATATATATATACATATATATATATATGTGTGTGTGCGTGTGTGTGCGTGTATGTGTGTGTGTGCGTGTGTGTGTGTGCGTGCGTGTGTGTGTAGTCAACTCTTTCGTCGCGGACAGCAAATGAGGGCTGAAGAAAATAAAGAGCTGCTCAACTTTTATAGACACGCATATGTCCCCTGAGTCTTGCAGGTGTTTTGCAAACTTTTAGACAGATGGAACATGTGGTTGAGCCATTTTGTTCGAGTGGTCGAGGATCAATTGCTACATGTTTCCGAGAGTGGGCAGCAAGGCATGCATTAGTGCGTGCGACAAGACCACACTGACACGAAAAATTTATCACTGAGGGGAGCTGCATGCCAACTTCTTTAATATTTGCATGCATTTGATCCCGATGTTCAAGTTGGCCTCGTTCAAACATTTGTATATACGAGAATCCAACTCCTTCATCATGACTTTTTGTTTCCCTAGGAAGAAAATGGGATGCTACATCGCTTCTGTGTCTTTGAGTTTCTCATTGTAACGCACCAGTCACCTTCCAAATGACCTACCCATAACACCCCCCCCATATATATATATATATATATATATATATATATATATATATATATATATATATATATAGTCATCCACACATAGACTCTTTCGCTTTATCACAGTTCACCAGTCCGGTTACCTCGAGTTAGGATCGAAAACCGGCTGAATTGGCGTTAGTAGGAGATTCTACTTCTAAGCCGTTGGCGCACGGCTGGCATGAAAATGAATTCAAGTGTATTTATTTTAAGATGAACACACAGTGACTGAGAGAACTCGATTCGTTTTACCGAAGAGTCTTGCATTATTAGCAGTAATAATCACTGTTTACAAACTCACACTTTCTCCCCAGAGAGCTCAACTGAAATAAATATCTCTGTATCACAGCTCAACAGTGTGGCTATATGTCCGGTTGCCGCTAGCTAGGATCGATACCCGGCTGAACTGGCGTCAGTCGGAGATTCTACCCCTAAGCCGTTGGTGTACGACAGGGATGAAGGTAAGTTTAAGTGTATTTATTTTTAGATATAGCAATCGGTAGGATAAAAATCTACATACACATACATATACTTGCACGTATAAAAATATATTTCTTCCTCAGGTGTTACAAATACAGTACTCAGTGTTATGAAACAGAATTATAAGTATATATTAGTGAATATACATAATATCCAACGCCGATAGCACGACTTGGAGTCTCATGCAATCCTCAAGTGCAAATATGGAGTTCGCATTGTTGTGGTGATGATTCAAAATTGTGTGTTAACACTAGTTTATATAATTATTGTTGAGTAAAATATTAGAATTAACTATTAATAATTTATATTCATTCAAATTCTTAATTTAGAAAGGCGAACAATTAAAAAATAAAAACGATTTTTTTAAAATTATTTAACTTTAAATCAGGATTAAAAAATAAAGACTATATCAAGGGGAGTAACTCTCTATTTTTACATAAAATACCCTAGTTATACCAATATGAATTTCATAACAGATAATGTTTTTCGCGTTCTAGTGAACGCTCAGCACTGTCAGCTGTTTGCATTTAAAGCGTAATGAAAAAAATTACGGTAATGGATAACGACGCAGAGCTTTGTATAAATACTTGTACAAATGAACAACATATAGTTTTGTACTACTTGCACCACTGAAGATGATCTAGGAAGAAGACCGAAAGTACTTGGGAAATAGAACATTTCTCTCATCCTTTAACAACAAAACACGGAAAATTATTCGTGAGCACGAACGGACTTTGTTAAAAATTAGCAGACATAATGACTGTAGTTTTTTCAATCAAACATGCCTAAAGGAGAATTTGCTGCCTACATACACACACACACACACACACACACACACACACACATATATATATATATATATATATATATATATATATATACATACATACATACATACATATATATTATTTATTATAAACAGAGCATTTACTTAAATAGTTGTATCTATAAAAAGAATATATAAACATAAAATGTCTTCAAATAATTGTTGGACTTTGTTCATTTCATAATGTCTGACGTCATTTGTTTACATTTGATACGCCATGAGCAGATATGAATGTACGTGAGAAATTCATGGAAGATTGAAGTTTAAATACAGTAAAATTCGACTTTGCTAAACGAACGCTCTTTTGGGGCCAAATCGGTGAAGGCACGTCAAGCTAAATAACGGTTCCGTATAGGATACAGGTTCGAATCTTGTAGGAGGACGAATATTTTCTGTGAAAAGTTCTCGGACATTCAGGCCGGTAAAGGTTGTTTATTATAAACAGAGCATTTACTTAAATATTTTATCTAGAAAAAGAATGTATAAACATAAAAATGTCTTTTTATATATATATATATATATATATATATATATATATATATATATATATATATATATATATATATATATATATATATATATATATATATATATATATATATATATATATAGTCTAAATCGTACAACAGCATGATTATCCATCCCGAAAATGTTTTCAGATTAGACGTGTTACCATCTTGACACCATTTGTAAGAATCACTGAAAAACCCTTTGAGTTATTCAGCTAGTAATAGAACAGATAAAAATTGTTTTGTGTCAGACCCACTGTCTTCCCAACTGAGCAATGGTGAGACAAAAAAAAGACCAGTCAGACCTTCAGTAATCCTATCAACATTTGTACGCTAGCTTCCATCTTCAAAATCCATTCAAGAACCTTCCAGAGAACGGGGTATACGATTAAAACGAGGGAACAATAGAAAGGAAAACTGGATTAGGAGGTCACAACAGGAAGAGGGATCATCATTTCAACTTAGAGCTAAATACATTCTTATTGTTTAAAGTAGCGAACAATAGTGTTCGAAAAACCTCGAAGAATTCGAGTAAGATATATTTAATCATTTCTAAGATATAAAAGTTCAAAACTTAATCTAACAATTGGACAATTTTGCTTTTACAGGATTTGGGCAATTTTGCTGTTACACTCGGTTTATATCTAATAAAATTTTACTATCAAGCCTCCTAACGAGTGGATGCACTATCCTTGATAGTGTAGTGACAGATGGGTTGATATTTGAGCTGAAGAGATCAATTAGAAAAGATCTAGCTCAATCCAAAAGACATTTGGCACGTCTTAGAGAGCAGTTTCAGTTCGAAAGATCAGTGAAAAAAACTTGAAAATGAAATCGAAGGTGAAACATCTGAGACAACTTGTTACTCCACGACAGAAAGTTAGAAAGTTAGAGAAGGCGAAGATCATCTTGAATGAGTTGGAGAATGATTCTGGAATATATTGAAATAAAGTTCAAATACAGGGTGTCCATAAAGTTCGTGTACACTTTAAAGTCATACATTTTTTAACGTGCACACGAAAATTTATTGACACCCTGTATATATATATATATATATATATATATATATATATATATATATATACACGAACTTTATGGACACTCTGTATTTGAACTTTATTTCAATTCTTGATAAACTTCCGATCCATTGCTATGATTAATTATTGATGAACATGTAATTTTCGTTTATGATATTTCATCACGATATTTCTGCTCAGCTTGGAGAGTATTTATATATTCTTATTGCTCAAAATAAACTCTAGTAGTGTTCTAAAAACCTCCGAGAATCCGAGTAAGATATCTTTCATCATTTCTAAGATACAACGGTTCAAAGCTTAATCAAACAATTGGACAATTTTGCTGTTACATGATTTGGACAATTTTGCTGCTACACCCGATATGTGTGTGTGTATGTATGTGTGTATCTAAATCTATATATATATATATATGTGTGTGTGTATCAGCATTAATAAAGACAACACAATGTAAGTCCCAAGAGCCTGTAAATGTAGAGGGCTACTGAATGACTTTTGCGATATTAACATACGAGGAGGGACTTAAGAAGTGAAGATTACGAGAGTATGGCATAGATAACGATTTGTACTAGACTTAAAGACAATGAGATTGCATTGTTCGAAGATGCATCCACAGGGGACTCCCACGAAGCGGCGGTTCTTGTGAAGGAACTTTCGAAGTAGAACAGTCTTCTTTACAAATTAATACGTGCGGAATGAAGGTGATTCAACCCGTGAATGTATCAGGGAGGATCTTGATTGTAAAGATCTGAACTGTCGGCACTTATAAATGAGACTCTTTGAAACATCTGCCATGAGAGAAGCGATAGTATAGCGACAGTCATACGCTATATACGCTTGGGTGATCATATGTCTTTCGATTCATAACTGACTAGGCAGAAAATTTTGTCGGAATCAGCTACCATTTCTTTCCGTGGTAGACTAGTTACCAACCAAGGTTATATGTTCTAGTTTGTCCTACTATCCACCTCATAACTGCGAGGAAAAGAGATGGGCAAATACCTTTCCCAAGAGTATTTTTCGGGCATATGAATGTAATGAATTCGACTGAAATTCGAACTCGGCTCTCCGACTTTTCATTCCGAACCCCAACGCATATATTTTTTTTTTACAAATAAATAATATTCACTGTACAAGGCCAAAGATCCACTAGAGGGTACATAAAGAAAAGGCTTTAAAAGGAAAAGGAAACCAATCCTAAACAGAAAACAAGGGACAAAGATCTACTCCTGTTCAAAAGACCGAGGAGGAGTGTGAGCCGGACGATAGTCGATTCTATTTACTCCTATTAATGGTAAAAAAGTAAATATAATAGTAAATAAAATTTCATAGATTAGACGCAGATGGTAGAAGTAGGGTTAGAGTTGAGGTAGAGTTTAGAAGGAACCGGAAACCCAATCCTAAACATGGAATAAAACTCTACTGCTGCTCAAAAGACAGTGGAAGTGTGTGAACCGGACGATAAGCGAACCTATCTGCTCCTATTGAGGGTAAAATAAATAAATAGTATAAATTTCAGAGATTAGGTGGAGACTTTAGAAGTATAGAGTTGAAGTCTAATTTTCAAGGAACCGAGGACCCAATCGTAAACGGGAGACAAGGGATAGGCCTCTACTCCAGTTCAAAAGAGCATGGAAATTGTGAATCGGATGATAGTTGAACCTATCTACTCCTATTTACACTATTTACATTATTCAGACTGTTTTCCTCATTTTTATTGTCATATTCAGGACGTTTCGACCGTTGTACGCTTCGGCCTTCTTCAGGTGATATACATTTGAATTTCGAACCGAATCTTTGTTTTTTGCCTCTTTTGTCTTCATGTATTGAAGTCACAACAATTGTATCCTTGAGGACATATTTGCAAGAACAAATGTCCCAGTGGATAAATGCGTTGGTTGAATTAATCCAGTGAATTGATCCAAACAGTTGTGAGTTTAGTGGCCGGAGAATACGACGGCAGAAACATAAATATGATAATGAAGATGAGGACAACAGTTCGAATACATCATCTCAAAAATATAGACTACCTACTGCTATTGAGAAAAATTATAACAAATATTAGGTTGGTGCAAAAATAATATCGTTTTTTTGACGTAGTTTTTAACGTCAAAAAATCATATTATTTTTGCACCAACCTAATAACATGTTTCTAGTAAATTATCATAAATTGTTCAGTTTGGCACGAGAATTTTAACATTTACCTTAAAATGGAGGAACAGTTTACTGCCTAAATATTTAAAAATAAAATCACTTAAATTTTTAAAACGGCTTTCAGCGAGA
Organism: Acanthosepion lycidas; assembly: GCA_963932145.1. NCBI lineage: Eukaryota > Metazoa > Mollusca > Cephalopoda > Sepiida > Sepiidae > Acanthosepion > Acanthosepion lycidas. The sequence continues at coordinate 80,962,105 of OZ010576.1, forward strand.
AACTAGCTAAAAACATGAAATTACTTATTATTTTCTGGGGAGCAAGAAGAATAAGCCTTATAGATTTGCGAAGCAATCATCAAATTTAGAATATTAATCAAAATGATTAATGTACAAAGGAAAATAGTGGCAAATTGATGAGTCTTAAGTCATATTTGGAACGTTCCCATGGACTGTAATAGGATGGGAACTTTACCAAAAACAACACTCCAAAATCAATTCTTATTTTCTTGCCAAAGATCATTGTTAACGAAAAGATCAATCAGAAAATTCATTCCTACTTTTCATGTACAAATAATTACTGTTGAAAATTTGCACAATCAATCTCAGATGCTAGACAGAGATAAATATAATGAACATATTTAACAACATTTGTGTTTATAGGGAGATATTACTTTTGTTTATTGGTTAATTGCTAACATAATGTAGAAAGATTATATTGAATCTGTTGCTAGGTCTATAAGGATATTTGGTTCCTTGTCTCGTGCTTGACAATTTTTTCTTCCAAAATCTATTAAAGATATTTAAGTCTACCGTTCGTCCATGCCTTGAATATTGCCGCCACATATGGTCCGGTGTTCTAGCTGAATATTTAGAAATTCTTGATAGATTTCAAAGAAAAATAAGCAACAGTATTGGCATTTCGGATTCAGTCACTTTCCCGCCTTCATAATCTAGCTTCCCTGTGCCGTTTCTATAAATACTTTCATCATATTGTTCGGATAAAATTTTCGTTATGGCACCTACACTAGGAATTTAAGCTCAGTACAAAATTGGGAGCAACGTCTCATCAATTCACAACTGAATTGGCTAGATGTAACCGAAAGTTCTATACGAACATTTTCTTTCCCTGCAGTTTTCGTCTGTGGAACTCTCTTCTGCTCCATGCATTTCAGCCAATACTGATCTTCAAATTTAAATACAGTGTTATCTACTGTTTTCTTGATTACTCTTCTATTGTTTTTGCTCCTTAATAATGTTTCTCTCTTTCTTATCCATTCACAGTAACCCCTTTAAGGGCTTTACTATCTTGCTTGAGGTGAAATCATAAAAAAATATGTTTTATTGATCGACTTTTCCAAATTAAGAATCTTTCTCAGATAATTAAGAAATTCTGTCAGAAATTGTCCAAATGTCATTTCGAACCTTCTTAAGTCATCATCAGGATGGGTAGATACTAATAATGAGTTTCGAAGTTTGTCTCTACCTACCCTGATGATGATAAGTCAAAAGCTTGGACCACATTTATTTCGAAATAAACTATGAATTTTCTTTCATATCTGAGAAGGATTATTCGTAATTTGGAAAGGTCGATCAATAAAATTAATCGACAAGAAATGTCTGTTGTCTTTATTAACATTTGCCTTAAATAATATTTGCTGCCTAAATAGACACACTTTATATATATATATATATATATATATATATATATATATATATATATATATATACGTACACACACACACACATATATATATATATATATATATATATTAATTAATGCAATATTCGAAAAGCGATAGATACCATCAAGCGAGAAAATAGTTACGATGTTAAGATTTTAGATAAGCTTTTTGATTAGGCATTTAATTTAATCTTTGTCCTTATGAGAAAAATCGCAATTTACATGCCGACCTGTAATTATTAGGTTGGTGCAAAAATAATGCCATAATAATGTCGTTTTTTGACGTATTTTTTAACGTCAAAAAACGACCTTATTTCGTCGTTATTTTTGCGCCAACCTAATATGTTGAGGCCCAAGAGGGAACATACCTACAGACAGTACTTCCTTCATTGCAATTAAAGAGTATGTGTCAGCCACATTCATTTATATCTGAGGCATTTCAAAGGGATGCGCCGAGAGAGGCCAACCCATTTTTGTCCCTACCCACATCCATGGTTAGATAAGGGCATATATTAAACCAACCTTGTGCCAAATTTTACCTTCTGCGGAGGTTGACATATAAAATAAATAAAGACGCAAGCGATTGAAACTAATTCCATATTGCAACTTAAAGCGAATTAAAAGATACAGCGTATTAGAAGACTGATTAACGTATCTTTATCGAATGCAGTATTCAGTAGATAATCCACTTTATCATTTAAGTTTAAAATTAGATATTCTACCAAAGAAGAAGTTATAAATTTTATTAGGTTGGTGCAAAAATAATGTCGTTTTCTCACATAGTAATATATGTGAGAAAACGACAGTGTTTTTGCAACAACCTAATATTTACGGCTTCACTGAACAGATAGTCGTCGTCGTTGTCATCGTCGTCGTCGTCAGAACTCGTTGCCGAGTATTGATGTGCTAATCGACATTTCCTTCTACGTGAAATGAGTCCTATGTTGGATCTGAAGAGATGTCCGCCGCCACCGCATGCTCGTGTAGAATGTTCTGGGGGGTTAGAGAACTCTGGCTTTTCTTTGAGCTCTCTTCTATTTGTCTTCTAATGTTTTCGAACGATGTTGTTTTTTCGTGGTCTGCACTTTTCCAACTGGTCCTTGACGTGAGACGAAGAAGTCTTCTAGACTAAAAGCCTTGGCTGCGAATTGTTTGAGGTGGCCCATGGGACGCCACCCGATGGCATTCACACTGGAGCTAACACCATCCGCTGAAACAAACTAAGGATTGACAGGCAGGTACGTAGAACGTCATTTTAACCGCCTACCCACCGGGCGTCGGATCGACTTTAGTCTGGTCCCTTCTCTAAATCCTTAGCGCCATGGGTGAACCTACCAGGAGACAGAGCGCCCAACGGCATGGTATTCAGGTTCCTGGAGACTCGCAAGCTCCTTCACTAACTCTTAATTATTAAATATTCTACATACTTCAATTGTCATCTTGAAACCCCGCTTCCCGCACGTTCGCCGAAGTTAAGCAACGTCGAGCCTGGTCAGTACCTAGATACGTAACCGCTTTGTAATACCATGTGCTGTAAGCTTGGGTGTGCGTGTGGTGTAATGGATAACAGGTGAGAATTGTTAATTGGAGTGCCGAGTTTCAATTCCACTTGGATTCATTATATTCACTCACCTTCAAATACATTTGGAAAAGGTATAAATCCACCTCTTCCCCCAGATATCGGTTAATTAGTAAGAGTTATATCACTAAATCCATATCATCTCCACCCTCCCTCAATTCTTATAATCTAAAAATATTTTTTAAATATTAGGTTGGTTCAAAAATAATGACGTAATAATGTCGTTTTTTGACGTTAAAAATACGTCAAAAAAAGACATTATTACGTCATTATTTTTGCACCAACCTCATAACTTGGGGTTGATAAGCCGTAAAAAAACTACTCGATCAAACAGTCAATCCTAAATCATCAATTCTATGACCGAGTGTAGTTGTAGTGTCGCTGAGAAATGAGTACCTGACAGATTGTCGTCCCGCCCCAAGTAAAACCTCAGCAAATGCCATCCAACAGGAAGGCTCGTCTTGGTCACGAGCACGTAATCGTTGATACCTTCAGGTGGAAATCTACATGATGGCCGGTAATTTCAGTCTAGGAAGTCCTCTTCACTGCGATGCCACGTCATAAACAATTTGGTAACACCCATAGGTAGAATGCCTTGCCTACTTCATTGCACGAGATGACCATTGACCTCACAAGAAAACAAGAAAGTTCCCCTGCCCTTCAAATAATATACTGATTATTTAATAATTAATCAAATAATATACTTATTAAAAAAAGAGCTTTTTCTCTTTTAATATATACTGAAGTCCTGATCTGAAATTAGACGATCTCAAAGAGCGTGAATCCCAGGGTCACAAACTCACATCAATCCAACTATATATATATATATATATATATATATATATATATATATATATATATATATATATATATATATATATATATATATATATATATATATATATATATAGTATCTAATCATCCTGTGTATAGTAACTAATATATAAGAAATGCAATATTAAAATCACAGGTTGTCGTCATCTTACGATCTACGCGACTTGCGATTGTTCAACTTTTCGACCTTGAATTGGTTTGTCTGGCCACGACTGACCCGCGTCTAGTTGTGTGAATGTTTCACAGATTGCTATAATACAATTTCTGCCCAGCCTCCGGCCGCGCTAGTATTCACTCACTTGCCTCAAACTCAGTGTTAGGACAGCCTAGGTACAACATTTTCCTCCAAGTCCATTTGTCTACACCCCAACTTGCCAAGAAGGAAAGAATGGTTATTGATCTCGACTCAAAAGATGATGGTGATGAAACATTACGGTGATTAAACTCCACCGTCTTTATGCCCTGCCCCCAGCTGATGATATTGACGATGCACAAGCAAGCAGCAACGGATAATAAGATGATTTTGGTATGTTTTGCAACTAAAATGTCTTCCTTTTTTCTATCTGTATTATTTATGTTTATCAAATATTAAACTAACCCTTCTTCAGTATGCAATGTTTGACCTCACGAACGTAGAAATAAGAAACAAAACAAGGGGTAGAGAATTGATACAAATAGAATCAACAGTAAAGAAACCGTAACAATTCTAAAACATAAAATAACACCTTAAAAGTTTGCAAAATTAATGACAGAACAACTTACGACTAGACCGGTTGTAACCAATCGTGGTCGTAAGTCGACGATGGCATGTATATGAGTCATACATGTCATGTTGCTCTGATTGCAATACTAATCAAGAAATATTCCAAGGTGTGATCTACGTTTTGGTGGCGTCATGATCAAAGAGGGAAAAATGGAAGTTTCGCTATCTGGGTAATGCCGTAACAGACGACTGAAAATGAGAAATTGCATAGGATTAGAGAAAGTTACCTTTCCAAAACTAAGCAAAATATTAGGACCTGCGTATATATTGCTAGAAACAAAGAAAAAGTACTGAACTGCGATATATTATTTAATCTCCCACATCGAGGAAAATTCTCAGGAATCCCCACGCAGCTGAAGGAGGGACTTAAAGCGACAGGGACATGGATCTAGAATAGGGCAGTTGATTCGTCATTCCCTTGGAAAAATCAGATTGCGCTCACTGTGAAAAATGCTGAAAGATGTTACAAGTACTGATACCAAAACTTCATAGTTTTATAACTTTTTGAGTATTTAGTTTTAATAATTGACTGAAAAATATCAACAGAAACACCTAATTTCCGCGGGTTTATGTTTAAAAACTGACTTCAGAATTTTACTACTTCAAGATAGACTAATGAATTTTCCTACTTCATATTTCTGATCGTATGAATTTATTAGGCTGGTGCAAAAATAATGTTGTTTTCTCACATATGTTACTATGTGAGAAAACGGCATTATTTTTGCACCAACCTAACAGATTAGTAAACAGGTCTCATCGTTTTACTGTTTTAATAGCAAGATGTAAACGTAAGTTCTATGCCAATGGTTTCTTTTCTCGCACTTCTCCTCAGTGAAACTCTCGTGTTCTTGTTCCCCTTTCACGATCTTTAAAAATTTAAATGCAATGTCAATCACCATATCTGTCTTTCTGAATCCTTTGTTTTATTGTCCTTTCTCCTCATTAAAGTTTTCTCAGATCTTTTACTTCACAGTACCCCCCCCCTTGCGTCTTAGTGGCTTTATCGCCTTGCTTGGGGTGAAATGTTCCCCCCCCAAAAAAAAAAAAAATTAAAAAATTCTCGTTCCGTTTCCACGGGGCCTCTTTCTATGTATCTTGTCTTTTCAGGACGTGGGCGATCACGGCACTTCACAGTTTCCTGCGTTTTGTAAGACTTAGTAAACTTTCTTTTGACTATCTCTCCGAATCCCTATTCAGGCAGTCATTTACACAAGCTCATTTGTGAGGTTATGAACTACTTTCCTTTGTTCCTTTTACTTTCAGTATGCCCTGTGCGTGTTAAATTTTCTACGCCCTCTTTCCTTATTACGCGCTCAAGAAATTTCAACTATATCTTTCTGGTGTTAAGTACAAGTATCCTTTTTGTTTCCATTTTCTCGGAAACATCATTTCATTGGTCACGTGTTTGGTTCATGGTATTCTCAGCATCCTTCTGTAGAACCATATTTCTCTTGTTTCAAGTCTGTGAGGCGATTGTCCAGCATTCACTGCCATATAGGAGGACTGATATTTCATAACTGTTAACTACTCTTTTCTATGTTTCTAATAAGATTTTCCTGTTTCTTAATACTTTGCTTAGCTTTTGGAAGGTATCTGTCACTGTCCCAATGCGCGTTCAAATTTCATTGTAGCACTTTCTGTACTCTGTTAAAACGCTTCCCAGATATTTCATTGCCCACATGTTCAGTCCATGATATTCTCAGCATCCTTCTGTAGAACCATGCATTTGTTGCCTCAAGATTTTTTCTACATCTGTGAGGTGATTATCTAGCATTCACTGTCATATAGGAGGACCGATATTACATAGTTCAGTACTTTTTAAAAAATTTCTAACGAGATTTCCCTGTTTCGGAATACTTTGCTTAGCTTTTGGAAGGCATCTTTCGCCATCTCAATGTGACTTCGGTTTTCGGTGCCGACCTGTAATTAAATACTGTTAAAATACTTGCTAGATATCTAAATTTTTGAACTTGCATGATTCTGGCATTTCCAATTTGCAATTTGGATATTAGATTAGAAACAAGACGTTTAATGTCATGCAGCTGCACAGATTTTATTTGGAAAGTTCCTTGACGAAAACATTGTACTTCTAACTCTAAGCTTATATGACCTTATCAAATGTTGCCTTACTGCCAAGTTACCTTTCATTTTCAATATTAGATTGGAGTGGGGATAGCAAAGAAGAGAAGAAAAGATTTTTCATATCACAATCAACAGAGTACAATGAATAACGCAAATGGCTTGTTATCATTAAAGACTACTTTCCCCAGCCATTCTATCAACCAACCCCTCACCGGGGAAAAACAATAATTGGCTTGTAACTCAAAGCCGCTTTTCGCTGCCAAGTCTGCCACTACATAGTGCAACTTGGCACCGATCCCTGATTGGGTCTCACCCTTATTAATTACGGAAAATAACTAGACCAAATAAGTAACTTGAGATACATACAAAAGCAGAAAAGAAGACAATTTATCGTCAGACAGAGTTTTGCATTATCTGAAACTAAGCGACTTCGATCTCTGACCGAGACCCTACGGTAAGGTCCTGTGTCATTTGGATGGCACTTCTTGAGTCTTGTCCAATATGTATCTAATTCTTGCTAACGCCAACAACTCTCTATTGGTTCGAGTATACCGTATTCTTTTTAATGTTAGCATTTTGATGAGAATGATAATTGGAGTTAAAGAATTGGTTATTAATATAATTTGCTCTTATGCTGATCATTTGAGATCTTCTCAACTGTTCCTAATTTCATTTTTCCTTTTATTTTCAAATCATCTCATGCTAATGATGCCTGTATTTAGCTTAGGGTTAATTTGAAATAAATCTGAGATCTTCTCAGACGTTCCAAACAAATGATATATTTGTCTTGAAGTTCAAGAAGATGATTAAAGTGAAAATATAGATATTCAGATTTGGCATTCTTGTAACGATTGATATTACATGAAATCTTCGTACATGGTCGATTTTTTTAAAAAGTGATTTCAGTCCAAGTAAGGCACAAAGACACAAAGGGTTACTGATTATGGAAGAATAAGAAAAAAAAAAAAAACATTATTAAAGAGCGATAACAATAAAAGAAGAGGAATCTAGACGGTAGATAACGACTGACATTATATTTAAATTGTTGATGATCGAGTTTGGCTGGGAAGAGAGTTCCATAATGGATAAGAGCGGGAGGAGAAACAGTTCACATATAACTTACGTTTACATCTATCCAACTTAAGTGTAAAGTGTGGGACTTTTTTTCCAATCCAGTACTACGCTTAAATTGACAACAACTAGGTAACATAGCAAAACAATTACCAGGAATATATTTATAGAAAACGTACAGGGAAGCTACATTACGGCGGTGTTAAAGGAACTGATGCCGAGATGCTAGGTCAGGATCAGTAACATTGCATATTCTTCATTGTATTTTATCAAGAATGTCTAAGCGTATAGCGTTTAAATTCACAATCTCTAGGTGGTATAGCTGAAATTTCATCCGAACAATTATCATGAAAGTATTTATTAAAAATAAATTACAGGGAAGCTAAATTACGGCGATGGGAAAATGACTGAGGCCGAGATGCCAGATTAGGATCACTAACATTGCTTATTCTTCATTGGATTTTAACTAGAATGTCTAAATATATAGGAAGAACACCGGGCCATTGGTGGCAACAATAGTCAAAGTGCATCTGCGGGACACAGCAAAAGCAAGAAAGTGTTTTCAAGAAAAGACGTTTACTACAAAAATAAAATGGGGAACTACATATGCATTTAGGGTATTATAAGGATCATTATTATTATTATTATTATTATTATTATTATTATTATTTTAGAAATGGCATGATCTGTTTTTGACAGAATTGAGACGACTAAGACCTATTTACGACTGAAAGTCCCCGTACTTGTAAGCTTGTACTTAGGATAAGCGGATAGCTTAACATATAACAGCGTTGAAAAAAGACGGATTGGGATGGCCAAGGATGTATTCCAGAAGCTGGGCAGAGTGCTGCGAAACAGAATGATTTCTATGGGGACAAAGAAATGACTACTGGGCTGCAACGTGACATCTGTTCCCCTATACTCAGCGAATTTTGGATGGTATCCTCAAGGATGAAGAACTCTACAGAAGGATGCTGAGGATATCATGGACCGAACACATGAGCAACGATGAGGTCTTGGAGAGGATGCAAACAAGGAGGAAGCTTATGCTTAACATAAGGAGAGGCAGATTAAATTTCTGGGACACGTGATGAGAAAGGAGGGCCTGGAGAATCTGATACTCACGGGACGAATAGAATGAAAAGGGAACAGGCGAAGGAAGCACATGGCATACGTGGCGGGCTTGGGCAGGGGGATGGCGGAGCGTAGTCTGAGGGAGGTGGCAGAAACACAAAACCTGTTGAGAGCTACAAGGGATAGGGGGAAGTGGAGGGCCACGATCGCCTACGTCATGAAAGGACACGGCACATAAAAAGAACGACTAGATACACAGCTTCTACGGATGATGCCCGGATCCTAGTAACCGTAGTTTGTTTCTTTTTTCCCAGAACTCTTTTTGCTTCCTACCGTTTCTGATTGCGCAGCGTTTTTATTTATTTATTTTTTTTTTTTTTGAGGGGTCACTTTTTTTCACTTTCAGGAACTAAAACAGAATCAAATGATGAAAATGTATCAAACTTTCATTTTTAACGTAAAAAGACCATTTCAATATCAACATCCATATACGAAGGGCATAGAAAAACGCTTTGAAACATCACCTTTTAGATAATGTCCGATATTGCACAAAATTCAATGCCAAGTTCAAATGCCACCTACTGAAAAATGCTACGCATTCTTGTTGGATCCAAATACATTTTATAATACTTTTTATGGTATTTGTTGTCTCAATTCTGTCAAAAACAGAACATGCCATTTCTAAAAAAAAAAAAAAAAAAAAAATTAACCCTGATACTCTAAATATAAATATTTTCCTCAGAAGACAAGTATTTTTTGTAGTAAACCATCTTTTCTTGATAATATTTTCTTGCTTCTGCTATGTCCCGCAGACACACTTTGACTATTGTTGCCACCTATATCACGGTGTTCCTGCTATATATTTAGACATTCTAGATAAAATCCAAAGAAGAATCCGCATTGTTATTTGTCCTGGCATAGCATCTCGGATTCAGTCACTTTCCCACCGCCGTAATGTAGCTTTCTTGCAGCTTTTCTATAAATACTTTCATGCTAATTGTTCGGATAACATTTTCGCTATGGCACCTAGACATTGTGAATTTAAACGCTATACGTTTAGACATTCTTGATAAAATACAATGAAGAATATGCAATGTTACTGATCCTGATCTAGCAACTCGGCATCAGTTACTTTCTCACTGCCGTAATGTAGCTTCTCTGTACGTTTTCTATAAATATATTCCTGGTGATTGTTTTGTTATATTAGCTAGTCGTTATTAATTTAAGCGCAGTACTAGATTGGAAACAAAGGCTTATGGTATTCTTAAGTTTTAGGAATAAGTATATTATGAATTTCTATATTTACTTCATTTAACATATAAACATTGTAAATTATGCAAATTTCTCGTTTTTTTTTGTTTTTTTTTTTATTTGGAGTCATTTTTCTTTCAGGTGATTCACTGACTGGTTGCTTGATAACCAGTTTGACGAAATTCAGATTCATATATCTACTTCTTTTCATCTCTCCAGCTGTGGCTTAAATACCAAGAAAGACCGTTTTTCCCTGAATTAACATGGTAGCCAGTCCAAGAGAAGGGCTAGTCTGAATTTCAAAGAATGTGGAAAATGCTACGGCAAACTATTCTATTATAGTTTCTCACAAATTCATGCTAATTCACAGATAATAAAGATATCTGCGCAGAATCAATCTGGCCTTCGTTCTGAAAAATGTCATTAAAATAATCATCGGAGTTCATTAGATGCCTTCTGTTGTCGTGAGTTCGATTCTTATGAGAAGTTCTGTTGTTATAGCCTTTGTGTGTGTGAAGGAGAGGAAAAAAATTAAGGCTGAGGATTAGGCAAATAAACAAATTTCTTTAGGATTAAACATAATCCTTTCTTGTTAAACATGTTGCATTTCTGCAATATGATATAATACGGTCTGTTGACTGTCACAAGATTCGATGATTGGCATCATCGATCATCGTAAAAAAGGAAAAGGATGTGGCTGTATCGAGTACCGTTTCATTCTACCGTGAATTAACGAGTCAGAAATTAGAAAAAAAGAGAAAAACTAGATTCTACCCACCCCAAAATTCTTCAGTGGGAATTTTTATCTCTTAAAGAAGACACGCGTCCCGAAACTGCTAGATAGTAGTAAAAGGATTGTAAGTCTTTCCCGCACATCCTCTCTCTATCACTCTCTCACTTTCACTCTGTCTTACACACTTTCTCCTTCACTGATAAGTAGTCGGTAAAATTTTCCTACAACGCTCAGTCATTACAGACCAAATGCATTGTGCTTTTTAATACTACAAAAAGCAAAAATCCTTCCTTAAGTTTGGATGTCTTTCACACGCTTCCTTTCACTCACTCTCTTTATCTCATTTCCTCTCTCCCCTTCACTGATAAGTAGTCGGTAAAATTTCCTTACAATGAGAAATAAAGTTAGTCATTACTATATGCGTTGTACTTTTTAACACTACGAGAAAAAAAACTATTGCTCATGATTTAAAGACGGCTAATTTGATTTTCAGGAAGAGATAGAGAGTTCTACCTTAGCTTAATGGTCGCAAGTGCGACAAACACCCTTTCTGGCTACACCCTTTCTGGCTACATAGACACACGTATATGATGACATGACAATTTCACAGCTTTGTGAGAAATCAAACGAAGCTTAATAGATATCGCAATGAAAGAATCTTTTCTATTATTGTCCTTTCTTGTTGGAAGAGACTGAGGCAACGGTAATCGCTGATGTTCATTGCAATGAAAAATAAATTGCATTAGTTTAAAAATCCTACATAGCCTAAATCATAATGGTAATATTCACTGTTTCCTTATAAAGAGACATTCGGAATTCATTGACCGAGCAGCCAGTGGGACTATCGGTTAAAATTTAAAATCTTTCTCTTACAATAATTTTTCAAGAAATAGGTTTCTCAAGTTCAATAACTGTTATGGTTCTCTCCAATTTTGATGGGGACTTCTTAGAATATCAACATCTTCATTATGTCATTATTTTAAGTTACGTGTGCTATCCATTTTAGTTGTTGCTGCTGTTGGCAGTCCTCATGTGATTTCTGCTATTTGGTACAGTTCTTTGTGGTTCCATGGCGCCAGACCAAAATATTCGAAGGAGGATCCTCACCGAGAAATACGTTTCATTCGTTCGAAAAAAGTTCTAGCCATCGATCTGAGAAAGCGGTAGAATGCAGCCATCAGTTTAGATTTCCCAGTGAGTTAGGTGCCATGTATGATGTCCATAGGAAAATCTCGATTTGACAAGGCTATTAAAAAACATGTCGGGAGTTTTTAAGTTAATACCTTGGTTTGTTAGCAATTTGCCATTTCGGTCGAAACTATTCCTAGCACAGCATATCCTATGTTCAATTTCTTTATCACTAAATTTGTTATAACTGTTCCATACGCTCAGGTATTTGAAGTGTCTGGTATTAACTTTTTGTAACGTAGAAAGAGTTACTGAATGAGGAATAACCAAAACGGAGGTTGGAAATGAAATGTTAATCATTATAACATCAACAAAATACAATACTCGCCAGCGACGTGAAGTAGGTAAACCACTGCTAGTGGTGGACTACTTAGACAGCATTTTACAATGTATACCTGCCTCCCCACGAGGTAGGATGCAGCACAAGGCCAAATTTAATGTGGGGAAATCCGAGCCCGTGTGCTCGGGAAAAATTGCCGTAAACCCCGCATACGCGGGATCGGGTATCTGTCTACCTCCCCGGACGAGACTCTGCCCATCGGCATAGCCTCGTCCGGGTTCCTGTCTGCCCAAAGGCAGAGAGTTCGAGACGGCAAGAGCTTCCCGTACTGACAGCCCACGCTGCTAGCTTGGGCAGCCTATTGTCCCCACTTACAATAGCGTCCATCGTATTTATGAGGATTGAGGCATACCCATTAGTGTTCATACGTACAGTATATAGCAATTATCTATCTATCTATCTATCTATCTAATTTCCGTGGTTATAGTTGTGACCTAGAAAGGGTTACTAAATGAGGAACAATCAAAACGGAGTTTGATAATGAAATGGTAATCTTTATAATATTAACGAATTACAATACTCGCCAGCGGCGTGAAGTAAGTAAATCATTGCTAGCGGTGGACTACTTAGACAGCATATTACCCCCTCCCCATTTACAATTGTGTTCAACGTATTTATAAGGATTGAGATATACACATTACTGTTCATAGTTCCGTTATGTAATAATTATCTATTTATCTAACTATCTATCTAATTCTCGTGGTTATAGTTGTGACCTAGAAAGGGTTACTGAATGAGGAATAACCAAAACGGAGGTTGATAATGAAATGGTAATTTTTATAACATCAACGAATTACAATACTCGCCAGCGGCGTGAAGTAGGTAACCATTGCTAGCGGTGGAATACTTAGACAGCATATTACCCACTCCCCATTTACAAATGTGTTCAATGTATTTATAAGGATTGAGATATACCCACTACTGTTTATAGTTCCGTTATGTAACAATTATCTATCTATCTATCTATCGATCTATCTATCTATCTATCTATCTAATTCTCGTGGTTATAGTTGTGACCTAGAAAGGGTTACTGAATGAGGAATAACCAAAACGGAGGTTGGTAATGAAATGGTAATCTTTATAACATCAACGAATTACAATACTCGCCAGCGGCGTGAAGTAGGTAAACCACTGCTAGTTTTTGACTTATTAGTGTCCAAATAGTGTCCAACGCACTTATAAGAATTGGGAGATACCCATTAGTGTTCATTGGTACTGTATGTAACATTACTAAATGCACATCCTGAAATGTTATGATTGATTCATAATAGATTATTTAATTCTGATTTCAGATCATAGTTTCTGGGTCCTACTTCTCGGAAGACTTAGTAGATGATACATTATTTACATTATTCGGACTATTGTTCTCACCTTTATCGCCATATTTATCACAACGTTTCGGCCGTTGTACGCTCCGGTTTTCTTCAAGTGGTTGTAATTTCGAACTGAAACCTTTATTTCGCTCACTGGGGTAGACTGTTCTAGTTCCACCTGCCATGCTTGATGGATGTCAGTTATCAGTTATCTCCTGCTAATTTCCCTCTGAAAGTTCTCCACTGCCTTAACCGGGTATTGAACTCACACTCTTTGGGTTTTGTCACTGGATCTAACCAACGCCTTTATCCACTGTGCTATGTGTTTTTGAGTCGACAAAGATGAGCACAATAGTCCGAGTAATGTAAATAATGTACATAATACCTCATCTCAGAAATATAGACAGACTTTGGTAGATGATGTTGATTGTTTTTGTTCGAAGTTATTCTTATCTCATCTATAAATACCTATGTCGTCGGCATAGCTCCTGTCTTTCAACATCAGTAGACCGGCATCTGCTGGGGAAAGCAGGAACGTTGTCTTCTCTTTGTAGATCTGTTTGGGATATGGTATGGAATTCTAAGCACATTAGCCAAACTTAAAAGACCCAGGTTAACCTAAAGGGTTCATTCCTGAGAAAAGAATTAAGTAAAGTTCGTTCTTTCAGATATTGCCCTTGCCATGATTTTGAAGAGCGGGTTTGATTCTGGCTTCTCGTATAAGTAGAAAGGCAGAATGGATTCTTCATTAAGTATTTTTAGATGCTCAGCTCTGTATGAAAAGTTCAATGTGTTCTTGCAATAAATCTAGTCTACAATTTACAGGATTAGCTGAGTAGGCACGGCAT
>OZ010576.1:80979085-80986585 GCA_963932145.1 Acanthosepion lycidas
AGTTTAAAAAATCCAATTCGCTTTTAAATATTGATATATATATATATATATATATATATATATATATATATATATATATATATATATATATGTGTGTGTGTGTGTGTGTGTGTGTGTATGTGTGTATATGCCTCAGGGTGTGTCTGTGTGTACGTGTGTGGGTTATACGTTTATTTATATTACCTGAATATTTATGATTCTAAGTGTGATTATATTTGTGTATGCGAGTGTGTCTGTGTGTATATGAGTGCACTATAAGTGGTCATATTTTGCCCATACACAAAATAGTTTCAATGTTGATATAGTATCTACTTAGAGCATTTTATTTAATTCTGTGATTGATAATTTATTGTAGTGTATGTGTGTACGCGTGTGTCCCACGAAATGCTGTCTTTATATAAAAGTGTGTATGCATGTGTGTGCGAGTGTCTTTGCATGAGTTTTTCTTACGAAATACTGTATTTATATGTAAGTGTTTATGCCTGAATATATATGTATGTGTGTGCGTGCGTATGTGTGTATATATATTCGCTCACCATAAACAAATATAATTATCCAATATTTATCATTCTGAATTAAAAACATGAGAGTGGCTACTTTGTAAATGGAACACCCAAGTCTCCATTACAAGATTAATTCATCCACAAATTCGTGGAAAAAATAGCTTATCAATTATAAGGCATTAACGACAGAGTGATTCTATTTCCTTGAAACTTGTGAGGCTTTTCAGCGTATGGAAGCTTTCCAATATGACTTGTCTAATTGAGTTTTCGAATTAGGACATTGTTTTCGTTTCTTTCAAAACACGTCTTTGAGGAGACATTTTAGCCGGCATTACAACCTGATTTACTAGAGGTATCAAAGGACCCGGATGAAGTCCGCAACCTGACAAAAGTATTAGCTTAATTGTGATCTAAAATTTTCACTGTATAATATTCGGACTACAGAAAGTGCACTGATGAGGAAGGAGATTACATTGAATATAACGTTTTATTTTGTACGATACATGTATTTTTTGTCATTAAAAATCAGCAGGTAAATAAAACTTTTCTGTACATAATTTTTTCACTTTTTTAATAATTTTACCCAAAGCAAGGCGATAAAGCCACTAAGGTGCAAAGGGTTAATGAGATCTAAATAATATTGAATAAAAAAAGAACAAAATCGAACAGGAATCAAAAAGAAAGTTGACGACCACTGACGTTCCAATTTACATATTTGAAGATCGTAGTTGAAAGCAAGAAGCTAAAGGTGATTTCGATAGGGGAGAAGTGCGAAAGAAAATCTTATTAGAATAGAACTTATGCAACAATAAAACAATATTTATTACACACGCATACAAACACCCCCATATATATATATATATATATATATATATATATATATATATATATATATATATATATATAGTTAAGTTACGAAGAACTTGGTAAACCGTATGGGTAATTCCAAGGAGGATGAAATCCTGAGAGCTCAATGTGAATCCAGAGCTAATATTTAATGAAAAACAGACCACTTTAAGGTATCATTACAATAATTTATTTCACCAAAATCCTTTTTAAGGACTCTGGGTCATCAGGTAACACTTCCAACAACGAAATGAAAGGAAAAATGATATTGAAAATTGATGGATAATGTAATTTTTGTAATTTAACAGGAGGGATGAGGGGGGTAGTTAAAGAGGCAAGGTAGAGTATAGGGAGGGGTTAATTTCATATCTCTCATGTCTCTGTGTGTGTGTGTATTATTCCAGGATCATTTTTAAACTTATTCAAGATGATCTACCTCCTCTATAACCTTCTTTCTGTCCTGGAGTAACACGTTTCAAGTACGATTTCATTTTCAAGTCTTTTTTCACTGCTTCATAGCTGAAACTCCACTCTCACGTTCCAAACGTCTTATGGATTGAGTCGAAACTTTTCTAATTGATCTCATTAGCTCTAAGTTGAAATGATGATCCCTTTTGCTGTTGTGACCTCCTGATCAATCTTCCTCTTTAGTGTTCATCTCTTTTTTAAACTTATTCGCCGTTCTCTTGATGGTTCTTGAATGGACTTTGAAGATGGAAGCCAGTGTATGAATGTTGGTACCATTACTTAAGGTCTGAATGATTTTTTCCTCTCGCAATTGTTCAGCTGGGAAGACAGTAGGTCTGACACAAAACGTTCTCTTTCTAGCTGAATAACACAAAGTTTTTTTTAATGATTCTTACGACAAATGGTGTCAAGATGGCTAAAAGTCTTATCTGAAAACCTGGCAATAAAAACTTAACTAGTTTAGTGCTTTTTTAAATATTAACCATTTTGTAGGATGGACAATTATGCTGTAAAACTATTTGGACAATTTTGCTGTTACAATCGATATATATATATATGATCATTTTACTATATATATATATGCATATATATTTATGGTGGACTCTCCCAACGTAACCTAGTTCCACGTGCAATGTCTTATCAGTTATCTACTGTTAATTCACCTCTCCAAGTTCTCCACTGCCTTAACCAGGTATTGAACTCACAACACTTTGGGTCCTGTCACTGGATCGAACCAACACCTGTATCCACTGTGCCCCGTGTCCTTAAGTGTGTAAGTGCGCGCGCGCGTGTATATATATATATATATATATATATATATATATATATATATATATATATATATATATATATATATATATATATATATATATATATATATATATATATATATATATATATATATATATATATGACCGAGCATTTGAAGAATCTTCGTAAATAAAATGGGTCTGCCTGCAATTATTTCACCTGGATACCTTTTTGTAGGTGACACCACTGTTTGATATCATTCTGCTTTACTGCCACGACCCAGCAGGCAAGATTCTAATGTTTGAAGTAATACCTTAATATATATATATATATATATATATATATATATATATATATATATATATATATATATATATTCTTTCTCTCTCCCTCTCTCTCTATATATATAGAGAGAGAGAGAGACAGAGAGACAGAGACAGAGAGAGAGACCGAGAATATATATATATATATATGTGTGTGTGTGTGTGTGTCTGAAGATTTTAATTTTTTAATTTTTTTTATTGTTCAATATATATATATATATATATATATATATATATATATATATACATATATATATATATATATATATATATATAGGAATAAAGTGTTGCTGCCGACACTGGAGTCACAGTATGGTAAATGGAAATGTATATATGGGAATTAGCGTGATGTCTAAGGGATCACTCTTTTTGTTTTAGCCTCTATTACTATACGGATCACCATTTCTATTCTACCCTCTATTACTATACGGGTCACTCTTTCTACACTATCCCCTATTTCTATACTGATCACTATACGGATTTGGTAGTTAATTTTCCAGCAAGTATTATCGAATATTAGTACGAGTGTCATTCGAAAGCTCCTGACACCAGTATTGTTTAACGGCGTTACTATAGTTGTATCGGCAATTAAAAAGCCTCTACTACAACGAGAATTACGAAAGTGAAAACGAGTACTTGTAAAATCTACCAAACTGAAGTTGTATCAAATGAAATGCAAATGAATTTTTCGCTCATCATAACAGTTGAATATCCAGAAGGGCTTGGCTGCCGAGAAAATTAGCATTCGTTGTACATTTTTTTTAATCTGTGATCGAAGACTTTTCTTCGGCACAGTTTGGAAATCAAATTGCAGAAATGGCTTAGCAAATTCCATAGCACTAATCAGCGTCTTATTCTAAAAATGGAACAGAAGCTTAAATGATGTGTGCCGTGTTTCGTAACATTCTCATCAGCAGCGTTCGATTTTGTCATGAGGACATTAAAGAGAAAAATATTTCAACGAGGCGTTCCTAGAACGTTCAGTATTATACTTGTAAAATCGTCAACGTGAACGAACCATAAACAAAGACTATAAATTTAATGACGCAAATCGGCGAAAATTATAGTTGACAAGAGTCAACGACGAGTCACGAGACATAATAGTTGGCCCTAAGAGGTTCAGTCAAGTGTTCTACCCATGAAGCCACTACTTGTAATCAAAAGAACGAAAAAGACACAAAAAAAGAAGCCAGTTTGATGAAAGATAAAATGTGAGACACAACAGATATAAGTGAGAATCCTATTACCCTGGCATTAATTCTACGGAATATTTGTTTAATTTATTGATTTTCCCTTTTCCTTGTCACAATCTATTCGATTCATTTTTAGACTTTTTTTGTTGTTATTTTTCCCAACATTCAAACTGATTGTTTTGGTTCTTTTATTTTAAAAGGTTCGCTTTCAATTGTTTTATTTTCTTTTTAACTTAATATAAACAATCGCGAACTGAGGTTTTGCGTCTCCTATTTTTCGAGTAAAAAAAATACAATCAGAAGTATTGAGTGTGGTTGAGAACAGCTTGAAGCCGCCATCAAACCAAACACGAAGAATTAGGTTCAAAATGTATTAGGAAAATTGACTTCATTATTATTTCTTTATTTCCTTAGAAGCGGCTTTTGAAAATTTAAACCTCTTTTTTTCCCTCTTTCGACCATTCGCCTTCAGCCACTTGCAACACAAGACCAAAACTGACAAAAATGGCAAAAATATGATAAAAAAAAATTAATGTTCTTTTCTGAAACAATTTTAATTTAATGTGTATTTTTCCTTACATAATTGCAATAGTTGAGGTGTCTAGTTGGATTAGTGTTATGGCTTGAGGCACAGAATGAACTTCTTACGCCTTTCTTTTTATCGCAGTATGCATTTCGTCATGCCCAGAATTGGATTGCATATGGTTCGTTTGTTGGCCTTTAGTCACAGTTTTCG
The DNA here is from genome assembly GCA_963932145.1 of Acanthosepion lycidas. NCBI lineage: Eukaryota > Metazoa > Mollusca > Cephalopoda > Sepiida > Sepiidae > Acanthosepion > Acanthosepion lycidas. Next base: position 80,983,905 of record OZ010576.1, read on the forward strand.
TATTAACCTTCATTTTTTTTTTCTTTTTTTTTTTAAAAGTTATTTATTTATTTCACATTACATCTTGGGAAATGTTGCTGAGAATAAAGCAGTTACGACCCTTGAAGCCTTCTCGAAAACGTCATGAATTAAGCAATGGCGAAAGTAGGAGGGAGGGTTTTTAAAAAGCGATTCGGCAGACACTTAAATTTTTTTTTTTCTAAAATTTTATCTGTCTTCCTGAAGTCATTTGAACTGACTTCCCCGACATCTTCCATGCCCTGCGCATGCGTGCTCTTTCTCTCTCTCTCTCTCTCACTCACACACATACGCACATACACAAACAGACTTTCTTCTAACATGTCTGTCTGTTTTTATCTCTATCTTTTCGCTTCTTTTCTTCCTCGTTCTTCCGGTTGGTGGTCGGGAATGAAAATCGGGAAGATAGGTTGTTTCGCTACAAATATCACAAACAGCTGACATAACCGGTAAGCTCCGACACTACAAGTGACAACTCGGATACAAATCTACTCAACACATCCGCCAAGTAAATGTGATGAAGAAATAAAGAAGCGGACATTGGAAAGAATTGTAAGAAGAAGAAGAACTGAAGGAAGAGGAGATAAGAAAAGAAGACGATGTAGAGATGAGGGTGGAAGAAGAAAAGGAGTAAGGGGGTGGGCATTAAAGAATAGGAAAAATAAGCAAATAAGATGAGGAGGGGATAAGCAGGGAAGAAAAGAAAAGAAAAGCACTGAACGAAAAGAGTATGAACAGAGGACAGATAATGAGGAGGACAGAAGATAAAGAAAAAGAAGAGGTGGAGATGAGGTGGGAAGAAGAAGAGGATAAGGGAAAAAAGGTAAGAATCATCGACGAAGAGAAAGAGGAGAAAAAAGGAGGGAAGAAGAAGAAGAAGAAGAAGAAGAAGAAGAAGAAGAAGAAGAAGAAGAAGAAGAAGAAGAAGAAGAAATATATAGTTGGGGTGGTGAAGCGGACAGAAGATGAAGAAAAAAAGGAGGGAAGAAGAAGAAGAAAAGCGAAGAAGAAATATATAGTTGGGATGGTGAAGAGGACAGAAGATGAAGAAGAAGAAGAAGAAGAAGAAGAAGAAGAAGAAGAAGAAGAAGAAGAAGAAGAAGAAGACGAAGAAGAAGAAGAAGGAATATACAGTTGGGGTGGTGAAGCGGACAGAAGATGAAGAAAAAAAGGAGGGAAGAAGAAGAAAAGCGAAGAAGGAATATATAGTTGGGGTGGTGAAGCGGACAGAAGATGAAGAAAAAAAAAGGAGGGAAGAAGAAGAAGAAGAAGAAGAAGAAGAAGAAGAAGAAGAAGAAGAAGGAATATACAGTTGGGGTGGTGAAGCGGACAGAAGAAGAAGAAGAAGAAGAAGAAGAAGAAGAAGAAGAAGAAGAAGAAGAAGAAGAAGAAGAAGAAGAAATATATAGTTGGGGTGGTGAAGCGGACAGAAGATGAAGAAAAAAGGAGAGAAGAAGAAGAAGAAGAAGAAGAAGAAGAAGAAGAAGAAGAAGGCGTAAAGATATATATGTCAAGACATACGTTAATAAAGGAGTTGATAAATCTAGAGTAAATAAAAATAAATAATGACAGAAAAAAGAAGATAAAATATCATTTAAAAAAAGATCAATTGAAAAGGATGATATAAAATGCCTGATAAAAAGAAAAAAAGGCAACATCGGTAGAAGAAGAAGAAGAAGAAGAAGAAGAAGAAGAAGAAGAAGAAGTTTACAAAAGCAACGATAATGAGCGTATGATGAGTGGGTACAAAATGGGTCACACGGACAAAGAAGTGATTTGAAATAAATGAGATTCTATTTTAATTTTTTTCAACACGTAACGAAAACAGTGAAAACTTACAAGATGACTGCAAAATAAGAAGAAACAAATAACAAAAGAGAAAGGAGCCACAAACCACCAATAGACACACACAGACATAATACGACACGAATAAGTAAGAAAAATGAACAAATCAATGAAATACAGGGTGCGATGATTAAATTGTCGCCATTTCATATCTTGAATTTCGCGCATGCGCGTTGTTTTTTAATTTTTGTTGACTGCGCAGTATAGTAGGGTCAGTTGGGCACCGTTTCTGAGAAAAAAGAGGACCATGACGCAATTCACTCCGTCAGAAACGGCATGCTGCACTGCTTGGCATTCGCACCGGAAGCTGCAATACGACCATTTCACAAGGTTTGAGTGTCAATCTGTGCTGAAGATTCGTAAAGAGATAGATGAGTCTAATGGTGATTACGTCATCTCGGAAAACTCACTCTCGTCATTCTGGTGAGAAAAGAACTCCGGAATTTGTTAGTGATGGCCTTAGACACAACACGGAGGCTTACATCAAGTGCCATGAGGAGGTAATGCTGCCCTGGGTCAAAAGGGTGGCGGCTGGAAAACGAGAATTATTAACACTTTCACTGCTATTCATTTGCCCAGTGCTGCCCCCATCCGGCCAGCCATTTTTAAAGAACATGCCAAATTTCAACCTGCATATTTTATTACACAGAAAACTGGCACCAGTGTGTTTTACAGCATACCATTTTCATGGATATACCTGGGAATGACTTACCAGATCAGTAATGGGTATACACATGATATCTTTTGAAGCATTGTCCTTTGTGATTTTACGATAGATGGGACACTCATAACAGCGGTATGCAAAAAAACGCAGGTTT
>OZ010576.1:80999085-81014085 GCA_963932145.1 Acanthosepion lycidas
CATCCGATTGCTCTAAGACGGGATCGAAACCCGATTTGGTATCAGTCGGAGATTCCACCACTAAGCCATTGGCTTGCATATATATATATATATATATATATATATATATATATATATATATATATATATATATATATATATATATATATATATATATATATATATATATATATATATATATATATATATATATATATATATATATATATATGACAAACAAGGTGTTTTGATTTAGTTTTTTATACAATTTCTCATGCGATTTAATATTTTTTTTTCCTTTTCAGATGATAAATTATATAAAAACTGTCCGAATGTTCTTTTTGACGAGCGCTTCCGGCTACACATTTAGTCATTTTCAAGGATGAAATATTTTAACTGTTAAATAAGAAATAGTTTGGCCGTTTTTTTCAAAAATGAAAACATTATATGAATACATACATGCAGCAGTTTTATATAATTTATCATCTGAAAAGAAAAAATTATTAGATCGCATGAGAAATTATATAAAAAAAATAAATCAAAGCGCCTTGTCTGTCGTATTCAATAAAATGTGCATGAAACAAGGATTGCTGCCTAATTACACACACACACACGTATATGTAAATACAGTGTAACCCGGATATAAGAGAGTTGTCGGGACCGGAAAAGAAGTCTCTTATATCCGGTTTTCTCTTATATCCGGGTTTCTCTCATATCCGGGTTTGGTCTATTTTGTTTAGATAAGTATGTCTCTAATTTGGGACCAGATAAAATCGCTCTTATATCAGGGTTTCTCTTATATCCGGGTTACACTGTGTGTATATATATATATATGTTTGTATATATATATATATATATATATATATATATATATATATATGTACATATATATATCTATATATATACATACAAATATAGACAACTAGACTCGTCTTGAAAAACCCTCGAATTCTTGATTTGCAAATAATCAAATAAATCTCGAGGGTAAAAAACGGTTTTTAAAAAAAGAAAGAGCTACAAACATGAACTACTGCCGAGAAAAATCGCACAGATGCAGGTCTGAAGCCCAAAGAAAAAACCCCGATACGAGTAAACAACTAACTAACAAAAGAGCTCAATACAACCGTAGAGCAGACCTAGATACACCTAGTGAGCCAGACAAACCTACCTAGGTTTCACCTAAACGGATCGTCAGGGAAAGTTGCCAAACTTTCTCTGACGATCCGTTTAGGTGAAACCTAGGTAGGTTTGTCTGGCTCACTAGGTCTATCTATCTATCTATCTATCTATATATATATATATATATATATATATATATATATATACACACACACACACACACACACACACACACACATATATATATATATATATATATATATATATATATATATATATATATATATATATATATATCCTGTAAATGATATTTAGATCCAAGATTCAAAAAGGACTTCCGGTGATTTTTTTTATGGATTCGCCATTTAATAAATCTTTTAATCTAGAAAATGTTGTAATAAGATTATCATCTTTCAATTTCGGTTTTTATGATAATGGTAATATATTTTTTTCTATAAATAGCAGTTGAGTTCAAGATTAAACAGGATTCCTGATTGGTGAGTTGCATGCTAAGTAACTTGAGACATTTTTCCTTACTGTTGGGTAAGGGATAGCTTCCTTAATATTTTATTTTAATCAATACACTCCAACCAATGCGTTAATGTCACTAGGAGGTTACAGGTAGTGAAAGAGAATGGGGGAAGACTTTAGTGAGAAGAAGTGAAGAAAGGAACAGGGTGTCATGAAGACAGAAAGTGTCGACTGATGTTAAATTTAAATTTTTAAAGATTATAGGTAAAAAGGGAAGCAAGGAATTGTAATGGAGTTCCACAGTTGAGACGTGCGGGAAAAAAACCTGTTAGAATAAAAGTGACGGTTAGATCTAGCTATTTCAACAGTAGATAAAATCGATGAGATCTAGTTGCCAATCTATTATCACGCTTAAATTCACATTCGAGGTACTAGGAAAAAATCTGTTGCCATGAAAATATTTGTAGAAAAATCAGCGAAAAACCACGTCACGTCAGCGAGAAAGTGACTGATGACAACATGCCAGACCGGGGCCAGTGACATTTCATATAGCAGCAATATTCAATGTACGGTTTTTTCCTTCATGGTTTGGTTTGGTTTACGGCATATCAACCTCAAGGTGTTATTTAATGCCGACAATTTTTTATTGCTGGTAATATTTTGTTTGGTCAAAAATCTATTTTCTAGTAATAATTTTTTCCTTCAAAAATGTATTTTTTTTTCTTCAAAAATTTATTGCTGGAAATATTTTTTTTTACAAAGTATTTCTGGTATTAAAACCTATTTTTACACTTTCATAGTGTTTTGATCCTAGTTTGGAGGTTAACTATTTGCCTATAGCTGGGACCCTAACAGGTGCTACCACCCCGGGTCACGGGGGAACCTGGGAACACAAGAAATTAAGAGGTGGTTCCACGATCCTCAAAACCTCCTGAACAGCGGCCTTGCTGCTGGACGTAGTTTATCGTCTTACCCAGGACGACCAATGCACGGACAAATGGCAATTTAAAAAAAACAAACAAAAAAATCTAAGATTAAAAAAAAAAATACAGACAGGAAAAGAAAGGTAATACAGGTCCAATAGGCTCACGAGGCAAAACAACTCCACACTTCTTGCCTCGATCTCCGATACACCACTCACTGTCATGAACGACACTCTCAGCAACTGTTAAATGAGCATACTATGTTTTTATACACCTAACCCAGCCAACACGCAGGCAATGAACGCCCAGAACCAATAAGAATGGCTACAAGCAACACCACCATCATCATTAGCACGAAGTGCTGTCCGATTCGTCGTCCATCCGAAGCTCGTCGATTCTCCTTGCAAAACATACATGCGACTCTGGCACTTTTGGGTCGCCGAGGTCCCTACAAATTCATACAAAATTCTTTCAGATCGATGCCTTTCCATTGCACTTCAGTTGGGTTGGCCTTTGCGATGGCCCCAAATGTGGGCGACTCAGGTGCGCTATTTTTAAGTGTGTGGTCTTGCATTGCCCCCCCCCCCCCCGATAAACAAGCCAAAAACATGTTTTTCTTTTTAAATAGTAAAACATTCCTTGCAAATATCTCGTATATCACCCACACTTACGAAATGCTAATAACTTACTGATCTTTGGTAAGATTTCATTTTGAGTGTTATAGTTGTTGCGTGGCAATGTAAATTAATTTTGATTTAAAATTTAAAAAGAGTGCCAAAAATTTAATAAAAAAAAACAAACAAATAAACTTTGATTTAAAATTCATAATTTCTTGGGGTGAATTAATATTTGCGATAACTGCATTCGCTGGTTCCCAGACTTCATGAGTTTAAGCGCCCTACAAGGCTGGCATCCCGCTCTCACCCTTTCACTGTTGAAACTACTAAATGTAGCCGTCTCTTCTACTCCAATAGCTTCATGTCTCGTACCTCTCGCCTGTGCAAATCCCTTCCCTATTCCAGTTTCCCTGAGAGCTATAATCTCTAACTATTCAAATGTAATGTCAATCGACATCTCCAGTTGCCTTGATCTATCCACTATCCTTCTACTCATCCTTTCCTCTATCACTCCTATCTGAAAATGCTCCAAATCTTCTGTAACCCCTTGCGTTCTAGTGGCTTCCTGCCTTGCTTGGGGTGAAACGCTTAAAAAATAACTTTATATTATTTGGGGTGAATTAACAGAAAAGATCCGATTTTCGTTTTCTAGAAGAACTTCAAAAGGTTAATATTTTTTTACGGAATTATATATATGTAGGAAGGAGAGAGGGAGATATGAAAACGCAACTCATAAGTAATTCCATCAGCATTACTTTATTCTGATGAGGTCTTTCTAGAGAACGAAACGCGTTACACATTTTTCAGCAGTTTGTCATTCCTTGGACTAACGCTGTTAATATATATAAACATTTATAGCCTGACGTGCTATACCAGTTTAGCTACAGAGGAGCGTCTTGGTTAGCAATATACTCCTCTATAGCTAAATTGATATAGCACGTCAGGCTATATGATGGTTCAGTGTACGATACAGGTTCGATTCCTGTCGGAGGACACATCATTTTTATGAACATTTCTCGGATATCCAGGCCGGTAAATGTTGTTAATACAGTTTATTATAAACAAAGCATTTACTTAAATATTTGTATCTGTAAAAATAACGTATAAACAGAAAGTGTCTTAAATATTTGTCGGATTTTGTCCATTTCGTAATGTGTGACGTCTTTTGTTTACGCTTGGATACACTTCGAGCCTGTATGAATGTACGAGGGAAATCATGGAAAATTGTTGTTTAAGAGGCATTTATAATTCCCATTCAAAACTGTTGCAAAGACATGAAACCACAGCACTATCGTTCTCGAGACGTCACGGCAATTCACAGATAATAACGAAAATGAACCTGGAGAGAGTCAAGATAGGCTAGGTCCTGAAGAAATTCAAAAAACTTCAAACCTTTTTCAATGTTGATATAAAGTACTGCGTTTTTCTTTATTTTGTTTCTTTGTTTTGTATCCGCTGAGGATGATCATACTTATAAAACTCAGGTTGTGCGTGTGTGTGTACGTTTATATATTGGATCGGATTTCCAACATTTTTCAACCGATTTCAACAAAACTTCACAGGACTACGTAAAATTACCTTGCGGTGGTTCTGACAGCGCCAAAAATTGGAAAAACACAATTGTTTTTGTACGAAATCAATTTGAAAACACGATTAAGGGGCATCGCTGTCGCGAGAAATGAAAGGGGGACAACTCATCTCGAGTTATACTTATTATAAAAACCCAGGTTGTTTTTGTGTGTGTTCGTTTATATATGGGATCGGATTTCCTACATTTTTCAACCGATTTCAACAAAACTTCACTTTTTTTTGGCAGGTAGTGTTTCTTATTGTCTTGCACACTTTTTTCTTTATTTTTATATTCAGAATGCTTTAAAAATTCCATTTACAAGGCAATTGTTTATAATAAAATTCTATTCAATCGGTAGACTCATAACGATTGAAAACAATGTTTTTGTTTGAGTTTGGGTTTGATCAATTCGTAAAAAAAAAAAAAAAAAAAACTAATTAAGACATGAGTGTCCGTCAACCTTAAACAATAATCTTTGTCAATTTTATTTTTCAGTCTTTATGATGGTCGATACTTCATCTATCTCTTACTGTTACATCCCCGAGCAACGCCGGGCTCTACTGCTAGTCATTAATAGAAACCGCTTTCTAAATCAACCGAATAAACGAAGAGGGAAATGTTTGTCAAGTCTTTTCGGCAGTTATACCCACGGGTGCTAGTATTCTCATTGTTATTAACTCATTAACTGCCAAATTTTTTTGAAAGCACATTTTTGGCCCAGACAGGTGTCTTAGGATTTTATATATTCCTTATGTTAATTTCAGTAGTTACCATTGTCGTTTTTATACAAACTAGAAAATCAAATATATATGTGTATAAAACATCAAAAAGTAATATTGATTAGGAATAAAAAAAAAATACTTTTCAAAATAGTCATTATTTTTCTACTCGTGAAATATAAAATTACGACAGAAAGCGATGTCAATACTTTCAATGCACGGACAAATGGCAATTTAAAAAAAAAACAAAAAAAACTTCAAAATAATAATAGTTAAAATACTTAATCTAAGATTAAAAGAAAAACCTACAGACAGGAAACTACGGCTAATAATAAAAACTTTAAAGAATAAGTGTTGTAAGTTATACCTCTGCAAATGTAATGTATGTAAGCAATTCAATGTAAATACAAGGAATAACATGTAGTGAGTTTAATTTTAACAGATCTCCAAATGGGGATCATGGCAGATAATGGGTTAAGCTCTAGAGAAGACGTATCAACTTAGCCTGCTTTCGCACCTCAGAAGACTGTACGTATATCGTCTCCACAGCATTGCTGTTTATACAAAAGAAGGGTTTTTTTTTTTACCCTGACCTGAACTTGAACATCGACTAGGGATGTCATAATCGAAGTCACCTTAAGCCTGTCATAAAATGAACCTTATTTTGAACCTTACTCCATATTTTACACGTTTCTCCTTATTAAAACACCTTGCTATGGCACCTTTAATTCTGCCATCCATTTATTTTCCATTTTGCCTCGAAAACCTGAGAATTCATTGAAAAGGTGTTAATTTGAAGTGAATTGTGAATTATTATAATTTATATTGTTAAAGATTTTTTTCCCTGTTATCAGTTGTTGATGGGAATTAAAGTAAATGAATTTGAACCGTTTATGGAACGGAAAAGAAGATAACGCAACTTACACCCTTTACCGGAAGCCGCTGTTTGAGAAATAGATGAGCAATTATTTAATGACTCACTTCTTCATCAAATCGGGAAGTAGGTTCCTTGTTTTTGTTTTTAATGATGCTTTTGTTGGCGCGAAATCCATTGGAAAAGGAAATAAAATCCTTAGGGCGCTTTTCAGTTAGACGTTTCCCAAAACTGTTCATTACCGTTCGAAAGACACGACTGCATCTTTATTGCAAACGAAGATATTAACGGTGATATTTTGCATAATGAAACCGTCCAATGATTACTGACGAAAGCGTTTCCGTTCCCAGCACAGAAATCAAAATAATTGAAAGAATAAGAAAACATGAAAGCGAATTGAACATGGCGCGTCTGAAAAAACAATAGGAAAATATTTCGGATTCGGGAGAGAGTTCTTCCAACAAGATTTGTATGTTCATTAAATGAAAGACAACTGACTTGACTTTCAAAAGCAGTTTCTGCTTAAGGCGTTTAGTAAGTTTTGTATTTTTTCCCCCTCTTTCTTCTTGCTTTGCGTGACATGCTTTGTTTGAGACACAGGAACTCGTTTGCTGATGGAAGCGTTTCCACACTGTTTTTCTAATTGTTCTTTGAATCTAACACTTCAGTTTTCCTCATCGCCTCCAGCGTCATATTTCTATAAGATGAGAGTTCTGCCGTACCTTTAACAACTTGGTAAAGCCTTCACATAAACCCAACCACACAAATCGAATAGTTTTGTAAAGAGTTTCGACTTGGACGTAGATGAATATGACTGCTGGCTATTTCCGTGTTTGTAATTAAACAATATTAACCTATTTGTCTGCTTTTTTTTTCTACTGGAATTTTCAGTAGGGCTCTGTCCGAATTGTGTTTTCTTTTAAGTCGGCACTGACTTAAGTTTTGTGACTTTAGTCACGATTATAATCGTTTCGGATTGAAATCTGCGTTGATTTTACTATCAGCCTGTGGTACCTCCTGGCTACTCCTGGAATGGAGTAAATGCTTCTTATTTTAGAAGGGAGAACTCACTTTATGCCAAGGATTCTAACCCTGGAGCAGCACTTTCCTCGCTGCAGTAAGAGAGGTGGAGTTAGGGTAGGTGAACGGTGATAATGGCACACGTAATAATGGTACATGTTTAAAAATAGGAAGAACCAACTTTTTTTTTACCAATAGTATATATTCTACACTTATCTTTTCCCTATTTTTCTCTTGTGCCATTTTTTTCTATTTTTCCACTTGTGCCATTTTTTCCTAATTTTTCACTTGTGATATTTTTTTTCTATTTTTCCACTTGTGCCATATTTTTCTATTTTTCCACTTGTGCCATTTTCCCTAATGTTCCACTTGTGCCATTTTCCCTAATGTTCCACTTGTGCCATTTTCCCTAATGTTCCACTTGTACCATTTTTCCAAATTTTCCACTTGTCCCATATTTTCCTAATTTTCCACTTGTCTCATTTTTCCTAATTTTCCATTTGTGCCATTTTTTCCTGCTTTTCCACTTGTGCCATTTTTCCTAATTTTCCACTTGTGCCATATTTTCATAATTTTCCACTTGTGCCATATTTTCCTAATGTTCCACTTGTGCCATTTTTTCCTAATTTTCCACTTGTGCCATATTTTCATAATTTTCCACTTGTGCCATTTTTTCATAATTATCCACTTGTGCCATATTTTCCTAATTATCCACTTGTGCCATATTTTCATAATTTTCCTCTTGTGCCATATTTTCCTATTTTTCCACTTGTGCCATTTTACAGTGCCATTATTCTCTAAATTCATCAGTGTCATATCGATGCCAACGTGACAGTCGTCACGGGGACTGGGCCACCATTTTTAGTCCTCGTCCCATATACATAGGTATGTGCATGGCGCTCCCCACATTAAAACGACCTTGTGTCACACCCTCCTTAGTAGGGGTGGAGGCCGTATAAATATATTTGTGTCGAGTATGTATCAAGTTGCGTTTCGAATCACAAAAATACCAATTAATAAATTCGTAGGCATAGATTAACCGAAGGGCGAAAAAGATGCTTGAAATCTTTTAGCAGAAAAACTTTTTCACTTACTAGTTGAAGAAACTTGTACCTATAGTTGCTTTTGTTTTTTGGCACAACACAATAATTTATTGTGTTGTGAAAACACTTTTATTTAACCGACAATAGTTTATTGGGAATTACTCCTTTCTTTCATTTTATTCTAGTTGCGTACACCTTGATTTAAATCAGCGGATAATTTTAAAATGGATTTTTCATCGTTAAAGTAAAATTAATTTGATATTCTGTAAAACCTTATAAGTCTTAAACAGTGTATTCCTTTGGGAGTTTACATCATTTGAAGAGTGTTTCGATAAGCTGATATTTTCGCTGCTATAAGATTTTTAAATTGAATTAATCGAATGATATAATGGCTGTATGCCCTCTCTTAGAGAAAGTGAATGGCAAAGGATATTATTATATGATATTAGGAAAACGCCAGATAATAGTTGCTTCAGCTATAATTTGTCTCTTATTTAATATCAGATGTTAGCATATTGCTGTTAGTTCAGAAGCATTATCTCAAAAACCTATTTATTTAAAATATAAGTTGTTTAAACTAGACCCTTTAAAAAATGAAGTGGAACTGTTTTTGAAAACAAATTCAATATTTTATTTTCGAGATACGATATTTAATTACCCATACATGTAAGATCTGCAATGAAAAATGAGTTCGCCAAAGACGCTTAAAATGGTCAGAAAGAGTTAAGTTCTTTTACTGAAAGGTAAATCTCTATCGATAAAGGGCAGGATGCGTGTGTGTATGTGTAACGAATGCACAGCCGCAATTTTCGACGGATTTGCACCAAAATTTACATGCACATGCTCCAAGTTAGCGACAAGGCCAAGACCGACTTTGCATTTCTCAACTCCCATCGATAGTGGAAATAATCGATTTTTTCATGCTACTATGGCAGTTTTCATGTAGTTTGCGGCCATTTTCTACTGGCCAGAGTGAGAGCTTACAGCTGGCTGCCACGAATAGGCAGGAAGATTCTATTGGCCAGCGTGAGAGCCAACAGCCGACTGACACGAATGTTAACTAGCATGCTAGCATGCTAGCAAACAAAAAAAAATAGATAGCTGCATTCGTCACAAGTAGGAAAAATTTAAATCTGCATGGCACTTTACTCCAATTGGCTCATTCGCTTGCTTAAACTCAACATTGATTCTGATTCCGCAGAACTGGGTTGTTTTTGTTGTTAACATTCTTTTTTCATACGGTTTTTCCAGTTACGAGTCCTTTTTGTAAAGCTGATCATTTTGTGTTCATTTTGTTTAGTTCTTTTTTCATAACAGATTTAATATTTAGTATATAGATTAGAAAAAAATCGCAGTGTGAGGCAGTTTTCATGTAGATTGCGGCCATTTTCTACTGGCCTGAGTGAGAGCCAATAGCAAGAAGTAAGGCATGTAGCAACATCACCACGGCAAAGGGCACTCCTTTAAAAGCAAGGAAGGACAAAAATATTTTAAGTCAAGTGCTAGCGATTGCTCTATGAGTCGTACGATTTTTGAATCGAGCACGGGCAACACTGGGCCATGCTGCTAGTTAAGAATAAAATGACAGTATGCAATCTGTCAGAAATTAGAAATTAATAATAACCATGATGCTGTTATTATTATTATTATTATTATTATTATTATTATTATTATTATTATTATTTCTTTTGATTTCTGTTGTATACGCATTTCCTACCGGGTTCCAGCCAGAGAAATATTGGATCAGAAATGGTTTATAACATTTTCCACTGATCATTTTCGTAAAAAATTAAATAAAAAATAAGATCACACATTTTACATAAATAAAGCTATTCTTAATGTGTGATCTGTACTTGTGAGTACAATTGTTGGATTACTTTAAGGCATGTCCTTCCAGGAATCGATTCAATGATTCAATCAGAAATTTTTTCAATCAATCCGATGACAACAACTACAACTGGAATTATCGATATCCTCATGTAACTCATTTTTTAGATTTCTACTCCAAGATCCTGGTGTTTTGATAGTGATTTTGAAGACCTGCAAAAGATACATTACAATCTACAACGACTGTGATGTCAATAAAAAAGCATGTTCAGTTTTTGTGGTATTTGATCTGGATGTCTCGGCAATTATCTTTAATTGTTCTGTCTGTGTGTATTGTAAATTTCCATAAAATTGTCACAGGTCCTACTCTATAATCAGGCCTGGGTAATATAATAATAATAATAATAATAATAATAATAATAATAATAATAATAATAATGATAATAATAATGATAATAATTATAATAATAATAATAATGATAATAATAATGATAATAATAATAATGATAATAATAATTATAATAATAATAATTATAATAATAATAATGATAATAATTATAATAATGATTATAATAATAATAATAATAATTGTTATATCTTCGAATTTGTAAGAGAGGCGTTTCGAATCATAACGTTTTGTGTTTTTTATTATTTGTTTTTCATTATTTGGTATTACTTATTATATACGAGGTCAGTCTGAAAGGTAAACGGAGCTGGTGCCACAAATAATATATTTCAATTCCAAACAACAAACTACATGGTTTCCTCTTAAAAATAATCCTCCTTGGGTCTAATGACTTTTTCATCATTCCCTGTCACATTTCAGTGCAATGCTGGAAGCATTCTTCTTGGACGGTCATCAGCTCCGTCGTTATAACCCTCTTGACAGCCACCAACGCCTTAAAAAAGGGTTCCGTTGTTGATCCCCCCTTTGAGTTTCAGGAAAAGATGAAAGTCACACGGAGCAAGATCAGGTGAACAGGTGAGGTTGCTACAGTACAGCGATTTTTTTGCTTCCCTGTCATCTACAATCTTCATCTCGTGATAAAATCTATCCTAAACGAATATGACATGTTCATCATTACTTAATCATTACCAAGGATCGGAAAGTTCAAATAATATATATATATATATATATATATATATATATATATATATATATATATATATATATATATATTTAAATATGTTTGAAACAGTACAGAAGCGTATTAAGGCATTAAAAACAAGAAATTTTATATTGTAGGCCATGATAGATTTAAAACAAAAACACACACAGGTCGACCGGTTTCGTCCCCTATCATCAGAACTGTTAACAGGGAACTAAAATTATGAGGAAAAGAAAAAGAAAAAGTCTGTTATGGATGACATGAATGAGTGGAACAGGGAGAAAAAAAATTATAAAAATGATACCAACAAAGATGCTAGAAGCGCAGCACAGCAAGTCCAAGCAAACAATCTTTTTGTTTACAAAGAGCAGGTTGCCTGGACCTGATGTAAAGCGTCTCCAACACCTTAAGATGGAATAATGAGTGCGAACTGGCGAAAACGGAAAAGCAGTTCACACTGAAATCCATCGCACAAGTGGGATTCTTTATAAAGTGATCCGCAATCGAAGGTCCATACGTGTTACGAATGGTATCGCCCAAAGAAAATTACTGAATAAAAAATATATATATATATCTTTGTATGTATGTATATCGTTCCAGCGTATTCAATGTGAAAATAAACTATTAGAATAAAACTGACTGTTGATTCTCGTTCGTTCAACCGTAAAATGGTGAGACCGAGTTGCCAATCGAGTAGCACGCTTAAATTAATGCAGTCCAGGCGATAAGGAGAAAAGCTCATCAGAACAATTGCCATGAAAATATTTGTAGAAAAGACAGAGGAAAGGCCTTGTCATGTCAATGAGAAAGTGACTGTAGTTGAGATACAAGGTTAAGATCAATTACATTACAGACTGTTCTTTGAATTTTGTCAAAAATCTCAATTTATATAGTAAGAGCATCCAGACCAGATATGGCAGCAACATTCAATGCATGGACGAATGGTAGATTTAGATTTAGTGCAATAGGGATTCTGACGAGAAGAATTATCTGACTTGACACAACAACCAAATTTCCTAGCAGATGACCTAGGAATTCAAAATAATCACTCCACTTCATGTTAATGGGAAGTGTGCGTTTAAAAAGGTGCAGAGTGTTGCTCTCTTTGAGATTAGCATCAGCTATGCTGATGGCAGGCAGAAAAGATTCCCCAGGATGATTAAATGAAATCAGTTTTGTTTTGGAAGCGTTAAAATTGACAAGCCATTCGTTGCCTCAGTTAACCACTGACTGAAGGTCTTTTTCGAGATCAGTTTCCAGTTATAATGCGTTGAACTTTTTTAAAAAGCTTTTCAACCCAAGCAAGGCGTGAGGGCCACTAGCACGCAGGTTACAGAGTGTGGGAGCAAAAATAAAGAGGAGTGAT
The DNA here is from genome assembly GCA_963932145.1 of Acanthosepion lycidas. Lineage (NCBI taxonomy): Eukaryota > Metazoa > Mollusca > Cephalopoda > Sepiida > Sepiidae > Acanthosepion > Acanthosepion lycidas. The sequence continues at coordinate 81,011,723 of OZ010576.1, forward strand.
TGAGGAAAGGACGGAGAGAAGGACGGAGAATAGATCAAAGCATCTGGAGATGTCGATTGACATTGCATTTGAATAGTTGCAGATTATAGCTATCAAGGAAGCAAGTAAGAGGAAGGGAGATCCACAAACAGGAAGTGTGAGGCATAAAGGTGTTGGAGTGGAAGAGACGGTTACATTTAACCGTTTCGACAATAAAATGGTGGGACTGAGATGCCGACTACGTGTCATGTTTAAATTCATGCAGTTTGGGAACTAGCGAGAGTAGCTCGTCGGAGCAGTTACCGTGAAAGTATTTGTAGAAAAGACAGAGCGAGGCGACGGCACGCCTGTAAAAGAGCGACTGTAAACGAGATGCCAGATCAAGGCCACCCACATTGTATAACCGTATCTTGATTTCGTCGCGGAGCTTAAGACGAACAGCGGGGTGACCAGCTGTATTCCATTCAAGGGCGAATGGTTGATTTATAGATTTGATGGATGGACTCGGGCGAGAAATCTTTCTGGCGCGACACAGAGAACCAACTTTCCTTGCGGTAGATGAAGCTATTGATTCAATGTAATTGTTCCATCTCAGGTCAGCGGACAGTGTTTGACCAAGCAGTCGTAAAGAAGTGGAGTTGAGCATCAAACTTTCTAATTGGAAGCAGGGAGGGTTCTCTGTGGGGGGTAATATTGAGCAGTTTTGTTTTTGAGGCATTAAAGTTAACCAGCCACTTCCTGCCCCAGTCAGCAACAGATTTGAGGTCCTTTTCAAGATCAATGGCGAGGTTAGTTTTATCAAACGCTTTAGAGATATCTGGAGCCACGGCACGAGCTTCTCCATTATTATGAAGTGCTTGGTAAACAAATTCAGTTATGGCCGTGAGCACATCAGCTGTAGATTGGGCAAACGAAAACCATATTGCTTGTCAGAGAGCAGATCATAGGATGTAAAGTGCTTAACAAATTCGGCGTTGATTAAAGCTTCAAAGTCTTTGCCGAAAAGTGGTAGGAGTTTTGCTACAAAGACTGGAATAACAGTTGTGAAATCTGAAGAGATACGTATTTGGGAGCTAATGATATCGGGGAGGTCTTTAATGAATGTCAAAAACAATGTCCATTCGAGGATAGAGATCTTGGAAACCCTGCTTTGATATGATAAAAATTAGAAGCGTGTCCATTCAACACTTCATTTGTTAGTAATTAGGTCAAATACTTGTCCGGAGACAAAGTAGCCCTTGAGCTTGTGGAGTAGGCCATCGTGCCAAATCCTGTCGAATGCCTTTAAAATATCTAGTGCCACCGCCCGAGCTTCGACGCTCTTATCCAAAGCTCGATGGACAAAATCAGTGATAGTTGTTAACTGTTCGGAATTAGACCTGAATAAACGGAAGTCATAATTCTTATCCGAAAGGAGGTCAAGTGAAGTAAGATGCTTAACCAATTCGGTGTTGATTCATTTACCTTGTGGCATGTAGAATCATTACAACCTCTATGCTACAGTATATGAGTTCAAGTCTTTTTTCACTGTTCTTTGGACCGTTATCAGTAAAACTCCTCTCTCCCGTGCCAAACATCTTATGGATTGAGCTGGATATTCTCTAATTAATTTCTTTAGCTCTAAGTTGAAATGATGAGCCCTTTTAACGTTGTGACCTCCTGATCCAGTTTTCCTCTCTACTGTTTCATCTTTTTAAAAAATATTAACCGTTCTCTTGATGGTTCCTGAATGGATTTTTGAAAATGGAAGCCAGAGTATGAATGTTGGTACCATTACTGAAGGCCTGAGTAAACTTTTTTCTCTCACAATTGCTCAGTTGGGAAGACAATATGTTTGATACGAAACGAATTTAACCTGTTCCTTTTCTAGCTGAATAACTCAAAAAGCTTTTTTTAGGGTATTCTTACGTCAAATGGTGTCCAGATGGCTAAAGGTCTTATTTGAAAACCTGGAAAAAAGAAAATCAAATGTTTTAGATATTAAACATTTCGTGTGATGCACAATTATGCTGTAACAAGATTTGGAGAATTTTGCTGTGACACCCGTTATATATGTATATGGAAGTAAATGCATTATTGAACGCAATCTTTAGACCATATGTCATATTTTGGCTCGACTATTTATAGTGCATTACTAAGTCTATAGGACTATTCAAGGTGGGTGGTAACAGTCATATCCTAAAGTATTCTTGAGGTTATTGAGTTGAAATAACTGTGGATCATTTGTAGCTATTTTGTGGTCTTGTTGCTTTTTAAATTTTTTACTTATTATTTATCATTGATAATTTAATTATTTGTTGTTGATTATATTATTGCATATACTTGTTAATTTGTTCATTACATAATTAATTTGTTTACTTATTTATTTAAACTGGTTCTACCTC
>OZ010576.1:81019085-81119085 GCA_963932145.1 Acanthosepion lycidas
CTTAGCGTTTTTCACTTCATAGGTAAAAAGAATTAACATTCAGATGAACACAACAACATAGTCTTAGAAAAATGATGAACACAACAATTTTTATCTTCGGAAAAACAACGCCACGATGATGACATTGCGTTAATATCGAAAGTACTCGGAATAAATGAGTAAATATCCTTATTAAAGGAATAGAGAAAATTTACATGTTGTTACAAAGAAGATTGTCCGTGAATATGAGAGGACACTATTGAAAATAAGGAGATAAAAAATTTTTCTTAATTATTCTTAATGAGAACATGCTCTCAAAATATACGCAATTTATATATATATATATATATATATATATATATATATATATATATATATATATAATTTATTTTAGGATAGTAAAACATGTTAAACATTTATTATCCTAAAATAAATAATATTTAACTGTACTTTGTATTGAGCCCTCTTTTAAATTAAATGCTACGTACCGTAGAATTTTACTCCATTTGTTTTCATTGTACCTGTATATATATATATATATATATATATATATATATATATATATATATATGTGTGTGTGTGTGTGTGTGTGAGAGAGAGAGAGATAGTAATAGTTGTGTAGATTGCGACCGACGTTCTCTACACTAATTGTTTACTAGTGCTTCCACTATGAGTAGAACGTCTGCTCATCGGAATGTTTCATAAAATGGGTATAATGAACATTTGAAACGTCTAAGCAGACATTCACTTTTAAATATTTGTAACACCAGATATGCAAAAATCAATTTCCAGCAGTCTATTTCCACGAGAAAAAAAATCTGAGGAAGCAAGACAAAAGTCAGTCTGTACGCATAGCGTCCAGCTCTCAGTAAATGCATTTATTGCTTCGGAATTTTGCATCAACGTTTATTATCATTTTGCTATTAAGAATCGAAAACATTAACATATTATTTTATATTATTACTTCTTATTTAAAAGTTAAATTTAAAAAAAAAATATTTATATTCGTTTCCGTATTATTTACTTATTCCAGTCTATATTTCAGGGTACGCCACTGCTGAGCTATGATAATTAATAGTAAAGAAGTTGCTTTCTAGTGGAAAGAGTGCATTGGCTAAGCTTAATGACCCCCAGGGCAGTTGATAAAACTTATATGTTTTTCTTTATTAGTCTTTTGAAACTGTTCAGTTTTACATTAGGTGTGTTGCTGAAACATCCTACAACATTATACACTTGAAGAGAAAACAGATTCGTATACAAGTTATTTTAAGATGCTCTTCTATGAAGTAAGGACAAGAGAAAATAGTATCAATTTATCATTAGGATTTGGTGTAAGGCATCAACTTTGATAACGAATAAAACGAAGACTCTTCCATTCGGCCTGTGTTTTAATATCTGGTGTTATTTTCGTGTTTTTTTTTTTTTAAGGAATTCACCCCAAGCAAGTCATGCAAGGGCTTGCAGAGGATTGAGAACAGGAGTAAAGAAGCGTGTTTGAGGAAAAGATACAGAGAAGGACGGGGAAAAGATCAAGGTATCAGTTGTCGATTGACATTAGACTTGAATATTTGAAGATAATAGTTATTGGGGAAGCAAGCGATAGGACGGATGTTCTACAGACGGGAAGTGCGAGAGAAGAAGAGACGGTTATATTTAACCGTTTTGTCAATGAAAGTGTGGGACCGAGATGCCAGCCAAGTAGCTCGCTTGAATTCATGCAGTCTGAGAACCAGCGAAAGTAGCTTGTCGGAACAGTTGCCGTGAAAATACTTACAGAAAAGACAGAGGGAAGTCACGACACGTCTGTGTGAAAGCGACTTTAGACTAGATGCCAGAACGTGTTGCTGGCGTTAACAAAAATACAATAAAATAATGAGACGGATTACTGCAAAGAATTTGATCTTATTAACAAAATGTTGTGGTTTTCCGCGTGAGTTCGAATCCTTGTCGCCAAGTTGTTGTGGATTCCGAGATGAATTCGGTCTCCAAGGAATGACAAACGCAATAATTAAATATAAGAAATAAAATGTATTTACACAATCATACAAAGAGTAATACTGTTAGTAAGCCCAGGAACTTGGTTAGTAGCAAATACATATATATATATATACAGTCTCGAAGTATGACTTCTTTAGAGTCTAAGTGCTTGTAACTGACTTCTACAAGAGGTTACCTCACTCTAACCGACTACCGACTTCCATACGACTACTACCACCGACTGCCCGACTGTAACTCTGGGTATTTAACGGCAGCAGTCCAGAGTCCACTTATATGAAAAAGGGATGGACCCCATAACACAAAACATGACACCTACCTTGATTTCATTGACAGTTGGTGTCACAAACATTCTAGATAAGCGCTCTATAGTGGAATTATCAATAGCTGTCGTGTTTTTTGTTTCAGAGATATCGTATCTGCACCTGATGTCTGTTTTGATACAACTTCAGGTGGCTGTTTATAGACAAGTTGCCAAGCACAGCTTGAGAACCCAGTCTACCCTGCTATTTAAAACATGTTCTGCGGGCGGGGAGATGGCACGGATTCGTGCATTTCCTAAGTGTATTTGTAGGAAATTAAACGAAAATAACTCGACTGGAATCTGAACACGATCCATAGATTATTGGTTCGAACAATTTAACCATCGCTCTAACCACATTTTTTTAAAAAATTACCATCAGCGAGGCGATAACGCAGCGAAACGCTGGCTTTTGAGAGTTTAGAGAACTGAAGAGAATGGACAATAAAAAAAACAGGATTCAGAGAAACAGATAACGACGATTGATGTATTTAAATGGCTCTAACGAAGAAAAAAAACACAGTAAAAAGTAAAGAATCCAGTGACACAGGGGATGGCAATTGGCGTTATATTTAAATCTTTGAAGATCGGAGTATACAGGAAACGAAAGAGCGGGAAAAGTGTTCCACAGGCAGGAAGTTTGAGAGAAGAAGCTATTAGCGTAGAACTTACGCATAAACATATCAATTAAGTTCACCTAATACCCAGTTCACACTCATTCCCCGTATTTTAAACAGTAGTAGAAGTTTATCACTTTTTTCCTGTTTTGGATTGAGTTTCTGGTCCCTTTTCCTAAAGTCCTCTCATTCTCTTTCACTTCCAGTAAATCCTTGCCTAGGGTGAAATGAATAAAATAAAATAATGAGATATGGCTATCTATCTAGTAAATGGCATAGGTTTTATATGTTCTTACTGGCAGTACTCTGACGACTGCTAAAACTTTCCTGGGCCAATCAAGAATGAATTTCAGAAAATCAAAATCTTATATTTGACAAGTGAATCGGAAACGAAAAATATTTCAGCACTCCCTCGTATGATTAAACTAACTTCACCATTTGCAAGAAGAAATTCTTAGGAAAAATGATACAGAAACATGTTACATACGAGGTATAGTGTTCTTTACATAGGTTGTTTACTATTGTTTCAGTACGTGTTGTCCTGTATTATAAATCCGGACAAAAGAAAAACGTACATGAGAGTGGGTTTTATTATGACCTAACAGTGATCTATTTTCTTCACGGCTGAGTGACTTTCTGTACGCAGAACAATGGACCTTGTATAACATAAAGTATTAAAGACAGATTTATTAGATAGTTAAAGTTAAGGATGTGATTTTAAAGAGCGAGGAAGGGAAACGGGAACAGAAAGAATTTGACGAAGCTGTAAGAGATGAAAGACACGCAGGTTAGATTTCAAAGAGGTGTGACGGAACAAGACGTAGAAGAAAAGAACGAAAGAAAAAAAAGGAAAGATGTAAATAGACATTAGAGTGAAGGAAAAAGAAAGATGGGTACTCGTATTATTTGGAGCTATTGTTCTTATCTAGGTTGATATAGATGTTATTATAGACAAAACGTTTCGACCAAATATGCCCCGTTTATCATCAAGTGTTTATTGTCTGAAACGGGATATCTGCTGATTATTGTGATATCTTGTCCCTCTCAGGTCAGTTATTGTTCGTTTCTACCGAGTTGGTATTTTACTACCTGATCTGTGGATCGAACCCATAACTACCAGAAATAACAAAAACAAAATACAAACCCGTTATATTTCAAGCTACTGTTCTCATCTTGGTTGTATAGATGATATTATAGACCAAACGTTTGACTAAGTCTATAGATGGGCTGACACTGGATATCTGTTGATTATTGTGTTATCCTGCTCCTGTCAGGTTAGTTATGGTTAGTTCCTGCTGAGTTGGTGTTTTACTACCTGATCCAAGGATTGAAACCATGACCACGAGACGACAGTATAACCAACTTGTATATGTATCGTATGTCAGATGGATTTGACATTTGGTTATGATGTCAGATTCCTACCACTTTTCGTTATTCAGTATTTCATTTCTGAGATACCTTTCATGAAATACATCCGTGTCACCCTTAAGCAGACACCATCAGTGATGTTTTTAGCCGAGGTTCATTAGGAGTTTCACGTCTTTCAATATCATACCTCCTCTCCACAATGATCCAGACGATATTGATCGAGTATCGACTTGTGTGCCATTCGTCAGCTTATAACTTTGCTCATTTTTAATCAATGCAGTAGCCCCAAAAAATAATGTTTAAGGTAATAAAAGTATAAAGTTGAAAAAAAAAAAGAAAAACAAACTACGAGACAACAATTCAAAATGGCGGAAAATTGATGAAAAGCGGAATTGCAAATGGAGGAATTGGGACATGGCATTCTGAAAAATATATCCATGGCACAACCATATTATAGTGGGGCTCCTAATGAGGATTGAATTCTTTACTACTGTGAATGGGTCTGCAGGATGAGCTTACTGACCACCGCACCACGGTAGGAGTCATAGTTTTTTTGTTTTTTTTTAATAATAAACGTGGTAAGGAAGTGATATAATGTAATATGTGTAAACCTGTGTTCCCCCCTCACTGGAATTTGATTGGCTGGTGTCCGTTATAAATACCGACGGACGTGTAGGTGAGTCAAGAGCCTTAGTCTGAGAGCTAAGTCTATAACGACGCCAACTGGACTACGCCATTGATCTACACTTCTTACCAGTCGATTACTGCTACCGTATTCTTCTTGGTTATAGTAGCCAAAGCCACTTAGCTACTTCGGTCAAATATATCCCTTTCCGGGTCATAGCAGGAAGTAGTGTCATAGAGATAAACGTAATGACAAAAATAAGGGGAAATAATCAGGAAAATTAAAAGAAAGAAAAGAAAAAAAAGAAACTCAGAATAGTAAATTATGAAACTTAATATAGATAAACAAGAAAAATCTACGAAAAAAAGGAAGAACAACAACAACAATAATAATAATAATAATAATAATAATAATAATAATGATAATAATAATAATAATAATAATAATAATACATCTCAACAAGAACATTGGACAATTTTCAAAATATAAGAAATTTTAAATAGAATGTGATATTTAACTAGACCGTGATATTAAAACACAGCCATGATTCCAATAATATTAGGAGCACTATGAGTGATTAATAATAATACTGATACATACATGAAGAAAATCCCAAGAAACATTACTATCTGGTATATTGAAAAAATCCTGCTTATGAGCACCTCTTCCAGTTTCTATGTGCCGCATCCTTTCAGGACATGGACGATCATAGATCAGCAAATCTTCCTATTCCTTGTGGCGCTTAGCAGTTTTTCCATATTTGCTAAGCTCTAACTCCATTCCACCATCCATTCACACAAGCTCGTGGCCTTCTACTATTTCTGTTGTCCTCAATAAGCCCTGTGTGTGCTATGTTTTTCAAGCTGTCCTTCCTCATTATGTCTCCAAGAAATTTCAGCCGTCTCTTCCTGATTTTGAGAACAAGTGATCTTTTTACTGCCATTTTATTTAATACTTCTTTGTTGCTTACTCACCCGCCAATAGAATTCTCGGTATTGTTCCGTAGAACTACATTTCAGTTGTCTCCAGTTTTCTCCTCAACTGTGGGGATTTTTGTCGAGCATTCAGAGTAAGAATATCAAAAAGCAATTCAGCACACTGTTCATTGTTTCTATCAACATTTTTTCCCTGTTTTTCTGTGTTTACCTTTGAGAATGCTTGTTCGGATTTTTGTGTCGCATTTTACACCCTTCGTTAAAGCTTTTCTCATTTAATATAAATTTTTTAATTGCTAGATGTTGACATCTCCAATTTGTAACTTGGGCTTTTTTCTCTTGCTGACGACCAGTCTTTCTGTCTTCTGACGGTTGATTGTTAGTCCTTTTATCTTGCTTTCTCTTACTACAATGTCTAAGAAGTCCTGGAGTTTTCTTTCCGTGTCAACCATCAACACAATGTTTGCTCACTAATTTTCTCAGAGAAACCTACCTTTCTCTCAGATCTCAGTTGAAGGATTGTATCAAACAGCAAACAGGGAAGAATAGATGTAATAATAATAATAATAATAATAATAAAAATAATAATAATAATAATAATAATAATAATAAAAGCAAAAAAAAAGGATTGTATCAAACATCAAACAGGGAAGAATATATGTAATAATAATAATAATGATAATAATAATAATAATAATAATAACAACAACAGCAAAAAAGAGAATAGTATCAAACAGTAAAGAGGGAAGAATAGATGTAGTAATAATAATAATAATAATAATAATAATAAAAATAACAGCAAAAAAAGGATTGTATCAAACATCAAACAGGGAAGAATACATGTAATAATAATAATAATAATAATAATAATAATAATAATAATAATAATAACAACAAAAGCAAAAAAGAGGATTATATCAAACAGCAAGCAGGGAAGAATAGATGTAATAATAATAATGATAATAATAATAATAATAATAATAATAATAATAATAATAATAATAATAATAATAAAAACAACAACAAAAAAGAGGATTATATTAAACAGCAAACAGGGAAGAATAGATGTAATAATAATAATAATAATAATAAAAACAACAACAACAACAACAACAAAAATGAAGATTGTGTCAAACAGCAAACAGGGAAGAATAGATGTAGTAATAATAATAATAATAATAATAATGATAATAACAGCAAAAAAAAGGATTGTATCAAACATCAAATAGGGAAGAATGGATGTAAAATTAATAATAATAATAATAATAATAATAATAACAACAATAATAATAATAATAATAATAATAATAATAATAATAATAATAATAATAATAATAATAAAAAAACAGCAAAAAATAAGGATTGTATCAAAATCAAACAGGGAAGGATAGATGTAATAAAAATAATAATAATAATAATAATAATAATAATAATAATAATAATAATAATAAAAATCATAATAATAATGATAATAATAATAATAAAAACAATAATAACAACAACAGCAAAAAAGAGGATTATATCAAACAGCAAACAGGGAAGAATAGATGTAATTATAATAAAAATAATAATAATAATAATAACAGCAACAAAAGCAAAAAAGAGGATTGTATCAAAGAGCGAACGTGGAAGAATAGATTTCATAATAATAAAAATAATAAAAATAACAGCAAAAAAAAGGATTGTATCAAACATCAAACAGGGATGAAAAGATGTAATAATAATAATAATAATAATAATAATAATAATCATAATAATAATAATAATAATAACAGCAAAAAAAAGGATTGTATCAAGCATGAAACAGGGAAGAATAGATGCAATAATAATAATAATAATAATAATAATAATAATAATAATAATAATAATAATAATAATAATAATACCAACAACAGCAAAAAAGAGAATCCTATCAAACAGCTAACAGGGAAGAATAGATGTAATAATAATAATAATAATAATAATAATAATAATAATAATAACAGCAAACAAAAAGGATAGTATCAAATAACAAACGGAAAAATAAATGTAATAATAATAAGAATAAGATTAATAATAGGAAGAACAACAAAAACAACAGAAAAAAAGTTGATTGTATCAAACAGTAAACAGGGAAGAATAGTTGTAATAATAATAATAATAATAATACTAATAATATTAATAATAATAATAATAATAATAACAGCAAAAAAAGGATTGTATAAAACATCAAACATGGAAGAATAGATATAATAATAATAAAAATGATAATAATAATAATAATAATAATAATAATAATAATAATAATAAAAACAGCAAAAAAAATCCTTTTTTCTTTTTTCTTTATTCTTCCCCATTTACTGTTTGATACAATCCACTTTTTTGCTGTTGTTGCTGTTGTTATTCCTATTATTAATCTTATTATTATTATTACAATTATTTATTAAACAGGGAAGAATAGATGTAATAATAATAATAATAATAATAATAATAATAATAATAATAATAATAATAATAACAGCAAAAAAGGATTTTATCAAACATCAAGCAGGGAAGTATACATGTAATAAAAATAATAATAATAATAATAATAATAATAATAACAGAAAAAAAGTATTGTATCAAACATCAAACATGGAAGAATAGATGTAATAATAAAAACAATATTAATAATAATAATAATAATAATAATAATAATAACAACAACAGCAAAAAAGAGGATTGTATCAAACAGCAAACAGGGAATAATAACAAAAGCAAAAAAAAAAAGGATTTTATCAAATATTAAAGAGGGAAGAATAGTTGTAATAATAAAAATAATAATAATATCAACAACAACAGGAAAAAAGAGGATTGTATCAAACAGGAAACAGGGAAGAAGAGATGTAATAATAAAAATAATAATAATATTAATAATAATAATAACAACAACAACAATAATAGAATTCTATCAAACAGCAGACAGGGAAGAATAGATGAAATAATAATAATAGTAATAATAATGATAATAACAGCAAAAAAGGATTTTATCAAACATCAAACAGGGAAGAATAAGTGTAATAATAATAATAATAATAATAATCATAATAATAACAACAACAACAGCAAAAAAGAGCATTCTATCAAACAGCAAACAAGGTAGAATAGATGCAATAATAATAATAATAATAATAATAATAATAATAACAACAACAAAAAGGATTGTATCAAACAGCAAACAGGGAAGAATAGATGAAATAATAATAATAATAATGACAACAACAGCAAGAAAAAGAATTGTATCAAACAGCAAACAAGGAAGAATAGATGTAATAATAATAATAATAATAATAATAATAATAATAATAATAATAATAATAATAATAACAATAGTAATAATAACAGCAAAAAAAAAAGGATAGTATCAAACATCAAACAGGGAAAAATAAATGTAATAATAATAAGAAAAAGATTAATAATAGGAAGAAGAAGAACAACAACAGCCAAAAAGAGGATTCTATCAAACAGTAAACAGGGAAGAATAGATGTAATAATAATAATAATAATAATAATAATAATAATAATAATAATAATAATAATAATAATAATAATGATAATAAAAATATTAATATTAATAATAATAATAATAACAGCAAAAAAAAGGATTGTATCAAACATCACACATGGAAGAATAGATGTAATAATAATAATAATAATAATAATAATAATAATAATAATAATAATAATAATAATAATAATAATAACAGCAAAAAAAGGATTGTATCAAACATCAAACAGGGAAGAAGAGATGTAATAATAAAAATAATAAAAATAATAATAATAATAGTAAAAATAATAATAATAACAGTAATAATAATAATAATAACAGCCCAAAAATGTTTGTATCAAACATCAAACTGGGAAGAATAGTTGTAATAATAATAATAATAATAATAATAATAATAATAATAATAATAACAGCAAAAAAAGATTGTATCAAACAGGGAAGAATAGATGTAATACTACTACTACTACTACTACTACTAATAATAATAATAGTAATAACAACAACAACAACAGCAAAAAAGAGCATTGTATCAAACAGCAAACAAGGTAAATGGGGAAGAATAAATGTAATAATAATAATAATAATAATAATAATAATAACAGCAAAAAAAGGATTATGTCAAACATGAAACAGAGGAGAATGGATGTAATAATAATAATAATAATAATAATAATAATAATAATAATAATAATAATAATAATAACAACAACAACAAAAAATGGATTGTATCAAACAGCAAACAGGGAAGCATAGATGTAATGATAATAATAATAATAATAATAATAATAATAATAATAATAATAATAATAATAATAATAATAATAATAATAACAACAACAGCAAAAAAGAGGATTGTATCAAACAGCAAACAAGGAAGAATAGACGTAATAATAATAATAATAATAATAATAATAATAATAATAATAATAATAATAATAATAATAACAGCAAAAAAAAGGATAGTATCAAACATCAAACAGGGAAAAATAAATGTAATAATAAGAAGAAAAAGATTAATAATAGGAGGAAAAATAACAAAAAAAACAACAGCCAAAAAGAGGATTGTATCAAACAGCAAACAGGGAAGAATAGATGTAATAATAATAATAATAATAATAATAATAATAATAATAATAATAATAATAATAATAATAATAATAAAAATAATAATAATAATAAAAATAATTATATTAATAATAATAATAATAATAATAACGGCAAAAAAAGGATTGTATCAAACATCAAATAGGGAAGAATAGATGCAATAATAATAATAAAAATAATCATAATAGTAATAATAATAATAATAAAAATAATAAAATAACAGCAATAAAAAAAGGATTATATCAAACATCAAACAGGGAAGAATAGATGTAATAAAAATACTACTACTACTACTACTAATAATAATAATAAAAATAATAACAACAACAACAGCAAAAAAGAGGATTGTATCAAACAGAAAACAGGGAAGAATAGATGTAATAATAATAATAATAATATTAATAACAGCAAAAAAAGGATTGTATCAAGCAGGGAAGAATAGAAGTAATAATAATAATAATAATAATAATAATAATAATAATAATAATAATAATAACAGCAAACAATAGGATTGTATCAAACATCAAACAGGGAAGAATAGATGAAATAATAATAATAATAATAACAATAACAACAACAGCAAAAAGGAGGATTGTATCAAACAGCAAACAGGGAAGAATAGATGTAATAATAATAATAATAATAATAATAATAATAATAATAATAATAATAATAATAATAATAACAGCAAAAAAGTATTGTATCAAACATGAAACATGGAAGAATAGATGTAATAATAAAAACAACAATAATAATAATAATAATTATAACAATAATAATAATAATAATAATAATAACAACAGCAAAAAAGAGGATTTTATCAAACAGCAAACAGGGAAGAATAGTTGTAATAATAATAATAATAATAATAATAATAATAATGATAATAATAATAATAATAATAATAATAATAATAATAATAATAATAATAATAACAGCAAAAAAGAGGATTGTATCAAACAGGAAACAGGGAAGAAAAGATGTAATAATAATAATAATATTAATCATAATAATAACAACAACAACAGCAATAAGAGTATTCTATCAAACAGCAGACAGGGAAGAATAGATGTAATAATAATAATAATAATAATAATAATAATAATAATAATAATAATAATAATAATAACAAAAACAACAGCAAAAAAGAGGATTGTATCAAACATCAAACAGGGAAGTATAGATATAATAATAATAATAATAATAATAATAATAATAATAATAATAATAATAATAATAATAATAATAATAATAATAATAATAGTAATAATGATAATAACAATAGCAAAAAAGAGCATTGTATCAAACAGCAAACAAGGTAGAATAGATGCAATAATAATAATAATAATAACAGCAAAAAAAAAATGGATTGTGTCAAACATCAAACAGAGACGAATAGATGTAATAATAATAATAATAATAATAATAATAATAATAATAATAATAATAATAATAACCGCAAAAAATGTTTGTATCAAACAGCAAACAGGGAAGAATAGACGTAATAATAATAACAACAACAACAACAGCAAAACTTTACATCAGTATCGTCAGAACAGAAAGCTTATATTTATTACCTTGCTTAACGTAAATGGGGGGGGTAATGATACGTTTATGGATTGTACTGAAAAGAAAGGAAACGAAGGTAGGAGGAAACTGTCACCCATATTATCTTAGGATGTCCGGAACTAGCAAAATAGGAATATTCCCACAGACATAACAAAGTAGCGACATATGTGCACTGGAAGATATGCAAGAAGCACAAAATCGAAACTACTAAGAGATGGTATGAACACCAATCTGACGCAGTTAACCAAAATAACAATGTAACTATCCTCTGGACAAGAAATTCAGGAAGTGTATGCTTATTGACTTTGCAGCGCCATATGTCAGAAACACCTCCATGAAAATTATCGAAAACTTGTCCAGATACAAGGACATGGAGATCGAGATTAACAGGATGTGGGGGAATGAAGAATGAGACTGTACCAATAGTAATCAGAGCACTGGACCTCATGAGAAAAGGAATAAACAATGTTACTCTGTCGCAGGTATCATCAACTTAAAGGTTGTCCAGAAAATCGCCCTGGTAGGAACATCCTAATTACTAAGAAAAGTACTATAAATTAAATGACAATACTCCTATATGGCCTAAGGACCAGAATTTGAACCCAGCTCTACAGGATACAAAGCAGGAAACATAGCATACACAAATAGTAGTAGTAGTAGTAGTAGTAATAATAATAATAATAATAATAATAAGGAAAGGAAAAGAAAATAATTAGAAGAGGAAAGACTAAATAAAAGAAAGTGAAGTAACTAATTAAAGGAGAAGAACATATTTATTAATTATTTCAACCCAAGAAAGGCAATAAGGCCACTAAGATGCAGGTGGTTATGAAGCGCAAAATAATATATGAAAAGTCAAACATTATTAAGGAGCGAAAACAATAAAAGTGTCAGGAATTAACAAGGCATAAGATAGCGATTGACACTGCATTTACATTTTTGAATATCAAACTTGACTAGAAAGTAAGATGCCGAAAGAGATCCCGCATGCGAGAAGTGTGAGAAGAGAAACTGTTAGTATAGAACTTACGGTCAAATCTAGCCAATTCAACTGTGAATTGATGAGATCTTGCCGACAATTTCGCAATGTACTTAAATTCATAAAATCTAGGTACCACACAGGAAAGTTCATCAGAACAAATATGAAAGTATTTATAGAAAAGGCACAGGGAAGCTACCTTACGGTTGGGAGGAGGGGAATTTACTAAAGCCCGGATGCCACATCAGCACTAGTGACACTGCAAGTTCTTCTTTGAATTTTATTAAGGATCTCTAAATAATTTTGCAGGAGCACCAGGCCATATGTGGCAGCAATATTCAAGACATTGTCATATGGTAGATTATAAATATGAAAAATCTATCTTTATAATATAATGGACTCTCCCGTCGGTTTCGACGTATGAGGATCTGCGAACTTATTAATTCAGTTATGAAAGTTTATGCGCTAATCTTAAGTGGCATTTAAGACCCGCTAGTGATTTACAAAGGAAGCGACATATAGAGCAGGTGTGAGAATTATGAGATGAGATCACTGTTAGATTGGTTGACCTTTTAGATCTTGCTCTCGCTTCTTGAAGATGATTCAGACAAGCAGATTGAAAAATCTGAGTCCACTAAAACACGTTGAACTCCATTCTACCCGCTACAAAGCTAAGCACTCAAGGGTGTTATGTGGTATATTAACTGCTGCCAAGTTGCTTTTCAGCTTGTCTTTGCATCTTAGCCATGGGCGTCCTACATTCTTGTAGCCCTGATCTAACTGGCTGTACATTAGGATCTTGGGTATCCTGTCATCAGACATTCTCAAGACATGACCAGTAATATATATATATATATATATATATATATATATATATATATATATATATATATATATCTTAAAAGTCGTATTTGAAATAGGTGCCCCATTTTTATTCTATACAGTCTGTATTACATCTGTCAGTCTCCATTTTTCGAGAAATCGTATTAAACAAATGCCCGGGTCGGTAGATGTAATATACACTGTTTAAGATAAAATAAAAATGGAGCGTTTATTTCAAATACTAATATCCACGATGACGTTTGAAGTAACAACAATCTATTTAAAAAATAAATAAGTTATCTTTTTTAGAATTATATATATATATATATATATATATATATATATATATATATATATATATATATGTGTGTGTGTGTGTGTGTGTGTGTGTGTAGCAGCAAAATCAAATAGTAAAAATCGATTCTCAATCCTTGAAGCAATACTCATACAACAAAAACAACCATCAATAAATACAAAAATATAACTTAAGATCCCGTATCCTTAAGGGTTGTATAAAACAAAAACCCTCACTTATGTCCCAAAACACTTTGCCTATATCTAGTCTCTAGATTTACGAAAGTCACTATTTATCTTTACCTAACATGAAGATGACTTAAGAAAGTCGAAAGCTTGGAACATATTTCATACAAACATAACGAGACACTAAAACACACCTTGGCCGAACCCAAATATAAAGAAACACTGTATCACCTCAAACTTAGCATTAATGAACACCAACTTACACACTGACAAATAATTACAAAAAGCTATGTAAACTATACCAAGGAGGCATTCTTCTACCCAAAAGCAGTGATATATAAACCTATCTAGTCATAAATTAACAGATAGCCAAAAAGGATTCCTAAATTTACGGCCAAATTGTCATCTCCAACTTAAATTTGACCTCTTAAAAAATAATATCCTAACGACTAAACTAAAAGTCACTGAAAAGAACTAATAAACAATCCTAACATTGTCATCATACGACTCGACAAAGCTAATACATATGTAATTTTGGATAAGACCGATTACCATAAAAAATTACAAAACATCGTCGATGACCGAACTAAATTCAAAAATCTAAACAGAAACCCCACGGAGGCCGTAAAAAGAGCTGTCAACAAACTCATATCATCGAATAACGATGGCGTCGAAAAATGGAAAATATAAAATATCATCAGAGCCTACCAACCTGAATAATTATATGGAAATATAAAAAACATACAAACTCGGATATCCGCTACGACCAATCATTTCCCAGATCCTAAACACGATCTATGAGATATCAAAATTCATTTATGACATCATTAACCCATGCCTACCCACCAATTACAATATTAAATTCACCCACGAATTTCTCCAAATTCTAAAATGTACAAAACCAATCCAAGGTATCTTAACATCACTTGACATCGAAAATTTATTCACAAACGTCTCCGTCGATCAAACCATTGACATTATCCACAACTCCGTGTACACAAATAATTAATTAATCCATCCATTAAACCAAATATCCACAAAAATTATTACGTAATGCAAAACTAAAGTCCCCTTCTACGATCATAATTGCAACATCTACACCCAAACTAATGGTGATCCGCTCGGCCCGTGTTTCTCCAACTATGACATGTTCCATGTAGAAAAAATGTTATTTAAACAAGTCTGTGAAATTAAAATATAAGTCCACTAAGTAGACGATATTTTTATTTTATCGAAAAACACAAAAGAAATTGATACTCTCAAAACCACATTTAAAAAAAAAAACTGTCCTTAAATATAGCTACGAACTTAGTCAAAAAATAGACTCTCGTTCTTAGAGGTTCTCGTAGAATACTGTGACCTTTAACACCTCATTGTATAAAAACCCACTAGCAGAAACTCTTGCCACCTTAATTTTAAGAGTGAATGTCCACTCAGATACAAAACGGCAGTGATAAAAAAAGCTTCCTAAAGAGAGGACACCAGAATTCATCCACTCGTCTACTGTTCCTTAAAGAACTCAACAATGCAAAATCGACACTTGTTAACAACGGTTTTCCTAACCACCACATCGACCACCAAATTAGTCTATTTCTTTCCTAATTAAATGATAACGATAGTGAACACACAAACGAAAATAAGATAAATATTTTCTACAAAGGCCAAATGTACGTCAACTACACACAAGATGAATCTTCACTTAGAAATATCATGAAGAAATACACTACCCCAGTTGCCCGAACAAATAAATTAAATTATCTACAACAAAAAAATTTAAAACAGCTAACCTTATCATTAAAATCAACAACACGCCCGTAAAATCAAAACTACAGAGAACAAACATTATTTACGTGTTCAAATGTCCTTTAAGTAACAGTGTTCCTGATCAAACCGAACTCACAAGCAATTACATCGATCACACAACTACATGCCTATCCAAAATCTTTACGTTACACTTATCTGACAACAGCTCCATCAGAACATATTTAAATAGACGCACAGACTCACCAGACTCTATTTGAAACAAACTAGTAGAAAATACAAGCATAATAAGCTCATCCACATGTAAAAAAGTTAAGAATAATAGAATACTTAATAATAAAAAAGAAAAAGCCAACACTCAATTATATTAACTACGAACACGGCCACAATGTGCTGACAGTGTTCAGAAAATAAAACATCCCTATAACTGTAGAAGCATACACACAACCCGTACATCCAGTAAAAAAAGAAGAAATCATCCTTGATAATGGCTAAAAGTATAGCCGAAAGTGTTCGGAATTGCATAACATTTGGACAGTTTCTACACACTGTGTCCAAGAAAGAAAACACTTGCTCGAACACAAGAAAAATTAAATAAAAATCTTAAACAGAGTACCTTGTTTGTCGACTTTAAGGAAACATACACACACACACACACATACACATCGACATGCACACACACACACACACATATATATATATTAAAATACACAATGAAATCATTTACCGATTTGGTATACTGATTAAACTCACCATTCTTGATATTTACCAGAATTTACAGTATCAGTTTATCAAATAGAAAATGAAGACCATGTTGCCCGATGTGTACACGAGAGGAGCTTTATGTGCCTTCCCTTGAAAAACAGCATTACAATTCCTGGCTTCTATCTAATCTCAGGCACCGGTGAGAGATACGTATGTATTTCAGCCACAAGGCAGATCTACATAATCCTCGTCTCTCTGCATTGTAAATTTAATCAATGACGCTCGAATGTTGACCCTTAAACCCTTACCATCGTCCGAGAACACAAGTTTCAATTTTGATTGTCTATGATTCGACCCGTGAGATTTTAAAAAAAAAACCCCAAAAGTCTACTGTTTTCATTCAGAGAAAATACGATGCAAAGAAGCTCATTTTCTCGGCGTCAGCTTTTTGTCGCCCCCAAAACTAATGGTAGTCGCCATTCAGGAACGTTCGACAATGAATGGTGATATATGGCGCATCGGTCTCGAGATAATTTTAAACACTGAGACGAAACGTAAAGGTGTGAAAATTGATTGCAGCTCCCCACTGCACCCTCGTGTATATTCAAACCCAGGTCTCCCGCATGAAAGCCGAGAATGCTCATTAATTTACTACTAAAGACTTTACTGAAAAAGCCATTTACAGTAATGTAGTTTGATGTATAGTTGAAAAAAGCAAGACCTAATATATTTAAAGAAAATCTCTGTAGCAAGAAGTATCACCAAATAACTAAGAGAATCACTGATGTTACTGTTTAAACAGAATGTGTGTGTGTGTGCGGGAGTGTATGTCTCTGTACAAAAAACAAAAAAAAACATCATTTAGTTAATAGCCTGTCTCGGAGTTATTAGGTGAATTTTGATATGAAATTTACGCTGTAGTTCGAGATGCCACGTGATGAGTACTCATTATAAAATAAATTTCATTTACAAGACTATGATATATATATATATATATATATATATATATATATATATATATATATATATATATATATATATATATATATAGGCTACATGAATTTTGCCAAAAAGAAAATAGTTTCCATGTCTGATGATGACCGGAGAAAATGTCAAAAGTACTTGCATATTTAAGGAAGGTCTAATACAGTTGATAATTTTAAAAAACAAGGATCATAACATTCATCGAGTGGTTAGTGGGTTAGTGCATCTTTAAAATTTAGTTAGCGAAGGGAATTCGCCATTTTATATCATTAACTTTACTAATTTATTTTTCTATGAATGATTCATTTTAATACACACAAACACACACACACACACACACACACACACACACACACACACACACACACATATATATATATATATATATATAAGTACAGGGTTGGTACACATGGAATAAAATTCCGTTGACCAAAAATATATCTGCATGCATATATATATATATATATATATATATATATATATATATATATATATATGTATGTGTGCCTGATATTTATTTAATATATTTTATGTTTATATCCATAAAAGTACGTATAAACAGAAAATGTTTTCCCAACCATGTAACAACAAAAGAAGTTTATGTTGCAACCATATTAAAAAGACGAATTCATTCACTAGCTCAATCACTAAATCTACTTTCAAAATCTACCACGATTCTAACTGTAGAAGTCATAACATAATTTACCTCCTAGAATGCACACTATGCCAGTAACAATATGTAAGAAAATCTGAATGACCCTTTCACTACAGAATTAATAATTATCGTAATCGAATTAAGTCGACTCCCCATGAAAAAATATTACCTGTAGAACAACATTTCCGCCTGGAAAAAAACAATTTCAAAACCCATGCCAAATTCACTATAATTGAGAGAATAGAAAAGTTCAGAGGAGATAACATTAGAAAGATTTCAGAGTCCCATGAAAATAAGTGGATACAATGTCTAAAACACACTATCCAGCCGGACTAAACCATAAATTTAACAATATAGATAGTAGCTATATATAAATCAACAAATCAAAACCTACCCACATTTCTCACCCACACAAGACAGACATGCTTACGGAGGTGTTGAACGAAAGAATATAAATCTACAACCCAGTGTGTCTGAAGATTTTAATTTTTTAATATATTTTTTATTGTTCAATATATATATATATATATATATATATATATACATCCACTAAAGGTAACGTTTAAAGTGATAAACTATGTTGGATTAATAAATAAAAAGTCCTTTAATCCTTTAGAAATTGCTTTGTTTACGTTTCCCATACAGAACCGAGCAATTATGACGATTCGGGAATTTCAACGAAAGAGATATGTTTTTAAAGTTAGTATACAACCTTGCTGTTTCACCGACGCCTTTCTCAGTCGAGATGGTTAAAAGCACGTCAGATGTAACGACTGTTCCTCTTGCAAAAGAGGACCCGGGTTTGATTCCTACGACACAGAACATTTTTTTTTATAAGATTTCTCGAATATTCAGGCCGGTGGCCGACAATAAATATAATGTTTAAAAAATTCTACGGAGCTTCCACTCAAATTTGCGTATCCATTAAAATTAACGTTTAAACTGATAAAAAATATATCTGATTAATAAATAAAAATCTATAACTTTTTTAGAAATATTTATTCATTTATTATGTTGTTGTAGTGGACGTTTCTGATTTTAAATAGACGACCCATTTTATTTATTGATTAAACTGCGTGAATTATCGTTTATCGTACTCCGGATTCAATGACGTGACGGAAAATTGTACAATGACAAGTTTCCTTCCCAAAATAATTTGTTTTTCAGACAAAATAACGATTTTATTCCATTATCAGTCTTAGATATAAAAGAGGAATGAAGTAGACCCACAACACACACCGGTTGAAGTTTACATCTAAACGTTAATGATACCGAGACGCTCAACATTTAAATTTTGTCATCCGATCTTTTTAAATGTTAAACGTAGTTTACAGTAACCATAAAAAATAAAGGTGCCCAATAGCTGAATGAGAGGGGCTAAGTTTAAAATTAAGATAAAATTTGCTAAGTCGTAGGTTAAAATTTAAAAGTCAAATTTTGAGTGTCTCTCTATTTTTAACGTTTTGTATGTAAACTGTAATAGGTCTTTGTTGTTTATTCTTTAATTTTGCCTTCTATATATCATTCTACCAATAAAACGCTATTTTGACTGATGAGCTTCCTTTTGGGAACAAACCGCGTCATTACTCATCTTTCCGTTTTGTCAGGGATGATTATGTTAAAAATAAATATATATTGTGCAAACTAAGGCGTATGCCATCATTTGGCTATATATATATATATATATATATATATATATATATGTATATATATGTAGATGCGTAGGTATGTATGTAGGTGCCAAAATAATGTCGTTTTCTCACATATGTTACTATGTTAGAAAACGACATTATTTTTACACCTACCTAATACATGAAATAATGCCTCTTATCGGGAGGTTTTGAGGAGCGTGGAGTCACCTCTTAATTGTGGTTTCCACGTCTACCCTGACCCGGGGTGGTAGCTCCTATTGGGGCTCCAGCTATGTGCAAACAGTTAACCCTCAAACAAGGGTCAGAACGCTATGAAAGTATAAAAATGGACTGTTAATATAAAACTACCGACAGTACATTTTTTTTGAAAAAATATATTACCAGCAATACATTTGACCCTCGATAAAAAAAAAACAAAACAAAAAAAAACTCTTTACAAAAACATTTGTTTCAGTGAAGCTAAAGCTACAAACTGATTTCTTACAAGTACTTATTGCAGTCATACGAACCTCTCCTACACAGCTTGTCGGTATAAAACAAGTTTGATATGCGGTAAGACAAATTAAACCAATTCATATCAAACAAGAATGATGCTGTCTTTCTTTTGCACCCCCCCTATCAAAAACTTACGGCTTACGACCACATCACGTTGAAACACCGGTTCCCGTACAATCATCAAAATTAAGCAAGTTGAGCCTGGTTAGTACAACTGAGCGTTTGGGAATAACAAGTGCTATAAGCTTGGCTGTGCGGTGACCGAAGTTAAGCAACCTCTGGCCTGGGTTAGTAGCGCTGGGATAGTACCACTGGTTAGTACGGCAGGATGATCGTTTTGAAATACTAGGTGCTATAAACTTGACTGTGCGGTCACCAAAGTTAAGTAACATGGGGCCTGGTTAGTACCGTTTAGTGACCGCTTAGGAATACCAGGTGCTATAAGCTTGGGTGTGCGGACAAAGAAGTTAAGCAACCTGGGGCTAGGTTAATACCGCTGGGTGACGTCTTGGGAATATCAGCTTGCGTGTACACGTAGTATAATTCAAAATGTCTTGGATTCGTTAATCGGAGAGCTGATTTCCCGTTGTAGTTCCATTCACTTACGCGCAAATATCCAGGGAAAGTTATGGATCTTCTTCTGCCATCTATGGGTTAAAAAATAAGACTTGTATTACTAAATCATTATTATCTAAAAATAATCTGATAATTTAAAAATATTTTAGTTTTAAATAATCTGCAAAGGGTTGATAAACTGTAAAAACGAATCAATCAATCCATCAAATATTGGATTGACGAATAAGTCGAGAGTATTTTTCAAAATGTTTCATTGTCATGGTCTTACAAGTTAAATTGCATAAAATTAGTCAATAATACAGGATGTTTCAAAAAGAATACGCCAAAATCATTACGCTGTTTTTTCAGGTCTATAGCATTGTAGTGGACTCAATCAGTGGTTATTTGATAGAGTAGTTATCACAGTTTGATTGGGTGTCAGTGTCACCGCTGTCGTTAGTATAACTGCCGATGCAGATGAATTGTGGGAAGATCAATCAAAAGGGCGACTCCTCAACAGAAGGCGTTTTGCGTGCTTGAGTTCGCGAAAACAAACGCCATTGTCACGGTGCAGCGTGCTTTCAGGACAGAATTCGGCATTGAATCGCCCCATCGTGAGAGCATTCGACGGTGGGTTAGACAGTTTAAAGAGAGTGGGTGCCTGTGCAAAGGAAAGAGTCCTGGAAGACCACGTGTCACAGAGGAGCAAGTGGAGAGGATTCATGATACATTTGAGAGCAGCCCACGCAAGTCCGTACGTCGAGCAAGTCTTCAGCTTGCCATCCCTCATACCACTGTCTGGCGTGTGTTAAAGAGACGATTACACATGAAACCATACAAACTAAGACTCGTCCAATCACTTACTAATGATGACAAGGTGATGCGGAGGACATTCTGTGAGTCAATGCTGGAGATTGAGGAAGGTGATGAATCTCTCTTTTCACGTTTAGTTTTTAGTGACTAAGCAAATTTCCATTTGAGAGGCACAGTCAATTGTCACAATGTGCGCATTTGGGGAACAGAGAACCCACATGAAACTGTTGAGCATGAAAGAGATTCCCCTAAAGTGAACGCCTTCTGTGATGTGTCTCAAGACAAGGTCTATGGTCCCTTTTTCTCTGTGCTTGGCCTGCCAGATCCCCGGACCACACTATGTGTGACTTTTTCTTGTGGGGGTATGTTAAAGACCAAGTTTATGTTCCAGCACTCCCAGCAAGTATCGATGACTTGAAAGATCGAATAACAGCTGCAATCAACACAGTGGACCGTGACATGCTGTGGCGTGTTTGGGAGGAATTCTCATATCGGCTTGATGTTGTCCGCGCTGCCGGTGGTGGCCATATTGAGCACTTATAAAACATGAAATGAAACTTGAATGTATATACAACACATGTGTTCATGCTAGAGGTTTGTGTTTTTTTTTCGTTTTTGACACATCACGTGATGATTTTGGCGTATTCTTTTTGAAACACCCTGTATAATCTCTGTTGCTGTTTATAGCCTTTTCCCATTGATCACGAAGTTTTTCTATTCTCTGGCGATAAAAATCTCCTGGTTTCGTCCAACCAAACCCTCAATTCAACATCACTATTGAACATTACACCACATAAGGCATTGAAAAGAGATCGAAAAAGATGAAAATCTGATAGTGCCAAGTCGTGCGAGTACGGAGGATGAGTCAACACTTCCCATCCAAATTTCTTGGATAAATATTTTGGTCATATTAGCATTGTGAGGACGGGTGTTGTCGTGTTGAATAACACTCCGTTGCCGATTCGGTCTTTTTTGCTGAATTGCTTCATGGAGACGGTGAAGTAGTTGAACGTAGAGCTCAGCATTTACCGTTTGGTTTCGCTCAAACAATTCAAAATGAATTACGCCTTCCCAGTTCCACTACATACACATAATAGTCTTTCGAGGATGAAGGTCATATTTTGCTCGAGATGTCGCTTATTTACTGGAGCTGAGCCATTCTTTACCCTGCTTCATATTGACGTAAAGCCACCATTTTTCATCGCCAGTAACAATGCGATAAATGAAACGTTGTTCATGACCGTATGTTGAACGATGCCGAGCCAGCAAAATGGCTGCAATTGTTGCGCGCTGATTCTTGTTGTGGTCATTCAACGCGTGTGGCACCCATGAAACAAGTTTCTGAACCTTCCCTGCTGAATGAAGGTGACTTACCACAGTTATGTGATCGCAATTCATCTGTTTCTCCAATTCTCTGGTCGTCTGACGTGGATTTTCAAGAAGAAACTCGTTTAATCGCTGCTTATCAAACTCGACTGGTCGAACAGGGTGCTCCCCATCTTCCAGCTCAAAATTTTCTTTTTTGAAGCGCGAAAACCAACGTCGGGTGGTACCTTGAGGCATTGCGCCATCTCCATACATGTCACAATCACAGCTGCTTTGGCGGCATTAACTCTTCGGTCACATGCAAAAAGCAAAAGGTGTCGAAAATGAGGAATTTTGCTTACTTGACATTCCATTTTAGGAGTCTGAAATAGAACCAAAAAGTAATTAAATTAACAATAATCATACATATATATATAAATGTTAGAACAACAATAAGAAATTGTTGTTGCTGAAACATTCGCCAAAATGTTTGGCTTCCTAAAGACTTTTAACTTTCAAAAAGCACTCACGACTATTTTACCAACCCAATAACTCTTGATTAATTCTTAACTTTTGATTAAATTATTTATTTCTCGGCATACACGCACTTAAAAAGTAGTTAAAAATCACCTTGTGGTTTGTAAACGAAATTGAGGCCACCAGTCATCTAATGTTTTTACCCAAAGCTCACTACCGGAGGTTATAATTTTATCTCAAACCGCTACTTTAACCTGGCGCGATTCAATATTGATTGAATTTTTTTACGGATTACCAACATTTTGCAGGTTATCTAATGCCAGAAATTATTTTTAGATTGTAAGAATCATTTTGGAGATAATAATCATTTACTGATACAAAGACCTACTATTTAACCCATAGGTGGTGGAGAAAAGAGGTAGATTCATACTTTTCCTTTGGGTATATAATAAACTCGGCTGGAATATGAGCCCAGCTCTCCGATTTCCAATTTCGAACTGTTATCCAATACACCACCCGCACATCCAAGGTTATTGTACCTGGTATTCTCAAGACGTCATCCATTTAGTACTTCCATCTAGTTAACTACCGAACCGGTATTTCACAGTGATATGGCCATAAGCATTATTATTATTAGTAGTAGTAGTAGTAGTAGTAGTAGTAGTAGTAGTAGTAGTAACAATTGTATTATTATTATTAGTAGTAGTAGTAGTAGTAGAAAGTAAGAGAGCATCACTCCAATAAAGTAAAGCTTGGATATATATATATATATATATATATATATATATATATATATATAAGAAAAACTGACCATTTTAAGTTTCCATTATAATAATTTATTTCACCAGAGCCCTTTTAAAGGACGCCGGATCATCAGATAGCACTTCAAAAAAAAAAAAAAGAAAAGTGGTTTGTTTTTCTTTAAAATATTAGCTCTGGATTTACATTGAGCTCTCAGGATTTCATCCTCCTTGGGACTACCCATACGGATTACCATGTTGTTCATAACTTAATTATATATATATATATATATATATATATATATATATATATGAAGCCAAATGTACCCATCATAGCATTAAGTCTGATAAGAGTATATCAAGTACAAGTTCCAGAATGTGCACGATATGGTGACAGGTTTTGATAAAAGTAATTATTATTTCAGATCCTCTCCCACTCTTAGATGATTCAGTCGGGTAAAGGCATCTGAACTCCTACCCACAGGTAAGAAGCACATTACATTTTCTTTGCACATGAGCTGTACCTAGCAACTCTGCCACCTGCACACTCTGAGTGATGTCAGATATACCCTGGACGTCTTGCAATGTTCTTGGAAATACGCCTAGGTTCGTCAAGCATAAAGAAACGACTTTCTCAAATTTGCCCTGCCGGGTCTTGGCACCTCTGTGTTTTCGCTTGCTCTGCCTTCCCAAGATAAAGCAACATCTATCAGGAGTCATTCATCTTTCAAATTGTGTACGTCTGATATCAGGACGACTGCTCTCCAAGTGCTTGTCAGTCAAGTTGGTCGTATCGTGAACATCACTCGCTCATTTTCAGCTACTGACGGTGGTGATTGCTTGTAATATTTCACGCACTCGAAGCCATACTTTATGCATAACTGACAATGTATTACAGGGGAGACTTTACCATGGCGTCGTCTATATTCTTTTTTTCGCCAACTGAGTGTAGCCACTGAAAACATGTTGTGCGCTATGATTATACTTCTTCTTAATTATGTGCCGTGTCCTTTCAGAACGTAAGTGATGATGGCCCTCCACAACTTGCTGTCCCTTGTAGCTCTTAATGAATTTTGTCATTTTCTATTTCTCCCAAACCTGTTCTATCACCCATTTACTGAAGCCCATAAAATTTACACGTTATTTTCCTCTGTCTCTCTTTCCCTCAATCTGTGCTGTGCGTATCATATTTTCCAATCCTTCCTTCCTTATGTGCCACAGAGATTTCAACTGCTAATTAAGAATAAGTTTCCTTTTTGGTTTTATTTTCTCTAAGACCTTGTTGTTGCTAATACTTTCGGTTCATGGTATTCTCAGCATCTTTCTGTAGAATCACATTTCTGTTGCTTAAAGTCTCTTCTTCGTCTTTGAGGAGATTGGCTAGCATCCATTGCTATATAGGAGGACAGATAAAACGTAACAGTCCAATAGTCTTTTCTTTGTTTCTAACGAAGTTTTTATTATCAGTATTAAAGAATGAATTATCGTAACAATCTACCGGTGAAGCTCGTCGTCATCAGCTTATCCATTGTACCTCAATATGTCTCAAGACATTCTTATTGGAATCAGCTATCCTTTAATTTCAGTTATGCATTTTTTTCTCTTCTTCAGTTTCTAATGGTAAAATTGCTAGCTTGCTTTTTACCAACTGTTTTCTGCTTTCTTTTCTCTTGTAATATTTAATTACAATTTTCTTTATTGGGTGTTTTTTGTTTTTTGCTTCACGTTCAGCTGTACTACCAACTTGCTTTTTATATACAGTAATATTTTCCTGTTATAGTTAAAGTTCTTTTATAATACATTGTATTTGCCCCTTTTTTATGCAAGTGATCACTCAATACAAAGCCCAAGAGACACTCAAATTGAAGGGATACTCAATCAGGTGTGTGATACGAACATCATGGCAGGGAGTAAGTGGTTAATATTATGAGGATATGGAGGATAGATAACGAATAAAACGCGAAGACTTTACGATTCGGGCATGTATCCAAGCGGTATATAGCGATTCTTGTGAAGAAGCTGTCTGGAGTTTTTACTAATGGTAATTTATTGCCTAACTGGAGGCAGTTTTCTGTGTTCGAATTCAGATAAAACTTAGGGTTTCAATTTGCAAAGCAGACCTTCTCCAAGTTGCAAGTCTGAGGCAACAACTCAATGTTCCTTCTCATCAGATCGGGAAGAGAAATCAGAGAGTCGAATTCAAATTTAAGTCGATTTCGTTGCATTCACTTACGCGCAAATATCCATTCGGAAAGGCATGAATCCATCTCTCTTCTTTTTAGCTATGGTTTAAATAGTAGGACGTGTATCTACAAAAATCATCGTTATCCCCCTTAAAAATAAATTGTTACTGTAATAGTCACTCGCAAAAAGAAATAATTATTCTTACTATTCAAAAATATGTTTCGGTTTTGAATAAACATCAAAGGATTGATAATCCGTAATAATAAATCAATGTTTTTTGTTTCTATTTTGATTTAAAGACATTTATTTTGATTTGTTTCAAAGATCGATAGTATGAAACTCGTCCTTTTTACTTATGCCATCATTCATTCAAGTTCTTCTTCTGTGCTGTGTAACTTTAGGACGTGAGCTATTATGGCTCTCCTCAACATCCTATCCTTTTTCGGCGTCCTGGGTAAGATGTTAAAATACATCCGCGTCCTGGGTAAGACGTTAAACTACGTCCAGCAGCAAGGCCTCGGATCAGGAGGTTTTGAGGACCGTGGAACCACCTCTTAATTGCTGGTGTTCCCAGGTCCACCCTGACCTGGGGTGGTAGCATCTGTTAGTGTCCCAGCTATGGGCAAATAGTTAACTATTACCAGCAATACTTTTTTGAAAAAAAATTATTACCAGCAATACAATTTTGAAGGAAAATATATTAGCAGAAACAAATTTTTGACAAAACAATTACCTGCAATAAAAAATTTTGTCAGCATTAAATAACCCATTGAGGTTGATATGCTGTTAAACAAAAGAAACTAAACCAAATAAACCAACTCTATCCTTTTTCGAAAAACAAAAAAACAAAACTTTATTCCAAAGGATTCAACGATATATGACGGTAATGAAAGGCGATATATAACAATATACGGAGCTGATTAATAATGCATAAATCTTAACAAACTCGGAAACTACTTCTTTTTCCGTATCCTATTCGTGGAATTTCCTGAATGTGTCGTTTATTCTTGTGGACCAGACATCAGATATTGATCTATTAGGTTGGTGCAAAAATAATGTCGTTTTCTCGCATATGTTACTATGTAAGAAAACGACCTTATTTTTGCACCAACCTAATATCTTGGCATATGTTACTATGTAAGAAAACGACCTTATTTTTGCACCAACCTAATATCTTGGCATATGTTACTATGTAAGAAAACGACCTTATTTTTGCACCAACCTAATATCTTGGCATATGTTACTATGTAAGAAAACGACCTTATTTTTGCACCAACCTAATATCTTGGCAACGGGAAAAAGCGAATGGAAATACTAACATCGAAGTGCTACATGCCTTAAGTTATCATGATAATTCTTGTTTATCGTCGTTGATCATCATTAATTAGCAAGTGAGATGTGTGTAGTTCGTGCCGAGGAATGGCGGTGTCTATTTCAACTGTTCGTTTTCTATTTAGAAGTACGTGGGTTTCATCAACGATAAAAGACATCCGGAAGAACATTTTTGTAAGTATTAAATATACTAATTTGCATACTGTTTTTTTTTTCTTCTTTCTGATAGAAATATTTATTTTATGTGCCGTATCACAATCATGGCTCTTCACAACTTCCTATCCTTTATAAATCAAGTAATGTCCACCCCCTTAATATCTCTCCCACCCGTTGTACTGCCATCCATTTACACAAACTTGTTGGGTAGGTTACTCCTTGTTCGTTCTTTCCTCATGTCTATGTATTCTGTGAGCCATTTTTCATCAACCAGACATGTCAACTGATTCTAAATAAAAGTAAACTTTTCGTTTTCAAATTCCTTAAAGTATCTTCCCTGCTCATAGAGTCTGTCCAGGTTATGATTTGAGTAGATATAGGAAGATAGAAAGGGGCACGAGACAAGGTTGTATCTTCTCCCCAGATTTAAACAATCTCTACAGTGAGATTATTCTATGGGCGCTAGAAACCCAACCAGGATTTATTATCAGTGAGCATAATCTTAACAATATAAGATACACATTCAGCATGTGAACAATCATGGCTCTTCACAACTTCCTATCCTTTATATATCAAGTAATGTTTATCCCCTTTAATATCCCTCTCACCCTTCCTTCTTCACTCCATTTAAACAAACTTGTTAGATAGGTTACTTGCTGTTCGCTCTGTTCCTCGTGCCTATATGTTTTGTGAGTCTCCAGGTTTCCAAGCCAT
Source organism: Acanthosepion lycidas (assembly GCA_963932145.1). NCBI lineage: Eukaryota > Metazoa > Mollusca > Cephalopoda > Sepiida > Sepiidae > Acanthosepion > Acanthosepion lycidas. Next base: position 81,047,914 of record OZ010576.1, read on the forward strand.
CATTCTTCAACCAGAAATTTCAACTGATTCTAAATACATATAACCTTTTTGTTTTCAATTTCCTTAAATCATATTTGCTGCTCATACAGCCTGTACAGGTTATTCTCAGCATCCTCCTGAAGAGGCCTATCTCTTGTCTCGTCTCCTCTTCATCTGTGACGAAATTGTTCAACATTCACTTCCATATTACAGTTCAGAAATCTTTTCTTTGTTTCTAATGAAAATTTCCTGATTTTTAGTACTTTCTTAAGATTTTCGAGGGCATAATTTCTCTGTTCTTATTTGCCTTCGGATTTCAGGGTCACATATTTATTATTGATGGGTGTAACCTTAACATTATAAGATAGGTAGATGTCACTTAGTTGATGATTGACATGGAAATAAAACGACAGGATCTCCTAGACAGGGTAGTAAAAGAAAGCAAGAAAAATAGACTATTAACTGCAAGAAGACAGAAAGTATAGTCATCAGCCAGAGGAAAAGCCCAAGCTACGAATTAGAAATTGTTGTAACCTAGAAATGATTACTGAATGAGGATTAACCAAAACGGAGGTTTGAAATGAAATGGTAATCTCTATAACAACAACAAAATACAATAATCTCCACCGGCGTGAAATATGTAAACTACTGCTAGTGGTGGACTAATTAGACAGCATATTACGATATTTACCTACATCCCCACGAGGTAGGATGTGGCACAAGGCCAAATTAAAACTTCCCATGCTGACAGCTCACGCTTCCAGCGTAGACAGCATATTACCCTCACTTACAATAGTGTCCAACGTATTTATGAGAATTGGGAAATACCCAATAGTGTTTATAAGTATGGTATATAACATAAATTGAAGATGTTTATATGAAGTATACGATTTCAAACGTTTGTGAAGTGTTTTAACGGAGGATGGAAAATGCGACACAGAAATCTGAACACTCTTTTTTCGGAGGATTACAGTGTTAGAGGCAGTTTATGCGGATAAGATGGGGAGATAATAGTTAATCCTAGACTTGAACAGGTTAATATTATAGTGACAAGAAAAACATAATCTTGGGAGTTGGTTCCACAGCAATGGTTCGCAGGAAGAAGCTGTTTGAGTGGAACTTAAATCTCACCAATGGAATACATCGAAGAAGGATGATTTCCTACAATGTGAATGGCATGGCGGCTCCTAGTCGTGAAGGTTAGAATTAGTGGAACCAATGAATGCAATTCATCCGAGCACTTTCCATAGAAGTAGCGGTAGAAGTGCGTGATTTTCTAAGCGTAACTTAGATGTGGCACAAGGTCGAAAGTATGGAGCGACCTATGTGGATCGAACTCATTACTCAGTTGTAGTCGAGACAAGCTTGTAAACTATTACACCACACTGAATTGACCTATATGTAATCTATGTATGTATTCAAATCGTCTGAACAGTTCCAACAGCGTTGGCCGAAGAGCTCATCAAAAGATAAACATAGATAATATCTGCATTTTGATATAATATATATTACAATGAGGTCTGAGTACTTAGGATGTAGCATTTCTCTTGCAACTTGTGCACATTTTCACTTTACTCGTATACATTGCATCACAAGACTTCCATGAGCTTGATATTCTATCTAACCACCTATTTTGATTCGTAGTTTGTTACTTTATAACTTATCTCCTGTAAATTATACCTTTGAACTTGCCATCCATAACCATCTTTGGTCAAGCCACATTGCTGTATATATTCCAATTATATTTGCATTATTAACAATAAGAAATAAAACAGTTTATGAAGGTTTGAAGTTATATTTAACTGATCATAGAAAAATATATATATTCGCAATAACAATGAATCAAATCATTTAGTAATTCATGACCAGCATATCAATACAATATTTCTGGTTCCCGAAAGCTCTTTTTTTCAAATTTGAGAGACGCTTAGGACGAAAAACTCAATCTATATATGACAAAAAACTCTAAACTTTTATGTATATATGTGTGTTCCCGGGATATAGCTTAAATGAGACGTAATATCCCACCCAATTTAGGAGCATATTTTACCTGGAACCCTTGCCCAGGGGTAGTGCGAAGACATGGTTCGTTTTTACGGTTTTTTTTTTAAAATAGGAAATTCGGTGTTTGTTCGGTATTGTTTTCAATATACATTCTTGCATCAACTCGCGTATATAAACAAAAACTTGTATATTATATTCCAATTATTACATGTATATAGAATAGAAATATGTATAATATATTATAAAACATTCTTAAATAAATTTAAATATATATATCTCAACATATATTTACACAATTGACTACACTAGATCAGAACTTTTTCATGAATAAATATCTAGTATTTTTCGTAATTACTTGATATGTAGAGATGCTATGACGGTATGTCATGGCAAAATTTAATCTGTTTAGTTGTAAAATTGTGTCACATATCTTGTTGGTATATAAATAAATAGGTGCACGTTGGTTTGCCGACGGTACGTATTTTGAAATAAATGTGACGAAGAAATGTTTAATCAAAAATAGAATTATTATTAATTTTTTATTGTGTCCGATGTAAGTAATATTGTATAATGTAAGTAATAATACTTATTACAATAATTTGTTTTGCAAATATAAATTAAAATATGTAGTCAGTAATAAAATGGCTAAAATTGTCACCTCATCATTTTGCATCTTGAACTGCAAAAGGAATGAAACGGGTTCATGGGTGGTCTAGTAATTTATGGTTTGGTTTGGTTTGGTTTATGGCATACCAAACTCAATGGATTATTTAATAACCGACAAAATTTTCATTGTTGGTAATTTTTTTCCCCAAAAATCTATTTCTCGCAATATGTTTTGTCTTCAAAAATCTATTTCTGGTAATAATTTTCCTTCAAATATGTATCGATGTTAATTTTTTTTAAATGTATAGCGGCAATTAATTTTTTTTTCAAAAATGTATATCTGGTAATTTTTCTTTCAAAAAAATGTATTGCTGGTAATATATTTTTTTCAAGAATGCATAGATCGTAATATTTTTTCTTCAAAAATGTATTGCTGGTAATTTTTTTACAAAGTATTTCTGGTATTAAAACTTATTTTTACACTTTCATAGTGTTTTGGCCCCGGTTTAGGGGTTAACTATTTAAACATATTTGGGACCCTAACAGGCGCTACCACCTCGGGTCAGGGTGTACGTGGCAACACCAGCAATTAAGAGGTGGTTCCAGCTCCTCAAAACCTCCTGACCAGAGGCCTTGTTGTTGGACGTAGTTTATCGTCCTACTCAGGACGTGGGTGTAGTTTATCGTCCTACTCAGGACGCGGATGTAGTTTATCGTCCTATCCAGAACGGAGTAATTTATGAAATAACAATGTATCCTCAGAATAGTAATGGAAAAATGTGTCAGTCAAGACAGAGTCAATGGATAGAGATGGTTTTCTGAGCAAGGACGTGTGAAATCATATCTCTCCACAACTTCTTATCTATCATATAACTTTACGCTCTTTACCATCCATCTTTGTTTTTATTTGGCTATCAAATCACTCAAATTAGATAATGTAGGTTACTCGATGCTTCAACCTGCTTTTCCTGCCTTCGGTATATTATATGACTGTTAAACTCTGCTCCTCACATTTTCTTCCTTGTTTACATCTGTCTCTTTCTATATGTAAGTATCAGTTTCTGTGTAGATCCTATATTCCTTAAGACTTCCTCATTGAACACATGTTTTGTCCGTGATATTAACAGACTCCGCCAGGAGAACCAAATCCTTTTTCGCTTTAAGTTATTAGGTTTGTGCAAAAATAATGTCGTTTTCTCACATAGTAACATAAGTGAGAAAACGACATTACTTTTGCACCAACCTAATATATATATATATATATATATATATATATATATATATATATTAGGTTTGTGCAAAAATAATGTCGTTTTCTCACATAGTAACATATGTGAGAAAACGACATTATTTTTGCACCAACCTAATACTTCAAACGCGTTCATAAACAACTAAACTGTAAGCCAGTATTCAACCGCTGTCTCAGATCAGTGATTCAAAATGTCTTCTAGCGAATGAAGCATTTGGATGTTAGTGAGAATCAACCTTCTTCTTCAACCTCGTGGACTGGCGCTACAGAATCATAAACAAACAACTGTAACAAACAGCAAAAAAAAAAAAACACATCACTTGAGGACTTTCAAGAGAAGCAAAAACCAAAATGGATAGGAGCTGTGACTCGAAGAGAAAATAATGACATAATCACTGTTCCACATTGTTTCAAACAAAGAAAGAAGACGGATAATCCCCATTAATGCTAGAAAGACAATTAAAGTTAATGGGCTGGAGAAAATTATTTTTCTGAAAGATTTTATTAATAGAAAGATTTTGTAAATTTCACCCAACAGGTGTACTGAGATCTCGGTTAATGAGTGGCGAATGTTTCCTTATAAGGAAACGATTAATATTACCATTACCATATCATCTGTGTAAAGCATTCTCTAGCGGTGAGAAACTCATCGATTGGGGCCGTCTATTCCAGGCTCCATTAATGAATGAAAATTTAAATATATTTTATTAAAAAATCAGCAATGCACTCGAAGTAACCTTTATAATTTGCTTAGGTATTTTTTTAAATCTTCAAGGTTAAAATCTGAAGTTAAATTATCAACGGTTTTGATGTCAGGAGTACGCAATACAAAAAAAAGGAAGTTTAATTTCGACAATCCATCAACTATTTAAAAGATTGTCCAGCTATGAACAATGGCCTTTTTTTTTAATGCATTTCATTATACCAGCGTTTTATCTACAAATCTAAATCTTTGAATAAATACAAACCTTTGAAGAAATGTGTGCAGGTGAGAAAAGATTTTTCAAATGTGTACTAAACATAAGCATTGAAAAGACCTCCATGGTTCCATAAAAGTATCCGTTTACGTACACATTATATATATATATATATATATATATATATATATATACATATATATATACATATATAACACACGTATGTTCATATATATATATATATATATATATATATATATATATATATATATATATATATATATATATATATAATATATATATATATAATATATATATATATACATATATATATTAGGTTGGTGCAAAAATAATGACGTAATAATGTCGTTTTTTGACGCATTTTTAACGTCAAAAAACGACATTATTACGTCATTATTTTTGCACCAACCTAATATATATATATATATATATATATATATATATATATATATATATATATATATATATATATATCTGTTGTAAACGTATACCTATTATTGTTGCATATTTATAAAGCCTTTGTTTCGGCTAAAACTTGCCTGCCTGCGTTCTGCCTAACCTTTGACTCGGTTCAAAGAAACTCACATCCTTTATATGAAAGCACTTTGTTACAAATATGGCGACAGACTTTTTCCCGCTGCTAGTATGTTACGAAGACCCTGACCTGGTCGCATTGATGACTCCTTGCACCTCATCAATTTAAGCTACAAGCTGTTTCCGAGGCTTCTCGCATATCACATACATTACAACCTTGACAAGCTACAAGTTTTTATCCAGTTTCTCTATTCTTGCTTTTGCTATAATCTACGGGGTTAAAGGCAAGAAACAAAATATTTTTGATGAATATGCTTTTGTCTGGTGAAGCAATATCTCTCATATATTTCTCCTGGTATTTCTTCCAGTAACTCGGACAGTGTTGACAAACCCAATGCATAGCGGTGAACAAAATAGACATGATCCGATTCAAAGTAGCGTCAAAAGAATTCTGAATTAAGCGTACATTGAAGCCAGGTCGTATCAGATTTATTAAATGTGATCTGATACTCGATGTTAGATGCAAATTATTTCAACTGAAAACTTCGATGTGTAGTTTAGTGTTCATAAGGCCTGTTAGATTGTATTAAAGGAATTTCACGAAGAAAATGTGTATCGAGGAAAAATGCAAAGAATGATGTATCTTTGCAAAAGTCCTTTCGCCATGTTTGCATTCCGTGTTGTTGGGATTAAGCCCGATGTTTAACATGAAGAAAAATAATCCGAAACTATGTTTGCATAACCTGTTCAAACGAAACGTTTATTTGATAAATCGACATTTGAATTCGAGGCCAGATGAAAATACACACGTGTTCAAAAGTTTGAGGACACCCCTGGTAATTTTTTAAATTGGCCCAAAAGGTAGTTGTTTTGTTTTTTTAAATAAGATATAGTTATTATACATGTTTAAAAAAGTAAGACATGGTTTTTTATTAGAAATTTTATTATGACTAAAAGAAAAAAAATGATTAAATTTTGTCAAAATATCCTCTTTTAACCTTGATTACTGCAGCACAAATTTTTGGCATTCGTTGAAAAAGTTTCTCAAAGTATAAGTTTAAGAATTGATTCCATTCTTTTTTTTTTCAATCATTCTAAGAGCTCGTTTCCTTTTATTCACTGCTAATTGTTGGGATGGCTTCAAACTTTTGAAATGTTATGTATAAGTCGATGAAATTCAAAAATTTGCTTTCTGTAGCCAGAATATCTCTACTCAGACTGTAAAAATACTGCGGTGTTCAAATTCCAGTCGAATTATTTGTGTTAAATTTTGTGCAAATACCCTTGGGAAAGGCAATAATCAATCTCTTCCCCCTACTACCTATATGCTTTAAACAGAATGGCAGACTAACCTCTCTAGTCTTGAATGGCAACCAAAATACAAAACCTTTTGGGTGGGGGCGAGCAATACGACCAACAACATCTGGCATAACTGCATAATAAATTGCCTATTCGAAGAATAATTTCATATTACATAAAACAACAAGTAGCTATGCAAACACAGATGAGAAAATGTAAACATTGAATTATGACTGAGTTCACAGCAAGCTTTATCTCTCATTAAACTTTCAATAATAATAATGGCAGTGTTAATTACGGCAGTAAGAACATTTAGAATAACAAAATATTAAAAAAAATATTGAAAGTGTAATATACTATCATCGTACATTATCGTAATTTTATTAGCGGTTTTTTATGTTTGTCGATGACGTATAAGTAAATGCCCATTAGTACACCAGGCTGTTTGTAACTGTTTAGATATAGGAAAAGAATAGGAAGAAGAAGAATCATATAAAGCTAATAAGAAGATATTTATTAAAATAATATTTTTTTGTTTTTTTTTTAAATAAGCAAACTTTATTGAAACAAAATAATTTCATTTGACCATTGATGACAATTCCAGAACAACGTAACTATAAACAATTTTTTCTATCCTCTGCCATACATAATTATGCGAACAGGAAACACATTTTTATACGAATCTATGCCTATAATTCTCAGAATGTGTGCGTGTATGTGTATGCGTGTGTGTGTGTGATCGGATGTTGCTCATGCGTTTCCACCATTTTGATCCAATCTCTATGAATTTTTGTTTGTTTGATAGATAATTCTTCAGTGCCGGTTTTGAGTCCAAATTGGCTGGAAAATATTACACCCATGAAGGTGAAAATAAAAAAAAAATCTAATTTTTTAAACTTTGGGGAAAAATCTAAAAACAGCGTACAATCAATTCAGAGAATTTTAAATCTAACGCAAAAGCTTATTAGAATGAAAAAAAAAATATATATTATAAATAAAAATTGTTTTATATTATTATTATGACGGTTCATGAAAGGTTCCTTCCTTGCAAGATTGAGAACGAAAAACGGCCCTTTTCAGTGCTAATCCCCATTCAGTTTTTTTAACCCCCCCCCCCACACACATTTGGGGCTGTGTCTCAGTTATGCCTCCAATTGTTGCTTATATAGATTTTCAAGTGGGATGACTTAAACTGCTCCAATGGAGTGGTAAATATTCCCAGTAATGAAACACCGGCTCGAAGACGGGTTATTCTCCTTGTTATAAATAAAATGCTTACACACAGCAAGAATATGCTTCAAATGCATACAAGAAATATTTATGCATTTAGATATTACAGATGAATGAGAACTCTATCGGAGGATCAATCAAATCAGAAACGATACGAAACTTATTCGAATTCTGATGATTTGAAGATGGGTTGTTGCTCGCCCTGAGACGAGTTCTACATCGCTCGGTCCAGGGACTGAACTCACGATTATTATATCACCAAAGACACGAACTAAAGTTTTAATCCTCTGGTATATGAAAGGTACCTTAATTATAAGTGCTTAATAAAAACAAGGCGAAATATTCCTAAACATGGAATAACTCAGAATTGGAAATCGGGGAAATGACTTGTAAATAGTCTTGGAAAAAGGTTTGAATCCCTGTCTTCTCTTTCAGCTATGGTAGGAATTCTATTATTAAATCATTATTATCTCAAAGAATTCTTACAATTTACAAATACTTTCTGGCTTTACATAACCTGTAAAAGTTTGATAAGCCGTAGGAAACAAATCAGTTATTCAATTCTAGACAGAGAATAATGTATCACCGTAGATTAAGGCTACCCGGGTCGATAGGCAGTCTTAGGACACAACAACCCCAACATTATGATGATAAAAATAAAGATGAGGGCATTATTACAAATCTATATGATGTAGACTCATTATTGCTTGTATATAGCTTTTTGGAATTTGTACCTGTGTAATGACAGAATTACGTAGGTATAGGCTTTAAGAAAGCTTTATTCAACTGAGAATACAAGGTTCGCGTAAAGTGTCCTTTTATAGTACCAGTAAACAGAAATAGCTCTCTCAAAGGAGAGAGTAAAAAAACAAGGGGATCCCACTCTTGATTATTCATAACAACTTGTATTGGGGATAAGTTCCATAATCTATGCGGATAATCTTCATCAAATTGAACCGCATATTCAGCGTGTTGCAATTTTTTTACCGTCATTGTATTTAATCTTGCTATAATTACTCGAAAAAGCATTATATTTAAGCAGATATCTTTCGTCTTCATTATATTAAGTTGATAAGTGGCTGTGTTGTTTTAACAAAACAAGAATGCATAATTAAGAATTTCCCATAGAGAAACGTGATTAATTAACATAGAATCTAATTTCATGTCAAAATTTTACACACCAAGTTTTAAGAAGGAAACAAATCAAACTAGATCAAGTAATTTTGTGAATGAGATCGATCTTACAACATAATTCTCTGCCTTTACATATGGTTATCTTATAAAATTGTTGATTGCTAAATAACCCCTTAATATGAAAAGTGTAGAAAAAAAGGAATGTTGTCAAGATCTACATCGATATTTTTATTCCATTATCCCTAACTTAAATAACCATTGTGTTGATTATCTATTATCCGAAATATACATGTATCAGATACAATCCTTAATTAAATAAAGCCATAACTAGGAATTCACTAAAATATTTTATTGTATATAGTTAATGACATAATAACAATTACAAGTTAGAACCTTAATTAAGAATAAGGTAGCAACAAAACTAATGAGAAGAACTTCTTTCCAACGAAATTCTCAGTGCATGAATTTTTTTTTACTGTGAGCTGTACCTGATTTTTCTTTCGTATAATACGAGATGTTTTAAACGAAAATTAAAGGCAAAAAAGAAGGTCGTATTATACACAAGTACATGTTTTCAGAAACTGTTACTTAGCTTAAAAAAAAAATCTCTTTTTAGAATCACTAAGAAAAGAATACTGAGCTGATACGTGACATCTGTCCTTCTTTCCGGCAGAGAACGTTTGACGATTTCCTCAAAGATGACGAAGAGACTCGAGGCGATGGGTATGTGGTTCTACAGAAGGATGCTAAGGATATAATGGACCGAGCGTGTCAGTAAAAATAAAGTCTTAGAGAGGATGCAAACAAGGAGGAGGTTTATACTTAACAGGAAGAAGCAGCTGAAGTTCCTTGGGCACATAATGTGGAAAGAGGGCCTGGAAAATCTGATACTCGCAGGTCGAATAGAGGGAAAGAGAGACAAGGGTAAACAACGTGTGACATACCAGGAAGACATAACCAAGTGGATGATAGAACATGGTTTGAGGGAGGAAGCAGAGCGAAGGAACTCGTAGAGAGAAACAAGGGATAGAGGGAGATGGAGAGCCATGATCGTCCTGAAAGGACATGGCACAATAAAAGAAGAAAGAAGATTGCAAACAGACTCAGCACAATAGATAATAAAATACAAAGTATGCAGGTGTAGATAAGAATTGTTTATAAAAGGTATTTGATATGTCGGCAATGTTTGTTTCTCTGTTCATTATTGATGAAAGACAATATTTTTGTTTATTTTCATAGTTTATTAATACAAGGTGTTTCAAAAAGAATACGGCAAAATCATTACGCTATTTTTTCAGGTCTATAGCATTGTAGTGGACTCAATCAGTGGTTATTTGATAGAGTAGTTATCAAAGTTTGATTGGGTGTCAGTTTCCCTGCTGTCATTAGTATAACTTCTGGTGCAGCTGAATTGTGGGAAGATCAATCAAAATCGTGACTCCTCAGCAGAAGGCGTTTTGTGTGCTTGAGTTCGCGAAAAAAACAAACGCCATTGTCACGGTGCAGGCAGATTCGAATGACTTCATTTTTCAGCAAGATGGAGAACCACCCCATTGGCATCTCCGGGTTAGAGCTTATCTGAATGAAAACGTGCCTCAGCGATGGATTGGGAGGAGAGGTGCTAAAGACTTTGCTCTCTGTGCTTGGCCTGCCAGGTCCCCGGACATCACTGGGTGTGACTTTTTCTTGTGGGGGTATGTTAAAACCAAGTTTATGTTCCAGCACTTCCAGCAAGTATTGATGACTTGAAAGATCGAATAACAGCTGCAATAAAAACGGTGGACCGTGGCATGCTGAGGCGCGTTTGGGAGGAATTCTCATATTGGCTTGATGTTGTCCACGGTGCCGGTGGTGGCCACATTGAGCACTTATAAAACATGAAATGAAACTTGAATGTATATACAACACATGTGTTCATGCTAGAGGTTTATAATTGTTTTCGTTATTGACACATCACGTGATGATTTTGGCGTATTGTTTTTGAAACACCCTGTATACTTCCTTATATATCGAAATATAATACAGTCATATCAAACAGAAAATTAATTATTACGTTAAAATATTTATCGGGTATGTCTCGTTAGCCCCTTTCCTCGAATATTTGAAAATAAATATTGAAACAGAAATTTAAAGAAATACACAATGGCTAAACATCCGACAAATTAAATATTTTAACATATATCTATATTTCTGGGATGAGGCATTTTAACTACTAACACTATTTACATTGTTTGGAGTGTTGTTCTAAACTTTATTATCATATTGACGACGATTCAGCCGTTGTACGGCCCAGCCTTCTTCAGGGGATATAGGTTGGAATTTCAAACTGAACTCTTTATTTCGTACGCAGGGGTAGATTGTTTTTAGTTCTACAAGTTCTAGTTTCATGCCTTTTCTGAATATCTCTGTTTCAGTTATTCCTTTTCAGTAACTCAACTCTCCTAATCTTTATTCACTTCTACTGTAGCCAGGAATTGATCTCAGAAATATTGGGTCAGTATCCGTCTATATTTCTGAGATGAGGTATTATGTACACTATTTACATTATTCGGACTATTGTCCTCATCTTTATTGCTATATTTATTACAGCCTTTCGGAAATATAAAGGGCAGACAGACCGCCCCCATAAAGTAAGGCTTCAAGAACACCAAAATACTGTAACACGAGGGGAAGTAGAAAAATCAAGCGTGGAGAGAAAAGGGAGATCACCGCCCTCTGTGGGATCAGGCTGAAATCATAGACTAAGAACATCACTGGAAAATTCGTAAACTTAAGGAATCAAAGCATATGCCAGGACACAAAAATCTCCTGAGCCGACCAAGCATAGAAATGAATACAATATAGAAACCAGTAATAAGGAGTGCCAGAGAAAAGCGATAATAACAACGAAAATTGCAATATGAGCTCTGGTAAAAAAAACAAAAACATGCAATGATAACAGCAAAATTTGCAATATGAGCACTGGTAAAAATGTTTGCTGAAGACATTAGGTTTATAATACCCAGAAATTCATACCCAGATGTCCTCAAGAACACATGGCACAGTGGATAAAGGCGTTAGTTAGATCCAGTGACAGGACCCAACGAGTGTGAGTTCAATACGTGGTTAAAACAGTGGAGACCTTGGGGAGGGGAATTAATAGAAGATAACTGATAACTGACATCCATTAGACATGGCACGTGGAACTAGAACAGTCTACCCCATTTCGACATTCAAACCACTTAAAGATAGTTGAAACGTTGTGATAAATATGGCAACAAAGATGAGGACAATAGTCTTTGGGTCAATTTCGCTAGATCAATTCAACAGACACTTTTAGGTATTAAACAGGGAAATAACTGAAACTGAATTACACCAGAAAAGGCATGGCATGTGGAACTAGAACAATCTATCTCGATGGAAGAAATAAAGGGTTCTGTTCGAAACTCCAAGACATCGTGAATATGGCACTAAATATGAGAACAACAGTCCAAACAACTGAAATAGTATAAAAAGTTAAATCTTTTAGTTAAATATACTGTATATTTTCGCGTATAAGACGACCTTTAAATCTCCAAAATCATCCTTAAATACTGGGGTCGTCTTTTATGACAATTCTGAAAAAATAAACCTTAAACTCTGAATATACTGTATATTTTCGCGTATAAGACGACCTTTAAATCTCCAAAATATCCCTTAAATATTGGGGGGGTCGTCTTTTATAGATCTTATAAACAACATTTTTTTCCACTTTTCTTAATTAATTTTATCGCATCCCTAATAAAAATTATTACAGCAAATAAAAAGTAAACAGATCTAGCCTGTGCGGACAGATATCATTATGGAAAAATAAAATCGGCGAGACAAGTTCAAATTATAGCTTAGTCAAATGTATAAAATTCTCAAGAGTCACTCACAGTAAATGAGTTGTCGTATGAATGCAAGTTTAAAAGTCAAGAAGTGAAGTTTGTTAGGATATGCAGGAACGGTAAACCTTGAGTAGAAGAAGTTAAGATTGTAGCGACCACGGAAGCATCCTATCTGCAGTCTATTCCAGAAAATGGCGGCTCTTGGGAAGAAACTATCCGAATCGAACGTCTTTCTTACTAATGGAATACGAAGGGAATTGGTATGGTTCATCTCAGGCGTACGTGGCATGGTAGGTCCTAACTGTGAAGATCAGAACCGTTGGAATTGAGGAATGTAGGTTTAGTTCATGAATTTGCCATGAAAGTAGCGATAAATTGGCGAGGGGCTGGTGGGATCTGTAGAAAATGGTTTGTACAGTTGAATTAATTAATCCTACACAAAAATTGGAAAGTGAAGATTAGGAAACTTCAGCCGCGATATGACAGCAATGTTCCGTCTTGGGCTTGTTCTGGCTCTTGTAGAGATAGAGCATAGCAATAGGAGCCATGAAATTTCTGGATCATCTTCTCAAAATCTTTAGCGACAGACCACTTGCGGGCTGAAGAGAGACTGAGTCCCAATAGGAGTCACAGGCAAGGACCTTAATTGAAAGTGCAATCCTTCATTATGACAAGAGAAAGTTCAGTGTCTACTCTGTGATAATGAAGCGCCATGGGCTCGGTTTTGGAGGTACTGAATATTGCTAACCAGTTTTCCCCCTACTGATCAGTTTGATCTCGATCATATGATAGATCAAATTCCAAGCTCTGTTTGTCTAGAATTTTGGAGGTGTTACTCTGTGGCGTGGACTTTTGAAGGCATGAACCGGTCCATCACACTTACCAGCTATGGGCTACTTAGCAGGGTAGACTGTTTTTCTTTCTCATAACCAATAAGATATAACTCCAGATATTTAATTGGAAAGATATATATATATATATATATATATATATATATATATATATATATATATATATATATATATGTCGATAGAGAGAGAGAGAGAGAGAGAGAGAGATCATATTTTCAGATTCGACTAAATTTTATTTTTCGTACTTGAGGAACGAAATTAACTAACGAAATATTGTGTCAGTTAATCTCAACTATGTCCCTGATTTTCAAAATGCCGAAACAGATTTTTTTCTGCTGCATATTTCCATGTTGCTTTTACTTAAATCTGTCCTAAATGTTTTTCTTCTCTTAATCCGCTAAATAGAAATCGATTCTCAATCTCCGATCGCAACATTTCTCTAAACGTTTTCCCTAAACTCACCATCATTTTACGACAGCATCCCAATACTTAAAGAGGTGAGAGTAGCAGATAAGATTGTAACATAGTGCATGTAAAATAAAGAATACTCTCAAGTCATGGATCCTATTTCTAAAATACGATATATCTGATGGGGCCACTTTATGGTCCCGAAACCCGAAAGAAAATAGGAAAAAGAAGCAGGGTTTGGTAGGGGTCTTATCTTTCTTAAGAGAATTAGCGAAAATACGAGATTTCCTGTCATAAAAATAATTTTCTTCGTCAAAATTTTTTCACTGAGAATTTTTTATTTGGTTGCGAGCAAACGGTTGGGATGGGGAAGTTCTCTCGCTTAACCTCAACCCTCACCATTACTGAAATTAGTCGGCAAAAAATTCTCTTCTTGTTGGGGGGGATGCCATAAAAATACTCAATACAAACTATATCCGTTGTGATATTTACTACTACAAGAAAAGCTTCCTCCAACCCCCGGTGAACAGAGGGCCAATTCGACTTCGAGTAAGAAACAGAACGTGTGACCGTGTGACGTTGGTATATTCGTCTGAAGACAGCTGTGGAGACAAACGCATCGACACAACTAGTAAGACCTACTAAGGAACATCGACAGTAGTCGCTCAAACACTAGTTCTAGTCACATATATAATGACGATGGAACAAGTTATCCTTTCTGAAAATTAAATCAACGAGTTCAATTTCTGGCTTAGTCTGTTCCGTTCATATCCCGCTTATGCTATCGGGAAAAGGATGAATCCTTTTATTTCTCCCGAATCCTGTCAGCTGGGGTTTAAATACCAAGGTATGGGTTGTAGCTTGTTTAGAAGGAAAACTCTGAATTCCAATGAAAACGGGGAAACTACTCCGCTGTATTTCCCCAAGAATGCATAGCAAGTCACTGATAATAAAAGAAAATCTTTGGAGAGTAGTAAACACCTACATTCTGGAGGAAAAAATATTCCATAGTGTTTAATTTAATTTGATTGGTTAACAAGTTATAATACTTAATTCGAATTACCGTAATTCTCCACGTATAATACGCATTTTTTCTAAAAATAAAAAATAAGCGAAATCAGGGGTGCGTATTATGCATAGCTACAAAAAATCTTAAAAAATTGCTGTAAAATAAAATAAGAATTATCATAAAACTAACTTAGAATAATATTATTCCATGTTTAAAAACATTTAAAAAAAAATAAAAGTAGCAAACGCTGGTCGTAATGCAATTGGAGAGGTACATTTTATAGGGTTTGATTATCCTACAAGGGATGGGTATTATGCACAAGTCAAAGCATTTTCCCACACTTTCAGCGGAATTGTTGGTGCGCATGTTATGGATGAAGGCGTAATTACGGTAATTTAACTGTTGTTGCAAATGTGCTAAAAAGAAAAATGAACTTTGTGTGTGAAAGTTAAGTAGTTATCTCCTCTTGATAATATTACATTACGTTAATACACAAGACAGATATTTATATAAGTCACACTATTTAAACAACTTTTGACTCGGTATCCTATAACTGTAGTCTTAAAAGATACTTTTGCCAGTTTCAAAATTATGAATTAGTCCAAATTTTGGCTTCTAAATTTTTTTGGGAGTCGTTTAATTAGAAAATATTGAGTAAGTAAAAACTAAATTCAGAGTGCTGGTAATAGTTTTATTACGAGTGAAAACTTAGAAAAGCGTGGATAAGGGTCAATTGGGAGTACAACGTCTCATCTGTGCATTAAAATCCCATTAATGTCTCTTATCCATTGAATGATGTTTTGCTATTCATAGCGTTCGTGATATTAACGCATTCGAATTTAGATTTCAGATTATGGGGGTGGGGGTGGGGAAAGAAAGAAACATTTGAACGCATTTACGAAATATACTTAATTCTTTTGCACCACCAAACATCTGTTCTCTTTGTTTTACTAATGTATAGCCGTACGTTTACACACACACACACACACACACACACACACACACAAACACGCGCGCACACCTGGTTACATCTCCATACCTACATACACATGCTCCCGCAGGAATATATAAACACATATATGCACACATACATAAGTTTACGCACATACACTCTCCATATGCATGGAAACACAAGCATGTACACACGAATACACACACACGTATGAGCAAATATATAATTTAAGAATCTTGTCGAAGGGACGCATCAGTAAATTATCAATTACTTTTGGAATAGATATTTGAACTTTATTGTTTATCAATGGTACATTTGATAGCATAGATGATTAAATTTTGTATCATGACTTTTATTTTCACTATTGCCGTCAACTAAGCCTTCAACACAACAAGGTAAGTCATTAATTGTTCCGACACTTCTTTGTAAAAGAAAATAATATGATGGATTCGTTTTTTACGGTTTACAACCCTTTACAGATTAATTTAAACCAGAAATTATTTCTAGATTGTAAGAATATGTTTGGAGGGATAATAATGATTTAGTGATACAAGTCTTACTAATTAACCCATAGATGGCGGATTCATATCCCTCCGAAGTGTATTTACCCGTAGGTGGATATAACAAACCCAACTGAAATTGGAACTCGGCTCTCCGATTAAGAATTTCGAGCCATTATCCATTGAACCATTTGCAGTTATTCAATTTTGGATCAGCTAGTATTCCCAAGCGTTAACCCATCTAGATAGTAACCAGGCGTTAGAATAATTGTTAGTAAAACAGTTTTATAGATGATTCCAGCTCTAATGAGTTTAATCCTCACTGTTTGCCTCTCACTTGTAACTTTGTGTCTCACAACGTTGTAAATACGACGAACTAAATTAATGTTTTATCAGCTCTATATAAATAGTGTATTCAGAATGTAAACTTGCCCTTCTGCGATACTTGTCACGCCTTGAACACCTTAGCTGCTGCATTGTGATAACGTTGTTGCAAGGCTCTGCTAGCCTATTTAGGGAAAAAAACATCGCCATTTATCGGAAATAAAATAAGCATTGTAAATTTCACATGGGCACCTTGCTGTAAAGACTAACCGAAACAATATTCCAAACACACAATATAATAAAAATAATACGTTCCAATCAGGTTGTGTTATACGCCTGCACTGATCTGAAAAGAGCATTAATTCTCGGTAGTTTATAGCACAAGCGCTAATCAAAGGCATTTTACGGTAACATATCTATCTATCTATCTATCTATCTATCTATATATATATATATATATATATATATATATATATATATATACAGTAGCGGCCATAATATAAGGAACGTAAACAACAAAGAGATAAATATGTTTATTACTTAAAAAGTAATACATGATTAGCAATGAAATTTTTCCCGAATAAAGATTAGGGTGTAATGCATAAATATTATTCAAAGTTACAAAAATTTACATAATAGTTTTTTTTTATATCATGGCCGCTACTGTATATATATATATATATATATATATATATATATATATATATATATATATATATATATATATATATATATATATATACCGGCAGTAAGAAACATAAATATTTATTAACAAAGGTAGAGGTCCATCGCTTGCTTCCTTTTTAAATAGAGTTTACTGGATCTTTTTATTCTTCTATTTTCTTAATGATGCAACTGTCATTTGGTGATCTGATTGCTCAGAGAGTGTTTGGAACTTTTCATTTTGAGGGTACCTGGTTGTCCGTCTTTTTTGGTTGCTGCATCCAAACAGATAGTATGGAATCTGAACTCTTTGGTAGTGCTTAGAGAGGCTGCACTTGTCACCAATCTCATAATATGGGGATATTTTCAGTCCTATGTCACATGGATAGATGCCTCTGCATGGAATTGCAGTGAGCAACAATGCAATAGTCTACTGGCCAGTTTGTATTGCCAAAAACAATGGACAATGATAATTATTTTGACCTTTTATCCTGAAAACAGAATCTTATTCTTTCATTGTTCACTCCCGTTAATAATGTTTTCTTTTTCTCATGCTCGCTCACACACGTCTTAGTGGCTTTATTACCGTACTTGGATTGAAATAATTAAAAAAAAAATACGTCCACAGAAAGGGAAGAGTTAAAAACATGTTTTAGGTATATAATCTAACCGATTTCATTTAGCTCTTTTTCTTTTTGTTTCAGTTTTTATCTCATTTGTTATTAAATTGACCACATTGTGAAAAAATTACATCCGGGTCCTTAACTGTTTTTCACCTTAGTTATTTTTACATTACCACATTCCGGGATATTTAATGACCAAAGTGATAAAACATCAAGAAAATGAAAAGGGAAGTTCATATGCCTATATGCGTAAAACACATTTAAAAAAAAAAAAATAAATAAAATTTCAAATTTCGAATTTCAGCGTCACTCTTCTTCATACGCATTCGTAAACACAGCTCTGTGAATCATTCTCCCGTCAAAACTAATTCTTATGATCATAAAAAAGCATGTCGTCATTGTTTTAATTTTATAAAATCTCAGTTTTATGAAGTAAAAAAAAAATCTTTAATTTTTTGTCATGACGGGGAAAAAATGCTATCAGCCAGAATTTTCAAACGGCATGAATATATTTGAGTAAAGAAGAAGCCTGCAACATTCCAATCATTCGCTGAAACACAATTCCGTCATGTTCGTTGTATTTGACTAGAGCGAATCGGAACGGCTATGACAGCTTTGGTGCAATTAATCAAATAAAAGACGTCAAAGAATACAGTAAAGCTTTGGTGATCGTAGTTGTTTCCAACACGCCATAGCCGACAGCAAGAAAAAAAAACATTTGTTGATGAACAAGAAGCACAAATAATAACAGAAACATTAACGCCATTAAAAAAAAAATATAAACTTGTTCTGCAACAAAAAAGGGGCCCGACAAATTTGTCGCGTTTTCTATTTTGTATTTATATAGATCCCTTATTTTGTTCAGACCTTAAAAAAAATCCTAATTTCTGGTGGAAAATTAAAGACGGCTTGAGGTTAAAGACAAATGTGTCAAGATGGAATAAAAATACAATGATTTCGACATTTAACGTGGAATTTCAGAGCTATTTCGCAAGAAATTGAGGTTATATGTCTATCTGATATGCGAAGACATTGTAGTATATTTAGCTTTTTGTCTGAGAAAGGAATGTTTATCAAATGTCTGTCTAACATCTGGCAATATTTTTTTCTTCCGCGTCCCTTCGGGACATAGGCTAACATTGCTCTCCACACCTTCCTATCTCATGTAAGGACCGAACCCACCATCTATTCACACAAACTCGTAACGTAAATGACTCACTGCCTTTCCCTATCTCTTTTGCACTCAATATGCTTCGTCAGGGCTAAGTATCCAAACTCGAGGAAAGAGGGTTTGTAAAACTTAGACCTTAGGAATTTCAGCTGTTTTCTCATTCCGAGTATTAGTGTTGTTTCTGTTGACATTTTTGTTAAGACTTGGTGCTTAATCGATCCGTACATGTAATTCTCAGTATCTTTCTGTAGAACCACGTTTCTGCTGCTTCTAGTTTTCTCTTCTTCCGTGGGAAGATTGTCATGCATTTGCTGTCATATAAGAGGATGGATAACACATAGCACTACTAGACTCTTTTCTTTGTTTTTAACGAAATTTTCCAGTTTCTCAGCACCTTTCTTAGCTTGTGGAATGCTTCTTTCTCAGTGTCGCCTTTTCCATCGTCTGTTAAAATGCTTCCCAAATATTTAACTTTTTGCGACATCTTCATGTTATAACTCTAACTAATAAATTGGCATCTTGAGATTTTTCTCTTATGGTTTTCTTACATTTGTTGGTTAGCCCTTTTTTCTCGATTGCCGCCACCATAATTTCAAAAAGGCCCTGTAGTTTTATTTGTAACTCTGCTATTAATACGGCGTCATATAGGTATCTTATGTTGTTCAGATTACGCCTACCGATAATAAATCCTGGTAGGATTTCCAGTTTCCTTACGATAGCGTCGCAGTAGAAATTGAATAAATCAGGAAAGAAGGCAGAACCTTGTTTCATTACATGTTTAACATTTTGTCAGAGAGAGTGATCTTTATAAAATCTCTTTTTTATGTTAAGACTTTACAACATTTATCTTCTGGAGTCAGTAATGAATGCTTTTAAAACCCATGTTAGAGATACACAGATACGCTTATGTCTTTGAATAACGTTTACATTTTTCTAAGTCTTCCGAGTTGAATTAAACGACAGACGACATACTGCTGGGCTTATTTGTTTGTGTAGATGCGCACGTGAGTGCGTGTGTGTGCGTATTCATTAAAGCTACACGGGAATATATATACAGACAAACATTTCATCAACGGACTAATAGGGTGATGGGTGGTCCGTTAAAGCCGATTTTCCGCAGATCTTATTTTTAAGTTATAAAACCACTATAGTAACTACCACTAGTTATGATCATAATAGAAATACTATAAACGTGTATATATAGTATCAATAAATATATACTTGATATAGATATGTTAACCAAAACAACAAAAATAATAGATTCCTCACGCACGGACTAATGTATCGTACTTTATATACTGTACACCCGTCATTGTTTACAATTGAAAGGGTCACTATCGTCGCCAAACGGTCGTTTGGTGAGGTAATACTACTCGTTTTGCTAAACGCGAAAATTTTGAAATACATCGCTGACGATTTGGAAGTTTTTTTTTCTTGCATTTTTTTTTATTTTTACGTTGCATCCGAAATCCGTTAATGGCGGGGGGAGGGTGTGTAGATGAGAGTTTTGTCTGTATTGTAAATATGAATTGTGAATGCCTAAATAGATAACTGAAACTATAGGGTGCCCACTGAAAGACTGAATAATATCAAAATAAAAATAAATTTTACAAACACATGAGTATCTTGGGCTAGAAAAGTTTGGACCATTTAAATCTTCTATGGAACATTTTAAATCTAATTTTAGAAATATCTGAAGTGTTGTTCTGGCGATGGTTAGAAGCTGGTCGATTCTCAAGGACATTCTGCCGTACAGCTTCCACTAGTGCATTAGTGCACTTAGGAACTCTTCCCGGAAGATCGTCGACTGATTCAGACCGTTCAAACCGAGCGATTAGGTTTCGAATCATGTTATCACGAGGAGATACTCTGACATTAAAATATTGCCAGTATTTTCTTTGAGTTTGAATAATTGATCTTTCGCTGGAATAGAAAAACTCAATAAGTTTTACTCGCTCCCGAACATCATGCGCAACCATTTTAATCTCCAAGAGATGCTCTATAACCTGCAGAAAAAAAAATAGAAAAGAAAAAAATTGAAAACGAACAAGTTATGAATTTTTCAAAGTCCTCAGTTTTTCAGTGACCAACCTATATATATATGTGCATGTATAAACGTTACATTTAGGAAATACCCGTGTTTGAGTAGTCATCCATATATTTTAAACAGTGTAAATCTGTGCTTTCATGAGTCTTCATAAAGAAAACGGGCTTTTTCTAAGATTTTAGAAAGCACATATCGATATACATTAATTTATGTTGTTCAAATGTGTCAATTCAAAGACGTGTATCCAGTAAATATAATGCTTAAATAATAAGGAATAATGGCGGATTATCACTAAAATTCCACCAATTCTTCATATATATATATATATATATATTCACAGAGAGTTTCGCTGTATCACAGCTCCTCAGCGTGGCTAGATATCCGATCGCGTCAACCGAAACCCGACCGTTTTGGTATCAGTCAGAGATTCTAACCCCTCGGCTATCGACGCTTGTCAGAGAGAAAGGCGAATTTCTGCGTATTTACTTTTTCAAAAACACACTAGTTGTGAGAGTCTTGCATTATTAGCAGTAATAGTCACTGTTTACAAATACGCGCTTTTTCCTCACAAGTGCTCGACCAAATTTATTTTCGGTAGTTAATATCGTCATTCACAGACAGACTGTTTCGCTGTATCACAGCTCCTCAGCATGGCTAGACTTCTGATCGCTTCAAGCCGGGACCGAATATATATATATATATATATATATATATATATATATATATTAAAATATCTGCAGATGATAAACTTGATTCCTACCATTCAATTTTGTTTCTGACATTGGCTGACTCTAAACTCATATCGGTGAATACATAACTACTTAATGAGCACTCCTATCCAGAGCAAAAATGGTACGGTAAACTTATTTTTTTATTTTTTTACAGTAAGGTTTATCCGTTACAAGGCCCTGCTGCCACTCGAGGTAGAGGTTTACGTCAGGAGTTAATTTGTGCGGATAGGAATGTAAGTGTTGAGATGTTGAGTATTTCCGCGGGAGTGTATTGAAATAAGGACAAACACATGAGTAGGGAAAACTACTTGTATATTCGAAGAGGTATTTACAACAGAGAGATTAGTAGTCAAACGAACGCAGGTTAGTCAGTCACAATCAGAAAGAGTATAAAGTCCAACTGTATCTTCCGGTAGAGAGACGGAAGTGTGATGGTCACCTCATCTTTTTTTAGAGCTCTATAGAACTGTCCTATTAGTAGTAGAGAGATCAGTCCATTCTGATGAGAAGGTGGGTGCGCTCCAACAGTAAGATAATGGTTAACTCTAGCCTTGAACAGATTAAGATTGTAGCAATCAAGTAAACATCATCTTGGGTATCGGTTCCACAGAGTAGTGGCCCTTTGAGAAGAAGCTGTTCGAGTGGAACTTATTTCTCTCTGATGGAATATAGAGAGAATGTGACTGGTTTGCTATTATGTAATTGGCCTGACCCGTCCTTGCTGTGAAGGTTTGAATTGGTGAGGGTAGGGAATGTAGTTCACTTGAGCCCTTTTCGCTGTTGTAGCGATAGTAACAGGCTTTCCACATGCCACTTGTGTGTGTGTGTGAGAGAGAGAGAGAGAGAGAGAGAGAGAGAGAGAGTTTGAATGTTGGATAATAATGTGACCCACATCGATCGAAGACGCTTTTGAACCATCAAGGGTGGAGAGTGAGGTCTGGACAGCTCCCTCCCAAATATGACAACTGTACTCCATTTTTTGGAGTCTGATCGGCGATGATAAAATCTACCTAGTCTTCGAGGCATTGAATGTAGCCAGACAGTGTTTACTCCATTTGGTATTTTGTACAAGCTCAGAAGGGAGATCAGCTAGCAATCTCTGACCATCAAGAGTTTTAGAGGTGAATCCGTAAATAGTCGTATCATCGGCATAGATTTTTCCAAATGATCTGAGTATATTCTTAGGCAGATCATTTATGTAAATCAGTGGTTTCCCAAACCATGCAGCGCGCTTCATGTGTGCGACGGGAGAGGATAGCAGATGAGGGCGGAATGATTGAAAGGCTATCAAAGATTTACAAACAGATCCAAACAATCCATAAGCCAAAAATAAATATGATTTCAAAATTTAATGCACAAGTTCTATTAGGTTGGTGCAAAAATAATGACGTAACAATGTCGTTTTTTGACGTATTTTTAACGTCAAAAACGACATTATTACGTCATTATTTTTGCACCAAACTAATAGTATAAATAGTTATAAATAAACATCGACTGATTTTATCCGTGAGATATTTTTGCATTATATCAAGTATTAAGCATATAGTAACTAGGGTCCGCAAATTGGAGGAGAGAGTTATCAATGATAATGTTCTGACTTCGAATCTGAAGTTATCTCCATTTAAACCTCTCTCTATTTTTAAAAATTTTTAAATGGACTTTTTATCACATAAAATTTGGTGGGACGTGAGCAGGTTTTAACTCCGGAAATGAGACCCGGGGAAAAAATGTGTTATGTAAATCAAAAAGAGGCTAAAAGAAACCAGAGTTCTTGAAAAGATACTAAACACATTTGTCTGGAAACAATACTGATATGTTGCAATGAATTACCCAATAACCCAACATGTCTCAAGTGTTATTTGCTAAAGTAGTCATACCTCACTTGGTATCCTGTTCTAGATACTAAACCAAGCTCAGTAGATTAAGACAGAAAAATTATGGAATTTATATCTAGAACCAACTATCAACACTGTGCGTCAGGTTGTGACAAAATTTTAAATTCTATGCGAGAGGGCAAAATCATTTAAATCTGTTAGTATATATCATTTTTTGTTTCTGTGTTGCTTGCGTCAAGCAATACGGCACGGAGACATTCTGATCGTTGGATACTTATCTACGAAGATTATCGAAAAGTATAACTCGTCAAATGACACAGTTTTCATTTCATCCGAACAAACGTACGGCCTAAAGCGATTGTCAAAGGTTAACGCAAGTATGTCCATCACGGTGGAAAAATTGTCTTCTCAAGGATCCAAGATGGATGCTCCTCAGTTCATTGAAGAATGCAAACATTCGAATGCATAGAATGAATAGATGAATAGAAAAAAAAATTGAATCTTCCAAGTAAGTTTGATAAACAAAAAAATCCAGAAACTAATAAATGTGATGTAAATCGATAACATTATATAGATTGATCTGAATATACCAATCATTAACTTAGTGCTTCTAATGGCCTGGCAAAATAAGTATTTATTGGTAACCAATAAGTCATTTTTATTTTTCATTTTGAAGATTGAAGCTTCATTTTTACTTTTTTTTTTCATTTGTTATCTGGAAAGGCTATCTGGTATTTTTTGAGCTGAAATTTTTTGACGAATCATCATTCATATTTACTGGCAATTTTATTTCGTCTCTTCTGTTTTAATGGCGTTTATAGAGACAAGGGATATGAATACAAAGAGGAAGCGTTGCTTTAATTATAGATTTTATATGTTTGTCTCTTCATATCGAAGGTAACAGTGTAATGGATAGTGGCTCAAGAATGAGAAATTGGAGAGCCGCGTTCGAATTCCGGTCGAGTTTATGGCATTCACTTAAGCACAAACACTTTTGGGTGACGTATGAATCGATCTCTTCTCCCTCATCTATTGGTTAAATAGTATCGTCTTGGTTGGTAACCAGTCTAGAAAGACAATTCTGAATTCAAAACGTGTTTGGCATGGAGCTAGAAAGTCCATCCTGTAAAACTCCACTTCTTGCTATGGAAACCAAAGCAACACATCTAGCTATGACCCCATATTCTTAGAGGGTCAACAGAACTGAATCATTTATTTGTACGTATGTGTGTGTACGTGTGTGTGTGCTCGTGTGTATTCATTGAAAATAGACAGGAATATATATATATATATATATATATATATATATATATATATATATATATACGTGAGTGTGTGTGTATTGTAAATAAGAATTACGAACGCATTAATAATTATATCTAAAACTATGTGTGTGTGTTTAAACGTTATATTTAGTAGATGCATTTCAAGAGATTTCATAAAGGAAACGGGCTTTTATTTCAACTAACGAAAGGGCAGGCCGGCAGGCATATATTTAGATTGTTAAAAAGAACAAGCGTGTTTGCTCAAAGATGTGTATCCAGTAAATTTATCGCTTAAAATAATAAGGGATAATCGCGGATTATAAATAAAATTCCATTAATTCTTCACACACACACACACACATATATATATATATATTCTAAAAAATAAAATAAAATATCAATCCATGTGTCGCTACACTGAGTATCAAGGATATTGCATCCACTCGTTAGTAAGCTTGATAATAAAATTGTTATTATATATATACCGTGAGTAACAACAAGATTTGAAGCGTTGTATCTTAGAAATGATTAAAGGTATCTTACCAGAATTGTTCGAGGTTTTTATAACACTACTGGACTTTACTTTTAATAATAAGAATATACTTAACTCTAAGTTGAAATGATCCTTCTTGCTGTCGTGATCTCCTGATCCAGTTTTCCTCTCTGCTGTACCCTCTTTTTTACACTTATTCACCCTTCTCTTGATGATTCTTGATTGGGTTTTGAAGATGGAGGCCACAATATGAATGTTGGTACCATTATTCAAACTTGAATATTTTTCCTCTCATCATTGCCCAGTTTAGAAGACAGTGGTGCTGACAAAAAATGATTTTAACCTATGCTCTTTCTAGCTAAATAACTCAAAGGGTTTTTCAGGGATTCTTACAACAATGTAGTTTTATTTCTTTAATACTTTATTTTTTTAAAAGAAAAAAAGGAAGGAAAAAAAGAAGACTTTAAGTGTTTTAAAAATGGCTTCTAAGAAGAGCGTTAGAAAGAATTTATTAGGGACTAAGAAAAAAAATCTGAGCCACCTGATAAATCTGAAGAAAATAAAAATACACAAATAGTCAATGAATCCTCAAGTATGGTGGCCGATAATGGCCAAAAAGTTCAAGAAAAGAATTTAGTGGAAAAGAACTCAAAATCTCATATTACAGCTGAAATTATGGAGGCCGAATCAAACCAAAATATCCAAACTAAGAAAAACAATATGGAAGCTGAATCAAGCAAAAAGAAAAGACCTGACAACCGACAATACCAACAAAGATGACAAAGTAGTGGTCAGGGAGACGCCCGCTTGCTGGTCGTCTCCACCTAAATGCTGCATCAACATTACGGAGTTCCTTGAGAAATCTAAAAGCTATACCCATCTTTTTACAAAAGATGGGCTCTTGATAAATCTTGAGAAACTACAGAAGGTTGAAAAAAGAATTGTGTCGGTTTTTGTGGTGGACACCCGTTCGCGCAAAATTTGTCACTCCACTAAAGACACCGTAATAAAGTCATTGACCTCCCTGGGGATTAAACCACAGAGGGTCATTAAAGGTAAACGCTGCTTCATGTGGGACACACTATTACCCACACCTTCCAACTGTGAAGCGGCGAGCACTCGGGACCTAATAACAAAATATCTGATACTGAGGAACTAATATCAACTCAGGCGTAGGATCAAACTTTCAGTTTATGAGTTCCCTCTTCAGATTGTCAGGGAGCACTTGGCCTCCTATCTGTGCCAATTTGACCAGATACTCGGTGCGCCCTCTGACGATCTGACAGGGGGATGGAGTTTTGAATTGACAGTGGATCGGAAGGCCTTCGTCTTCATACCCAACTGCCTGGATGTTGAGGGCCATAAGATGTCGATCATAGTTACAGGTCAAAGATCGGCTTACTGGAAGTGTGGACAGACTGGTCACCTGTCCTCTTCCTGCCCAGAGATGAAGACCTCTGGAGTTCTGGCCCCCACCGGCCCAAATCCCTGTCAGGCTAAGTCTGTTGTTTCCGTCTCTCTTGTAATGGGCATGCCAACAAACGGGACCAGTCTTGTAAAACCCTCGGTTGGGTCCGTCTCACGGCCCCCATTCCCCGAAAAGCCTTCGCCCACCGCTGGTGCGGTTGTGGAGGAGGAAAAGGTGGAATTGCAGGTTGTTGGTAAAACTAGGGGGAAACTCCGGACAGCAGGTCCTCGCCCCAATAAAGCCTCAACGGGAAAAGACACAAACAGTCCCACTCCCTCAAGCAGTTCTAAGGGTGTCTCCCCGACCAGCTATTCCGAAAAATTACAACTAAACAAAGATATGAACCATCATTCGAGAAAGTTGAAAAATTGCGACAGCTTAGAGATTCGCTCAAACAAATTAATGGAAAAAATATCTGGCACCAACTCCTCGGCACCATCTTCCCCGTCAGTCAAACAACACATCATGACCCCTCCTCTAGTCCTAAGATCTTCATCTCCATCTCCCACAAAAATGACAACATTAAAAAAGGCCCCCATCAGAGTTTCACCTGCCAAAGTCCAAACTTCTGCTATTAGCCCCAAACCATCCCCTGTCAAAACTCCTGCAGCAACACCAAAACAGACTGAAAATCCCAAAAGGGAAAGAAGCCCATCACCTAAAATCATAGATCCTACATCCCATAAAAAGCCTAAACCCATATTTAACACAAGGGAAGAGGTGTGCCGGGTCTCGAAACAACTAGAGGACAAGGCCCTGCAATACTCCAAGAAAATGAAGTACATGAAATACCTGGAAGATTAATAACCTTGATATTGAAGACCCCACAAATTTCCCTAACGCTAAAATGGTTTTAACTGTCGTCAGAGGTGGTGAAGCCGGTCAGCAAATTTGGGCCAAGATTGCGGAGGCAAATGAAGTCTTTGGCATGTTTCCGCCCATGGCCTGCTTTGACAACGACACAGTGAAAAAATTGTAAGTTTTGTTCAGGGGTGTTCCCGATTTTTGTTCACCCCTCCCTGTATAGGGCGTTTCCCGTTGGTGTCCTTTCCCCGCCCATGTTTAATGCAGAAGAGCAACACTAACCAGTTTTATGTCTCTCTGGTTAGCTAGTCTGTATGTCCGAGGCCTGAGAGCGGTGTCTTGCAGTGCGAGGCTCCTTCGTGACCTTCAGCGTCTCGGAGTGAATGTTTGTTGTGTACAAGTGACCCGTTTTTCTACTCAGGACATTTTGTCTAGGGGGTTCTCCCTTTATTCATCATGTTTTGATGGTCGTTTCGAAGGGTGTCTCTTGGCTAGTGAGAAAGTCATTGAAGGCTGCGTGTGTTCTTGTCTTCGCGGATTCGGCGGGCAGACTTTGCGTGCTGGATGTTACCATAAAGGATACGGCTCTTCGTCTCATTGGGGTTTATGCGCCCAATGTCCATTCTGAGCGGCCTGCTTTGTTTCGGCACATCGAACCATTTTTGATGACATCTCGTCGGGTAGTTTTAGCGGGGGATTGGAATGCCGTCCTTGACCCCGATATAGATCGTATAGGGTTAAATTCGGGTACTAACAACCGTGACGTAAAACCATTTCCGGACTTTATCAAGAGGTTTGAACTTGTTGATAAGTACCGGAATGAGCACCGTCGGGAGGTAGTTTGGAATTGGACAAATAGTGGCGGCTCGGATGCTGGGACTATTTCTAGCTACCTCGACCATGTCTTAGTTAGGAGAGACGATGTAGGGCTCTTAGGGTGCCCAAGTTTTCATTATATAGTTTATACAGACCATAGGATTATCCGGGATCGCGTAAACTCAGATAAGCCTAAGGTTAGGTTGGATGGATACTGGAAATTAAACTGCACACTATTTGGTGAGCAGGATTTCCGGGACCAGCTGCTACTAATGATACAAAGGAAATTGACGGGGGCGGTTGTTGTGAATGCTTGGTGGGACAACTACAAATCGAAAAATAGAACGTTTGCTGCTGATTTTAGCCATCGACTCAATCTAGATAAATTAGCGGCGCAAACGGCTTTAGAGCAAAAAGTAGATCGGGCAGTGGGGAAATATCCTTAGCTAAGGCAGAATTGTCCTCTTTGCTTATCAAGAAGGATCAAGCTCTGGTAGTTAGGGCTAGGTTAAAAGCAATGTCCACTGAGGCTACGAATATGGCCGCTGACTTGCGCGCAGAGGTGTCTCGGAATGCATCTCGGCGACATATCGCATGCGTCACATTGCCGGATAAGCGGACCGTGACTTCAAACGCGGGCATATGTGAGGCTTTTCGTGATTACTTTCAGGAACTTTTCACCAAAGAGCACATTCTGAGCCCTGCTCAGTTCGACGCCTATTTATTCCTTTGCTGGAACTAATTTTCAACAACTGAATGAAGCAGGGGTCTATACCTCAGCGCTTCGCCAGGGGTGTGATCATTATACTCAATATTGTGCCACATCTCAACCAAGCGTAGAGAAAAAATCCCGTAAATTCCTAAAGTCTACTCCTAATAAAGAACAAAGTTAATCTGAATAATTACCATAAAAGTATTTATAGAAAAGACACGAGGAAGGTACAGTATGGCGGTGACAAAGTAACAGAAGCCGGGATAGTTTTTTTTTTTTATTAGTAACTTTTTGGAGGCACGGTGGAGTAATAGATAGCGTCTCGAATGAGGGATCAGAAAGTCGAGTTCGAAATCCAGTCGAATCCATAACCTTCACTTGTATGAATCCTCTTCTTCTCCCACCAGCTATAGGTAAATAGCGAAACAGACCGGGTTTTATAGCCTTGGACGGCAACTGGTCTACCGCAGAAAGAAATGGCGACCTACTGTGGGAAAAAATATGCCTCATCCGTCATGTATCGAAAGATACATAATCGCCTAAGCGTGTATCACTCATGGCACATAAGTGACTGAAGTTTTTGTTAGGTCTCCATAGACATTCAACAAGTATTGATGAATATCAATACTGCATTATCTACTACTTAATTTTGCTCGAATCCGCTTGATAGTCCCCATAAACATTAATCGGCCATTGATGTCAATAGACGAATTTTTTTTTACTCCTGGAAAATTTAACGACACGTCTCTGCTTCATATTAATTCCCATGCCAAGACGATTTGTCTGAATACAGCTCAGTTGCTACCTGTAAAAAGGCAAAAATATGTTATTGGTTGGATGGTGGTAATATTCAAAATAATAAAATAAGAGGCGTTCATTTCGGTGTTCCTTTTTACATGCACAAGCACACTGGTCTGTAAATCGCAGACCAGGCCCTACTTTAGTACCTAATCCAAAACAATACATTGCTTCGTAAATCGTAGGTCATGTGTAACTTTAAAAGTCAATATAAAAATACAAAGATTCTTAAAATGGCAGATCAAGCTTCACATTAAATCACAATCTAAAAAGAAAATATAATAAAACGCAGCTCAAGCGTCACTTAAAAAAAACCAGCATAAAAAATACATTGGTTCATGAATCGCAGATCAAGCATCACTTGAAAAACGTTCTAAAAATACATTATTATTGTAAAAAAGCAAACGATTAATTTAAATCGAAAGAAATCAACTGAAATTTAAATCGCACCGTATAATTTTTATCTCGTGAAGTGTTAAGGATTTTTTTAATATCAATGCTTGAGAGAGAGGCTAAATTATCAGAGATTTATAATATGGAAGAAGTTGGAAAAAATGATTACTGAAAATGATTTTTTTTTTCTTTCGCTCTGAAGAAATTTCATAACATGGCTTCTTCCGTAGCTTACTTCAGGCGTTAATTCTTGAAACATTTCTTTATTAAACGCGTTGAGCAAATATCCTGCAAAGTGAAAATTCAGCCGGTCAGCGATCGTTTTAGATAGCGCCTTTGTCGTGATTTTTTTCCTCTTTTTTCAGAGGTAAAACAACTCTAAATGGAGATTCCTTGTAAAAGATCTGTGGGAGAAGAAAAAAAAAAAAAAAAACGCATCGAAAGATAAATTTTGGAGAGGAGGCTAAAGCAAATAACCAGGAGAAAAAATCCGCACAAAAAAAAAAAAAAAAAAACGCATCGAAAGATAAATTTTGGAGAGGAGGCTAAAGCAAATAACCAGGAGAAACAAAAAAAAACAACAAAAAAAACCCAGGCGAAATTAAGAAAGAAAGAAAAAAAAATTTAGCCCAAAATGTGCCTTGTGATGAGCCGGAGGCTAAGAGAAGAACTCAATTTGTTGGCAATAACGTGACAGTTTCTTATTATAATATCCTGCTCAATATAATGACATGCGTATTATTATGGTAATTCAGCACGGAAGCCATTTCTAGAAGTTTATCCGAAGAGAAAAACGAACATATTTGTAAAAAAGGAAATCTGGCATATACTTAATAATAATAATAATAATAATAATAATAATAATAACAACAACAACAACAATAATATTGATAATAATAATAATAAAAATAATAATGTAAAAACTCGGAATTAAAGTATCATTTCACACAGGTGCTTATCTTTTTCTTGTTCGTATATATCTGTGTATGTACACAATATACATACATACATATATATAAACATGCATACATACATATATATGTGTATGTATATGTCTATATATATATATGTATATATATCTATACATATATATATATAAGTATATATATATGCATATATATAAAACCATATATAACTTTATGGCAATATGCATATATATGCAAGTGCACGTCCTCGTTTGTGCATATGATAATATATATCACGTGTGCATGAATACATGAAATATAAATTTCATATATATATAAATGAGGTGTTATGAGATATGTAGTACATATATAGAGAGAGGTTTAGGTTTCTATGCTACTGAAAGTAAAAGTATTGATTTTTCTATATACATATACATATAAGTGTATAGTTACACAAATATATAGATTCGAATATATATATGTATATATATATATATATATATATATATATATATATATATATATATATATATATATATATATAAAGAGAGAGAGAGAAAGAGAAAGGGAGAAAGTGAGAATGAAACAGAAAGACAGATTTATTTAAATATATATAAGTAAAGACAAAATAATATATAGAATTAGAAGTAAAATTTATTTTTTTTAATTTTATATGAAACGAGATCATCGCATACATGTATTAATATACGCATATAGATGCATACGTATATGTTTAAAAATTCTCCATACATAATATATATATATATATATATATATATATATATATATATATATATAGATAGATAGATAGATATATATGGTTAGTAAAAATTATGTTAAAAATCATTTAAACAATTAAATGATAGAAATCATTTATTCATAATTGATACATCATTAAGTTAACATGTTAATATGAATTTGATAAATCTATACATACTTTATGTATACATAAACACATTATGTTGAAAAACATACGTATGCGTTGATACTGACTATATCCATGCACACACATACACACACATATATATATATATGGTCACGTGTAAGACCCAATCTAAAAAATACAGTGATGACTAGATAGATATATTTATGCCAAAAATGTATTTTATATATATATATATATATATATATATATATATATATATATATATATATGTATATATATGAGCGTAAAATAGATATGTAAGTATAACAACATAAAATATCCTATAGAAATATATGTAAAATTATTTGGTTGCAATATAGGAAATTTATTTACTACGAACTCCACATTCATGTACACAGGTATATATATATATATATATATATATATATATATATATATATATATATATATATATATATATATATATATATATATATATATATATACATACATACATGGATATACATATATATATGTATATATATATATATATATATATATATATATACATGGATATACATATATATATATAAGTATATATATATATATATATATATATATATATATATATATATATATATATATATATATATATATATATATAATATAATGCTAATGCATATTATATGCACATGCCCTGGTTATCGTTATTCTGTAGACAAATATAAATTTATTTTCATAGTCAGAGTTATATATTACATATGTACACACATACTTACATATATATATATATATATATATATATATATATATATATATATATATATGTATGTATAAACATATCTGTGTGTACTTATGCATATATAAAAACCATACATGTTGCTATTTATATATGGCATAAACCATTTAGATGCTCTTCTAAGATGTAAGGTTTCCTCGTATTTGGCTTGCTCCTTGTAATCTCTTTTATGGCAGCTTTTAGGATCTCCCAAGTCAAAGGCGTATTTTACAAGAATCAATAACCACTGATCTACTAACAATCACTATTGACAAATCAAACATATACTGCGCGTCGCCCTCCTTGCAATGGCTGCTCATTTTATTCCATTTTATAGCAGTTTTTAATGTTAATAACATTTTTTGAGAAGTGTTTCACCTATAGTTCATTTTCTTGGAAATTATATCTTGTAAATTCTTTAACGATACATCACATTATCAGACGATATAAGTCGGTCAAGCTTTGTTTTTCTTGTTTAATGCGATGCTGTTAAAATTGAAATTCTATTTCCTTGTTCTGAACTGATGCTTTAAGTGTTTGAATATCTAATTTCTGAGTTGTTAAATAAAATATCTGAGTGAAATTCTTTTCAGGACGGGGAAAAACAACAAGAAAAAGAGATTAATTATTTGGATATATAATATTTTAACATCATTCTTTGAAGACTTGGACTATTCATTAGATTGACTGATTAAAATCTATATATTATTGTTGATACTACTACGACTATAGCTACTAATAGAATTGCTACTAATAATAAGAAAAGTAAACTTTATTCAATAATAATGGAAACCAACAAATTCAAAATGTAATTTCAAGTGGATGAAACTGAGCAAGTAAACAATAACACACTTACTGTAAATGCAAAAATCTAAAAAAGAAGACAAATGCGAAAACGATAGGAAGATAAATCTCATCATGGCGAATGCCCGTGATAAACAAGCTGATGTAGACAAACGCCATACAAATTATTGGTTATTTAAAGCAAGATTAAACGCTGAACCCGATGGTTTTATTTTTTCTACACTGAACCAAGGCTTACTAACTAGAAATTATCAATCAAACTTAGTGAAAAGTTCTGTTTAACCGAAATACAGATTCTGTGATAAATATCTAGAAACAATTGACTCTCTCGTTCCACGGTATTAGCATCCATTAAATGCAAAAACGGCATGGCGGGGTGGGCCGATAAATACACTATACATTTTTTGTTCCATGAAGCTTGAACAGATGTGGGGACCCCTTCGCAACCTGCAACAATAGATTCAAGGAAGCAACTGCCAAAATATAGGAAACATTCTGGCGAACACAACGGGCACACACCGCTGGGTTTTTTTTCTTAATAAACAATAATGATTTCAGTGATACAAGTCTTACTAATTAACCTATAGCTGGGGGGAGAAGCGGGTTATTCATACCTTTTCTATCCCCACTTCGCTCCATCCAGAACATTAGAAGCCGGTTCAAGCAAGGATATACAAGTGATAGAAATTATTAGGAGGATTTGAAATAAATATAATTCAGTAATTCATCGAGTCTAGAAGAATCCTCAACAGAATGCCGTTTCGTCCTATATTTAAGACTCATCAGCAGTGCGCATGCATTACCGAGAATCGAACCCGGACCGTTACGATAAGACGCAAGTGTCATACCAACGGTGATGAATAGGTTATTAATTAGACTCGATATTGTGCCGCTCTTCACAACTTCCGTTTCGAGTTTCCCTAAGCCAACGGACTGTGCCCCCACAAGCCAAGTCTTCTTTCCCCAAGCCGCTCCATCCAGAACATTAGAAGCCGGTTTAAGCAAGGATATACAAGTGAAATGTACCAAACAACAGCGCCATGTGTTCGTTTTGTGGTCGACGCATTTAGAGCTATCGTCAAGAATCTTTGTGAGCCGTAAAACGTTTTTGGGATACTAGAATGCAAATTACAAATCGGGGATGTTAAAATCAAACAAGTGCAAAAATGTAAATATCCGGGAAATGTTCTACCAGAAGACGGAATGTGTGACACTGAGATCCGAAGATGCATTGGGATGATCAAAGATGCATTGTAAAAACTAAGCAGGGTCATGATGCCATTTCTGACGTTAGGTCTCTGGTCGGGAACCCGGAAAGAAACGAGTAAACAACAGAAAATAAAATAAATAATAATAATAATAATAATAATAATAATAATAATAACAGGTATTGACTAAACTACAGCGGGCATAACGGAGACAAGGGTGAGGTATCATATTGTTGTCTCAAAAATATCATATCAACAACTATGTCGTTTGATACTCTGAGTATAATAATCGCAACCCCAGTTTAAAATTCAATAAAAAAAAAATCTACCGGGTACGGCAAAAGTAACCCCCCTTTTTTAAGCTGAAGTGGATAGGATGACGTGGAGCAGTTAAGTGGCGATCAGAGTCACCAGACCTAAAACCACTATTTTTTTTTCTGTTGGTGGTGTACTGAAAGATCTTGTTTAAAGGTCAAACCGAAAACGATTCCTGAATTAAAGCAAGCCTTTTCTGATATTTTTTCTAAGCTATATACTCTATACCCCCTTTCCTGTTTGTACTCCTCCAAAAAATTGGGTTTTGATCGGTCAATGTATGGCTATTTTGGAGAGTGTGACGCATGGATGGAGAGACTAACGAAAACCACGGAATTTTATATATATTAAGTTGGTGCAAAAATAATGACGTAATAATGTCGTTTTTTGACGTATTTTTTAACGTCAAAAAACGACATTATTACGTCATTATTTTTGCACCAACCTAATTGATAGATATGATGTCATCGTTTTGTCGGAATTTTTTCGATGATCGTTTATCTGTATTATATACTTTGATATTCGGACCAGCCTACACATCTTATTTATTATACGCTATAACCTTTCGGTCGTCATTTGCCCTTCTTCTGGTGCCAGTCTTCGGATTCCGTTACCTTTTGGAAATATAGAACTGAACCCATTAAACATTCAATCGTCTGAGTATGGATAGACATGTATTCAACCACCAGAATACAGACATTAGGTTTCAGAGTTCAGTTTTATATGACCTAGTGGATTAAAGCCCTGTAAGAAACATGTTTCCCTATCAGTTGTGAGTTCAAAACCAGGGTCGGGCAGTGCTGAAAAATCATATATCTTCAATGGAAGAAACGGACAGACGACACAAAAGAGATAAAGAATAGTGAATATTAACTGATATGAGTTATCTCCCCTAAGCTAGAAAAGCATGAGAACAATGTACCAATATAGATTGAATAAATTAATTTAATATACCTCATCATTTATAGTTTAAATGATTTTTAACATTATTTTTACTAACCATATATATATGTATATACATAAATTAAATAAATTTGCTCCGAAATTTCTAGGAGGTTATTAAGTTCGAAGACAGCCACTTGAAGAAGGCCGGAGGATACAACGTCGAAACTGTGAAAATAACTAACAAGGTAAACGTTTTTTTAATCATTTCACCCTAAGTAAGGCGGAAATGCCACTAGCACGCAGGGGGTTACAGAGATTCAATGTAAGAGAAAATACTAGGTATTGTGAGGATTGAGGAAAACACGAGATTCAAGATGACAGAAGATAGCGTTTGACGTTGCATTTAAATTTTGAAGATTGTATTTATCAGACAAGTAAGTAAACAGAAGAGTGTTCCACAGGCATGAAGTACGAGAAAGCGAATGTTTGGAGTAGAAGTTGGGGTTATTTTTAATTATTTCAACGGTAAAAGGGTGGGACCTAGATGCCAATCTAGTAGCACACTTAAATTCATGTAGTCCGGACACCAGGGAAAAAATGGTCATCAGAACATTTGCCATGAAAATATTTGTCGAACAGACAGAGAGAAGCCCCGACACGTCGGTGTGAAAGTGACTGAAGTCGAGATGCCATGTCAGGATCGATTACATTGCAGATCGTTCTTAGGATTTTGTCAACGACCTCTAAATAACTGCTGGTGTAAAAAGTCAAGCCTATAATAATTATCTCATCTTTAAAGGGTTTTTTGAGATCTTGTTATCCGAACATAAGCAGGCGGTGTAATGGATAGCTGTTTGGAGAGGCGAATTAGAATTCTTGTCGAGTTTGTTACATTAACATACACGCAATTATCTTGCGAAAGCTGTGAAAACATCTCTTCTTCTAGCCTTGCGTCAAATAGCTATGCGTTAAATACTAGAACAGACTGAGCTATCCAGCTATGGCTGGCATTCAGTCTAGGAGAAGAATTCTGGATTTATTTACTCCTACCAGGGTTATGGCGAAGACATCGATAGCAGGACGTAGGATGCGATCAATGGCAGAATCTAAGAGATCAGGTTCGTGGCATTGAACATCAGTGGGATAATGCAAAAAGATCCTTTATACTGGACAATGGATGAAACCAAAATGTTCGGAATCAGATGAAAAATGTGGGAACACATGTCTGCTAGTGATCTGATCCGTTTGTTTAACGGTATATCAATTCTTTATGGGTCATTTGATGCCGAAATTGAATTTTCTTGGGAGTTTGAAGTAAGAAAAATATGATATATGTTATTCAGCTTTCCCAACTGAATACCTGGCAATTGTTACTCATCTTTTGTTGATGTACATGTTTGTGTGGACATAATTACTAGAGGCAACGATATGTGTGGTTTATGTTGTAGTCTTATTGATGCTATATTTTGGAATACAGTTTGTGTTATATACCATACCTATGAATACTAATGAGTATGTTCCAATCCGCATAAATATGTTGGACACTAATTGTTGTGTTTGGATCCACCTAATTTGCATAGTGGAGTACCAACCATATAAATATGGTTAATACCGGGAAGAGAGGGAAGGAATCGCGAGTTTCCTCGGCGACTGTCGAACTCTCTGCATTAGCAGAGGGGAACCCGGACGAGGCTTTGCCGAAGGGCAAGGTTTCGTCCGGGGAGGTTGACAGGGCCTGAACCCGTCTAGGCGGGTTCAGAAAGGCTATATTTTTGGCCGAGCCTACGGGCTCGGGGATACCCACATTAAAACGGCCTTGTGCCACATTCGATCCTCGTGGGTGGATCAAGAGATTCAACCAGAGACTGCCCGACTGCAACTCAGTCAACACATTCT
Source organism: Acanthosepion lycidas (assembly GCA_963932145.1). NCBI lineage: Eukaryota > Metazoa > Mollusca > Cephalopoda > Sepiida > Sepiidae > Acanthosepion > Acanthosepion lycidas. Next base: position 81,086,254 of record OZ010576.1, read on the forward strand.
CCAGGAACGGTCTTCCCAGGAATATACAAAAGACTATATGTAAATATTGTGTACACTTTCTTGTTTCAATACATTTTGTTCTAAGTACATTTTGTGTTGCATTATTATTCCATGCATTAGTCAAGTTTCAATACTAATATATGTGCCGGGGGGGTAATATGCTGTCTAAGTAGTCCACCGCTAGCAGTGGTTTACCTACTTCACGCCGCTGGGGAGTATTGTATTATGATGTTATAAAGATTACTATTTTCATTTCAAACCTCTGTTTTGGTTATTCCTCATTGACTAACCTTTTAGATTATAACAGTTTGATTTCATTAAGAAATTGCCGGATATTATATGGATTAATGTAGTTGGTAATTTTACTATAAATAAGTATTGTTTGTAATTTTTTGTAATAAAAGTCTATTGCTGGTATTTTTACTATAAAAATGTATTTTCAAAACGTTTTGTTTTTTATGGGGTTCCCTATTTGCCCATATCCCAGACCCTAACAGTTGCTACCACCCTAGCTCACGGTGAGCCTGGGAACAACAATTAAGAGGAGGTTCCACGCTCGTCATAACCTTCAGAGGCTTTGCTACCGGATGCAGTATGTTGTGATAGCCAGAACATTGTCTGCAAATATAGGCGCCAGCGAACCTCACTACGATGGTGTCCCTATCCTAGTTATTTTAGTCAGCGTTACAAATCAGTAGTCGAATTAATGTTAAAGAAAATGGAGTAAGACAGAATATATATAAAGCATAATCTTAAATTAAATTAAAATTAATCACAAATGTTTATGCATTAATATTGAGCGAAAGAATATCAAGAAATGTATTCTGTCGAATATATAAACTATTTGGGAGAAAAGAAAATGAACAGATCTAAAAACGTATTGTATTAATAGCGCCGATCGAAAACGAATCATTTTCTGAGATGCAAAAGTTTTAAAGATAGTCATTCTGTTAGTGTTATCAATCAAAATAAAAGGCTGAAAACTGCTCGTTTCGACCAAGAAGAAATTAAAAAATACCGTATTTGACTGCATATAAGACGCACCTTTAAAAAAATATCTTTTAAAATTCCCTACGTTTGTATGCCATATGTAAGTTTAAAATTCGCGATCGTCGGCCGAAATTAGCTGCCTGGCAACTCCTATTAGTGTAGACTTAAACATGAAGGAGCAATGAAACACGTAGATGGCAATGCCAGATCACGACCTTACACGTAGAAGAAGAATAAAAAGACCCAGCATTATACAAATCTGCGAATGGATGAAGTAAACTTTGGATAATATTAGACCAGAAATTGTAAAATCTTGTGGCAAAAAGTGTGGTATTAGCAATGCTCTAATTAATCTTCTTTTTCTTGATTTTCCCTGCTGAAATTGGGGATCGTCTTATACACCCGTGCGTCCTATATGGCAATAAGTGTTGTCATTGAAATATATATTGTCTCATTCTGCGGACGCACTTAGATACCATTATCCCATTATCTGAGAGAGATATCGACGGTTTCTTAAAAAATGCTCACGTTGAGGAATGATCATTAAAAAAGAAAAGGTTTATCATATAATTTTCATATATTTATTGCTTGATATCTTTTACGGCTTATGAACCTTTTAAAGGTTATTTAAAGCCGAAACATTTTGGGATTGTTAGAAGTTTTTGTGAGATAATAATAATTTTCTGATATGTCTTACCATAGCTGGGATGTTTAGAATGGCGGCCATCTTGATGAATTCGACAAAGATTGACGTCCACAAAAGATATCGGTTATTATATATCGAGAGTTAATTCACCATCTCTATAAAGTCGATGAAAGATGATCGTGGCTAAAAGGGAGCATTTCGATAGCAAGCAGAACAACTTGATGGATTCGACAAAGATTGGTCGTCCGTCCAGGGTATGACGATAAACTAGATCCCCGTCCTGGCTAAGACGATAAACTACGTCCAACAGCAAGGCCTCTGATCAGGAGGTTTTGAGGAGCGTGGAACCACCTCTTAATTGCTGATGTTCACAGGTCCACCCTGAAGAGTTAACCCCCAAACTGCGGTCGAAACACTATGAAAGTGTAAATATAATACCAGAAATACTTTGTAAAACATTTGACAAGCAATAAATTTTTGAAGAAAAATATTACCAGCAATATATTTAAATATATATATATATATATATACTACCAGCTGTACATTTTTGAAAAAAAAAATATATTACCAGCTATATGTTTTTGAAAAAAAAATATTACCAGTTATACATTTTTGAGGAAAATATATTATCAGAAATACAATTTTTTTTTCAAAATATTACCAATAAAAATTGTCAGCATTAAATAACCCATTGAGGTTAATATGCCGTAAAACAAATCAAACTAAACCAAAGACTGATCGTAAAAAAAAAAAAAATCAGTGAGTTTATTATATCATTGTCGTTAGAAACAGGACAAATCGAAGAATATGACAAGGATTGATCTTAATAAAGAAAGCATTTATTATTATATAGCGATAATCAACAATGACATCAACACTATGAAATCGGAGAGAAATGATCAAAACAAGAGACCAACCCAGTGAATTCGACGAATAAATGATTATAACAAAAAAAAAAAAAATGCACTTGTTATATGACGATATTTAACAAACATAACAAACAGGATGAATTCAACAATAATTGGACTTAAAAAAAAGGGACCGATTGTTATGTTACAATAGTTAAAAGAGCAGCTCGATCAATTTCATGAAGAGTGATCATTACAAACGCGGCTGCTTTTTACAGCTCGTTTGTCTCTAAGAAGAGCAACTCAGTGAATTTGACGATCGTTAAAAGAATACAGCGCTAATTACACCGCTAGTGTTAAAAAAAAGAAGAGATCAACTTGATGAATTCAAGTGTGATAACAAAAGAGAGCGACCATTTATTGTGTTAGTAAACAGACCAAAGGGAATTACATAATATGCAAAATACGAATTGGAGATATCGAAATCAAGGCTGTACTAAACTTGAAATGTCTGTGTAGTATTTTAACAGGGATAAAAAAAAAGTCCGAAGGCGCACCAGAATGGAAATTATGTTTTCCAAGAAGTAAGATATGGAGATGAATAAAATTTAGTTAAAAACAAGAAAAAAGTGCTGAACTATTATATATATAGTAATGATCTACTATATATACATACATACATACATATATATATATATATATATATACATACATATATATATATATATATATATATATATATATATATATATATATACATACTGAACTACTCTCTCTATATATATATAAATATAAAAGGGAACATAGAAGTCTATTTAGAGGCGACAGTCTGTTTCTTGCTAGATGCGATCGTCAGGCCTAACGATTGCATCTAGCATGAAACAGACTGTCGCCTCTAAGTGTTGACTTCGATGTTCACTTTTATATTGACCCACGCTCTCTCTGATATTGCGCACTTTATCCCACAAATATAGCACATCTTAAGACTATATTTCTTCATATATATATATATATATATATAAACATGTGTCATTGAATAATTTATACAAGTTTTGTCTTATTTTCAATAGCCTCCTATCATATTAACGGAGAAGTTTCGTAGCATCCTTATCAAACAAGAGAGAAAATTACCGTGCTGATACATATTCATAACTTAGTTACTTCCCCTGACGTTTATATCTTGAAATTTAAATCGTACAGTACATACACTTAGCGTTTTCAATTCACAGTTTAAAAAAAAATAACTTTCAGATGAATACAACAATTTTGTCTTAGAAAAAAAAGAAAAGAAAAGAAAACATCCTGATGATGACATTCTGCTAATGTCGAAAGTACTCGAAATAATGAATATGTATCAACATGGTAATTTTCTCTCTTCCTTTGATAAGGATACTAAGAAGCTTGTCTGTGAATATGAGAACATACTATTAAAAATAAGTAGACAAAACTTGTCTAAATTATTCAATGAGACATGTCATGAGGAAAACACTGCCAAAATATACGCAATCTATCTATCTATCTATCTATCTATATATATATATATATATATATATATATATATATATATATATAAAAGCAATTCAATATTTCAAACATCATAAATTATTAAGAAACAGGAAAAGTGCAGAACTGATACGTAATGTGAATTCTGCTATGTGACAGCTAATTTTGGAAAATTTCCTCATAGATGAAAAAGAGACTTGAGATAAATTTGGTTCTACATAATGATACTGAGGATACCGTGGATTAATATGTGAAATGGTTTTAATGAAAATGAAAACAAAAATGGCACGCATACTGAGAATCAAAAAGAGATTTGGAATTTATGAAATACATAATGGGGAAAGAGGACTTGGAGAATTTAACACTCACAATAAAGAAAGTGCAAGAGAGTAAACTACATAACGAGCTTGTGAATGAAGTGGCAGGAATGGTGAAAAAACCCAACTTACTGAAAGCTACAAAGTATAGTTTGTTGTGGAGAGCCACGATCGTCCATGTCCTGAAAAGACGGAGCTCACACAAGATGAAAAGACCAAGTCGATCAACTCAACGAAAAATGATCTTAACAATATAAAATTATGTTTCGATGATGTTGTTTTAATTAATTTATACTTGTACTCGACATTATTAAACACTACATTGCATGAATGAAAACTGTAGTTCTGACGCCAACGACATAAATATATATATATAAATATATATGTGTGTGTTTGTGTTGTGTATATATATATATATATATATATATATATATATATATATATATATATAGTTTATGAAAAACTAGGTAATCCTTATGGGTAAACCTAAGTAGGATAAAATCCAGAGAGCTCAATGTAAATCCAGAGCGAATAATTTAAATAAAAACAGACCACTTTAAGGTTCCATTTAATAAATTATTTCACCACAGCACTTTTAAAAGGGATGCGGATCATCAGACTTTACTTCCAAACAAAAAATGAAAAGAAAATTTACACATTTTTGACAGGCAGTATTAAACATATGTAAATTAACGAAGTGAGGAAGTGAGGGGAGAGAGAGAAGACACGAGTAAGTTAGCACACACACACACACACACATATATATATATATATATATATATATATATATATATATATATATATATATATATATCAGGAACTGTTGAGACGAATAGGTATTCTACACAGATTTGGGAAGGATATCAAAATAATCCAGAATTGATACTGACAGCAAACCGCCTGTATACGGACAGGAAATGAATTCAGTAGATATACAAAAATAGAAAGCGGCGTAAGACTAAGATGTGCTTTCTTCAACCTATACAGTGAGGCAACTTTGAGTGAATTAGAATTCGTACCAGAAGTTATTATTGATAACCACAACATATGCAGATGACAGTGATGAGAGAAGGCAAAGAAAGGAAGCTAAAAAAAAAAAACTCTTCCAGAAAATAGGAAAGCGAGAAGAAAGAACTAAACATTAATTACAAGACGATAATAGAATGCATTGTTGTCAGTAAAAGGAACAGTCCAACATGCAAATTAGAAATTGGAGACACCAAAATCGACAACAAGTACAACAATTTAAATATCTAGGGAGTGTTTTAACAGAGAACGGAATATGCGACTCTGAAATCCGAAGGCGCATTGGCAGAGAGAAAGATACCTTCCAAAATTTAAACAAAGTATTAAAAAATAAAAAAAGCTATTTCAAACATCAGGAAAATTATGTTAGAAACAAAGAAAAGAGTAGTGAGCTATGATCTAATATCAGTCCTCCAGGGTAATTCGTCGTGGTGGCCAGCTTTACATTCATTCATAATTGATTTTATGAATGAATGGCCACTCGGTACCCGTCTACTAGGGCGACTAGCCTATTGCAGACGCTCGGTCAGACAGAGTTTTGTGTTTGCTCAACACCCACAGAGCCCAACTATAGTTTTTACTACAGCTATTCTGAGCAAATCTTAGTTATAATTTCTGAGAAAGAGCGTGTTATCTCAACAATTTGAACAATGCCAGCAAGTTCAAGCTCTCTTGCTAGCTGTCGACCGCCCAATTTCACTCACATGGATTGGGTCAACCCGTTGTGTGGTTTCCCAGCGTGCGATAACAAATCGACCACGGTGAGATTCGAACCTCAGAATGAAATGGTAACCTACTTCGGGAAAAAATCTGCCTCGTCAGTCATGTATCGAAAGATACATGATCGCCTAAGCGTGTATCACGCATGGTACATAACTGACTGAATTTTTTTGCTGGGTCTCCATAGACATTCAACAAGTATTGATGAATATCAATAGATGCATTATCCACTACTTAATTTTGCTCGTATCCGCTGTACGATCTCCATAAACATTCATTGGCCGTTGATGTCAAAAGACGAATTATTTTTCTACCTGGAAGAATTTAACGACACGTCTCTGCTTCATATCAACTCTCATGCCAAGACGATTTGTCTGAATACAGCTCAGTTGCTCACAAGGCTTGGGTCAACCCGTTGTATGGTTTGCCAGTGTGCGATAACAAATCGACCATGGTGATATTCGAACCGCAGAATGAAATGGTAACCTACTGCGGGAAAAATCTGCCTCGTAATTCATGTATCAAAAGATACATGATCGCCTAAGCGTGTATCACACATGGCACATAACTGACTGATATTTAACAGCAGTCAGAGAGAGTTTAAATGTCTAGGGTACATAAATGATGGAATTATGTATGGAGGGCTTGGAAAATTTGATACACGCTGGACATATTCAAGGCAAGACAGAGAAAAGGAAGAACAACATATAACCTACCTAGCGTGCTTTTGTAAATGGACAAGGCACATAGAAGAAGTATTTAAAGAAAACAATATGCGAAAATATATAAATAACTGAGTAGCCTGCAACCTTTTTCTTTGGGGTTGGTCAAAGGAGCAAGTCTACTATACCAAACCAAGACTTTGGAAGCACTTGAAGGGTTTGATTTGGTTTGGTTTGGTTTGTTTTGGTTTGTTTTATGGCATATCAACCTCGATGGGTTATTTAATGCCGACAAGATTTTTATTGGTGGTATTTTTTTTTCAAAAATATATTACTGTTAATTATTTATTTAAATGTATAGCTGGTAATATTTTTTCTCAAAAATGTATTGCTGGTAATTATATAATGCTGGTAATTATATAATGCTGGTAATAATTTATCTTCAAAAATTTATTGCTGGTAATAATATTTTACAAAGTATTTCTGGTATGAAAACTTCATTTTACACTTTCATAGTGTTTTGACCCCGGTTTGGGTGTTAACTATTTCCCCATAGCTGGGACCCTAACTGGTGCTACCACACAGGGTCAGGGAGAGCCTGGGAACACAAACAATTAAGAAGTGGTTCCACGCTCCTCAAACCCTCCTCAACAGAGGCCTTGCTGTTGGACGTAATTTCTTGTTACCCAGGACGCGGATATAGTTTATCGTCATACTTAGGACGGAACTTGAAGGGAGAATAAAAGAAGTTATATCGTCAATATCACAAGGGATCTTGGTGAAATCAGTTGACGTGATTACTGGGGGGTTCGAGAAGCTGGTAGCGAAATCTGGTACCCGTATCGAATTTTAAATTAAAGCTTTCCTCTCACATCCATTTCTTGTAAAAATTATTGTTAATAAATAAATTTTAAGTATGTTAAAATGAGGAGTTACTTTTCAGTAACCCTGTACAACTGTAGTGTTTACTGGAATTAATGGACGAAATATACATAAACAAACAGCGTCTTCATTTTCTTTTTATGTGCCATGTCCTTTCAGGACGTAGGGGATCGTGGCTCTCCATCTTCCTCTATCCCTTGCAGCTCTGAACAAGTTCCTTCCGTCTGCTTCCTCTCTCCACCTGGCCACGTTCCATCATCCACGTGCTAGGTATGTCATGCGTTGTTTTCTCTTGTCTCTCTTTCCCTCTATTAGACCCGTGAGTATCAGATTCTCCAGGCCCTCTTTCCTCATTATGTGTCCCAGAAACTTCAGCTGTCTCTTCTTGATGTCAAGTATGAGGCCCCTTCTTGTTTGCATCCCCTTTATGACCTCATCCTTGCTCACACGTTTCGTCCCTGATATCCTTAGCATCTTTCTGTAAAACCACATTTCCGTCGCCTCGAGTCTCTTCTTCATCTTTGAGGAAATAGTCCAACATTTGCTGCCGTAAAGAAGAAGAGATGTCACGTATCAGCTCAATATTCTTTTGTTTGTTACCAAAGAAATCCTCCTGTCTCGCAATACTCCGCAGGTTTTGGAATGCGTCGTTGACCATCCCAATACGTCTACGGATCTCAGCGTTGCACTTACCGTTCTCAGTCAAGACTCTTCCCAGATATTTAAACTTCCGCGCCTGCTTGATTCTAGTATTCTCAACCTGCAGATCGCATTTCGAGCTTATCCTTTTACTGATGACCATACATTCTGTCTTGTAGTTTATGCTTAGTCCCTTCAGCAAGTGAAGTATTGTTTCACACAAGTTTAAAACAGTGAAGCAGTAGGCTAATTTTCTTTCTGCATAAATGCAGATTAATTGGAAAATGCAAATATTCAAAATAGTGAATAGATTTCAATAAATTTCTTTTTTATCTCACGGAGTACACTAAAATATACAAAGTGTACATTTATTAATGTATATCACTAATTATTCTGTTCATTTTTGGACATTAAGTTATTCCACGAAATGTGCGACAAGTACGCGTTTTTTTTTAATAGATTGATTACTATATTTGCTTTTTTCCGGGTTATCAACCTTTTGCAGCCAAAAAATGTAAAGTCAGCAAATATTTTCAGATTATAAATTTTGTTATACAGAATCAATTTCTTTATCATTAATTGTTCTGTAGAGACAGGAACAAATGAAAATCCGAAGGAACTCAGTCAGTAGAATACTCTTAAAGCGTCTTTGTCCTGGGTATAACGATAAACTACACCCAGCAGCAAGGCCTCTGATCGAAAGGTTTTGAGGACCGTGGGACCACCTCTTAATTGCTGTTTTTCCCTGGTCCACCTTGACCCAGGGTGGTAGCACCTGTAAGGGTCCTAGCTATTGGTAGATACTGAACACAAAACAAAACACTATGAAAGTATAAAAATACATTTTTATAGTAAAAAATACCAGCTATGTATCATTATTTTTAAGAAGATCAACAATACATTTTATCTGTAGTAGAAGGCATACAGTTTCGTTCAAAATATATTTGACGGTAGCCATAAAATTTAGTTCAAAGTATTTAGATTTCGTCATTAAATAACACGCTGGTATGCCGCTAAACGAAATCAACCAAACTTCTGCAAGGTCTTTTTTGCGTCGTCCTTGTGGAAAATTAGACTTTTTCGATTTGCCAAAAGCGTTTTTCTTGAACCCAAGTTTCTTCAAATGGCGTAAGGCAGTTGAGATATCGACTTCCAAACTCCCAGAAATCTCATCCGTCGGAATCCTCGGTTTATTCTTCACGATGGCAAGCAGAGCATCTTCATCGACGTTGGGTGGCTGTCCCGGTGCGTAATCGATAGTTTATCTTAAAATCGCAAAGTCACCCTGACAAAATCTGCCAAACCACATTTTGACTGTCCGAAGTGCTAAAGCAAGATTCGAATAAACCTTCTGAATGTTTTTTTTTTTTTTAATTTTTTATTTTATTTATTTATTTATTTATTTTGTCGTAGTTCCCACGCTTACTCATTTCCAAAATTCATAGAGCATAATATAGTGAAAGTGTAACTTTTTATCCATCATCTTTAAGACATTTATTTTTGGGACAAAATGTCAGCATTCAAGTCTAACTCGCAATTGAACGATGTAAGATTTCAGTCAAGGACAGCCCAGAAATCGACAACAAAACAAACACGGGTGTCAGGTTGCGTTCATTTTATATTAACAACGAAAATCGGAAATGATCAAGAAATACGAGACGCTGTTGATATCTGTCCATTCTTATGAAAATAGAAAATATTTAGTGAGGATATATAGAAAATATTTATTCCGGGAATCACACGCAAACTTCTCAGTGCATTCCGCCACATTTTTTAAACATATGCATGCAAATTTTGAAAGGCATATGATGAGCTGACAGAAATGGAAAATTAACTTTCAAAAAATCCCAAAATATTGTAGTTGAAATTCGCCACATGAGTGGTTTCTTGAAAAGCTGACTACGACACATAATTAGACAGGTTAACAACTAAATCTGGAAACTCCAACAAAAACTACACACTTTGTCACTCATGTCCGAAAACCTCCGATTTAATATTATATCTGGATTAACTGTATTTGTTATAATATAATGACTGACTATTCGTATCTGATTATGCCTGTCTAATAAGTCGGCTTAGTCAATCCCTGTTGCTGACGCCTGAGCAGGCATATTTGTATTAGTTCAACATTCACCGGACCCACCTGTGGTTTTATAATGCAACTATGCTGAGCGGACATCAGTTACAGTTTCTGGCACGGAGCGCGTTATCTGACGTGAGCAACAGTCTAAACAAGCCTAGTATGCTCAAAAACCTCGGTCAGGATGACTTGTGACTTCGGGCAAGCAAAACCATATATTTATCATAGTATCCTGGCGAACTGTAATCTTATTTATTTCAAGAGAATTTTCAAAATTAACACAACCAAAACCACAATTTATAGATCATGATGAAATTTGAACAAGTAAACATATATTTTGATCACACAGAAAATAAAAAAAAAAACTTACACTTGGTATCTGGATAAAATCCCACGGGCATACAGGAAAGGCAAAGTATTATTTAAGAAAAAAGAAAAGAAAAAAGGTGAGTTTTAATTCCAACCTATTTTGTTGTATTTCATTTCTTATGAAAAAGCATGTTTATGTATATTCTCTCCTACATTCAACTATAGGTCAAATACAGGATAGACTTGACTCTCTTCCATCGAGTGACAGCCATTTTAGAAATCTATATAAATAAAGTATTGTGAACGAGTGTCCGTCCGTCCGTCCGTTTTCTATCGCGGCGAATCATAAAGACCTGGAAGCAACAAGTAGTGACTACTGTAGTTACACACGTTTAAAAAATTAAAAAAATAACTCATTTAAAGTTAAAGTTTAAATATCGGACAGTGTGAATGGTTTAAAAACAGTTCTTTATTAAAGGATTAACTTTAATTTCGCTTTCGTCGCAATTACAATTGATGTCTAATTAAACCGTAATTAAAATTTAAGCGGGTCGCGGTACTTTGCTTTTATGTTATTTTTTTCTTTTTCTAGCACTTGGACTGTGACGTATTCGAAATATTACATAGTTCTGGCCCCCTAATTACTTTTAAGAGTGAGTTTATATCAAGGGATCATAAAGAATTGTCATTTTAAGGGAAAATAAAAACTGCGCGCAAAATAAATGAAAACAAACTACGAAGATCGGTTGCGAATATGAAGAAAGATTATGCCGAATTAAGATGTCGAATAAAGATAAACAATTTTATTATTTCTAAATTCTTATAACATTTACGTACATAGAACGCTCTAGATAAAACGCTCAAAAGCTCTCTACAGGAGCTAGCTTAAGGACTGTCCGAAGGGTGTCTGCTAGGCTAGTTTTAAATAAAATCAAAAGAACTGCTCTATTATTCTTATCATGATATCCTAGGATTTTTTATGGGACTACTAAAGGAAGAGATACTATGTTGAGAGCAATGATAGTCTACGTTCTGAAAGGACATCGCATTAAAAATATTTTTATTTAATAATATCACCCCAAGCATCGCAACAAAGTTTGAGAGAATATAAGAAAAAATAAATCAATATTAAAGAAAAAGAACAATTAAAGAACAGAATTTAAGCGGACAAAATGATTGACATTAAATCTAAAGTTTTGAGGATCAAAGTTGACTGCAAAGCGATACATCGGAAGAAGACATCCACAAGCGAAAAGTACGAGAGAAAAAGAGGACTGTCAGCATATTACTTACTTTTACATCTAGCCATTGCTAATGTCTAATGATGTGACCGTGTCGACGATCTAGTACAGCGCTTAAATTCGTAAAGTCTACGTTCCAAAGATAAAAGCTCATCAGAACAATTACAATGAAAACATTTATAGAAAAAGCGCAGGCAAGTTACATTACGTCGCTGGGAAAGTGACTGAAAGTGACTTGATGCTAGGTCAGGAGCAATAAAAAAGGCAGAAACTTTGGTTTTTATGAAGAATCTCTAGATACATAAGAGAAGGACCAAACCAGATAGAACAGCAATATTCACAGATATGCATTGATGAATGATATATTTGAATGGTATTTTAAAATTTGTATACATATATATATATATATATATATATATATATATATCCAAGTATATAATTGGTGTATACAGAATGAATTCCAATAACCAGCAATTACTATCCTTAAAAGAGTGCCCAATACAGAGTAGAGCAGATATAATTATTTATTTAAATATGTTATAAATCACTACAAAAATAGGCATTTTGTTTCAACACCTCAAAATGGCTATTTTTGTATTGATTTTATAACATATTTATGTTATAATGTTTGAAATAAATAATTATATATACATACATACACACACACATGCACACACACACACACACACACACATATATATATACATATATATATATATATATATATATGTATGTATGTATGTATGTATGTATAAGGTACGATGGGTAAATTGTCTAACTTACGCAAAAATGAAAACAACACTGACATCACATTTTAACAGATATATTTACCAAATTTACACAAAACTATTTTGACATACTAAGAGAAAATGTATTAAATAAAATCGCCATTGGCTTTAGCGACGACCTTCAGAAAATTTCGGAATTTCCTTCAACTGTTCTGGACGGTCTCTTTATTTAAGTTGGTCAATGCTGCCATAATCCTTGCCTTCAGTACGTATTCGGTGTTACATCGAAATTTGTTGGTCTCTTGCTCCCTTGCGCCCCACATAATCCACGGTGTTCCAGTCGAGGTAGCTAGATGGACAGATGTAAGGGGTGATGTAGTACTAGAAATTGTCTGACAGCCATGACTGGGTTCTCCTGCTTGTGTGGCTAGATGCAGTGTCCTGTAGCCAGATAAAGGATCTTCTAAAAGCCACCCTTTTGGCCTAGGGCAACGCTACCTCCTCAAGGGCTCCCTGAGTTTGAGGCTCTGAGTGAAGATGAATAGAGTCATCACATCACCATCAGTAGTTCCTGACACCATTAGACTCAACCAACTCTTTCCGAATCCACTGAACTGTCCTCAGATTGACACCATTCAGTTTGAAATGTGCATATTGGAGCTACCGGCGCGAATGCCAAGCAGTATAGTATGCCGTTTCCAAATTTATGGCGGGATGAATTGCGTCATAGAGCTCTTTTTCTCACAGATGGTGCACAACTGATCCTACTATTCGACAAAATCAAAAACAAAAAGCTCGCATGAAATGAAATTAAAAATGTGAAATGTTGGAAATTTACTAGTTGCTCTCTCTCTCTCTCTCTCTCTCTCTCTGCATATATATATATATATATATATATATATATATATATATATATAGTGAGATAAAGTGAGAGAGAGAGAATAAGATGTGCGGGTATTGTAACCTATATCAGCACAGCAAGGGAAATCGCCAATCTGGCCTTAAATACACTTGCAAATAGGCTATAGGTTAAATACTAGGACAGACAAGGCGTGTTAGGCTTGGTTGGCAAACAGTCTAGGAGAAGAAAATTAGTGGATGGCTATTTAGAGACGTCGGGACAAAGTGTGGACCATTTCGCTTTTAGAGCGTATGAAATAAATGGAAGCAACTATCATTGAATCATCTGTGTGGGTATTCTAGTGGTTTAGTCCAATATATATATATATATATATATATATATATATATATATATATATATATATATATAATTCAAGTGTGTATATTTCCGTCTGTTTATGTAACTGTTTCATTTTTTTGTTAATTTCTCCGTTTCCACTTTTGCTGGAGCCTGTTCCAAATCTCTCAAGGTGATTTAATTTATAGTGGTCAAATTGAATTTTTACGTGTATTTTAATATATATATATATATATATATATATATATATATATATATATATAGTTAAGTTATAAGGAACTTGGTAAACCGAATTGGTAAATCCAAAGAGGATGAAATCCTGAGAGCTCAATGTTAGAACAGAGCTAATATGTAATGAAAAACAAACGACTTTAATGTACGATTACGATAATATATTTCACCTAAATCCTTTTTTAAGGATTCAGGATCATCAGGTAAATCTTCCAACAACGAATTGAGAAAAAAAAAATGGGATTAGAAATTGGTGTATACATTTTCTACAATTCATTTCCGTTTTATTAACCATCTAAAGGGTCAAGTTTCTTTCACTCCTCCTACTCCAATATAAAACATACTTAAGAGAATAAAATTAACCCCTCCCTATACTTTATATTGTCTGTTTAACTACCACTCTCAACCCCCTCTATTAAATTACAAAAATTACACTACCCATCAATTTCTAATCCCATTTTTTTTTCTCAATTCGTTGTTGGAAGATTTAGCTGATGATCCTGAATCCTTAAAAAAGGATTTAGGTGAAATAAATTATCGTAATGGTACATTAAAGTCGTTTGTTTTTCATTACATATATATATATATATATATATATATATATATATATATATATATATATATATATATATATATATATATATACAGGCATTTAATATATTATTTAACTTGTTTGAATTATATATATTAAAGCATTTCGAATTCGACAATTTCACCTCACATTTTACAGCATGCTCATATATATATATATATATATATATATATATATATATATATATGCATTCAGGGTGTCATAGCATGTGTACATCTCTCGAAATGTTTAATGTCAATAAAACCTCTAAACTACTTCATTTTTTTTCAAGGTTTTCAAATAAGACAATTAGCCATCTTGACACCATTTATCGTAAGAATCGCTAAAAAGCTTTTTGAAAACTAGAAAGAGAACTGGTTAAAATCGTTTTGTGTCAGTTTCACTTTCTGAACGATGATGAAAGGAAAAAAATGATCATTCAGGTCTTCAGTAATGGTCCGAACATTCACACTTTGGCTTCCATTTTAAATTCCATTCCAGAACTATCAAGAGAATGGTGAATAAATTAATTAAAAAAAACTAACAATAGAGAGGAAAACTGGATCAGGAGCTCACAAGATGAAGAGGGAACAACATTTCAACTTAGAGCTAAAGAGATCAACTAGAAAAGATCCAACTCAATCCATAAGACGTTTGGCACGTGGGAGAGGAGTTTCAACTATGGCAGTTCAACGAGCAGTGAAAAAAAAAGCTTGAAAATGAAATCGTACAGGCAAAACTGTGAGGCACCTTGTTACAGGACAGAAAGATAGAAGGTTAGAGTGGGCGAAGATTATCTTGAATAAGTTGGAAATGATTCTGGGAGAATATATATGTTTGAACTTAGTTTCAATCTTTGTGAGATTCCGATCCTTAGCTATGATTAATTAATGATGAACATGGCATTTTCGTTTATGATCGATTTCGTCACGATTCTTCTGTTAAGCTTGGAGTGTAATTATACTTCCTTATTGCTGAAAGTATAGTCCAGTATAAACACCTCGAAGAATTCTTGTATCTTTTATCATTTTTAAAATACAACGTTTCAGATCTTCATCTAACAACTGGAAAATTTTGCTGTTACAAGATTTGGGCAATTTTGTTGTTACATATGCTATATATATATATATATATATATATATATATATATATATATATATATATATATATATATATATATGAAGGTAGATATACGACATACTGGTAAAAATACTCAGATAAGCTTTATGCTCCTGGCAGTAGGCATCCTCAGGATGGAATGAGAGATAAACCAAGATGTTCTCTAATTCTAGCATGAGGGCACCTACTGTAAGGGGCAGAACGCGTAGCAGAGTAGCATTTCCTCTGTCTCTTATTATGTCCACTTTTGTTCAGATATTTATATATATACATGCATAGTGTAGGGGTGCATCGATTATTTAAAATGTCCCGGGTTTATGGGGGAAGACTGCTCAATATCAGTGATTGTAAATATGGATAGTCGTGACGCAAGCCTTTTGACCGTCCGTTTCATCCCTCAAGCAATCCTCTGTTTCTATGGAGTGTCGGTTTCAATGCTTACAATCTATCTATCTATCAATGTATCTATCTATCTATCTATCTATCTATCTATCTATCTATCTCAGTCTCTTTCTTTCTTTCTTTCTTTCTTTCTTTCTTTCTTTCTTTCTTGCTATCTATCTATCTATCTATCTATCTATCTATCTATCTGAGGTTTTTAATTAACTAAATCAGTCCATATCTATCTATCTATCTATCTATCTATCTATCTATCTATCTATCTATGTAAGGCTTTGAACTAAATCTGTTCACATCTATCTATCTATCTATCTATCTATCTATCTAAGGCTTTGAACTAAATCTGTTCACATCTATCTATCTATCTATCTATCTATCTATCTATCTAAGGCTTTGAACTAAATCTGTTCACATCTATCTATCTATCTATCTATCTATCTATCTATCTATATATATATATATATATATATATATATATATATATATATATATATATATATATATATATATGCGCGAGATAGATCCATAGATCAAGAATAAAACCTTAAAGATCCATTTCGGTTATAATGTATTTTGTGAATATTTCTATATATTCATTTCTTCACATCGAAAATTCTCAATAAATGGAGAAACTATGAGTCAAAAGAAGAAAGAGTGAGAGAAAGAAAGAAAAATGACAGAATATAAAGTTCTTCTTAAAATGTAAATTATAGAGAAACTGCGTGGGAGTGAGAGTGTAAAGGAAGGGAAAGGCGAGAAGGAAGAAATGAAGGGATAGTAGTAAAACTAAAATAGAATGATCTGGCCAAGAATTTTTTCCTTAAATGGCTGAAAGTTTGTACATTTGGTGATGTGGTGTGTGGTCAGATTTGAAAGAAATACAGCGAACTAAACGATATGGCCTCTTATTTTAGGTAGGACAAAACATCACAATTTCAAATTAGTCTCATAAAGAAGAGCTTAATAGAATAATAATAATCGAACATTCATCGCACTTTTATTAGAAAATTTTGTTGATTCTTCCTGCCCAAAATAACAGGCCATTTTCCAACTTATTCAAGATAATCTTCGCCCTCTCTAACCTTCTATCAAACAATAAAAGCATCAAATTAAATGGGACATCATCTGTTGGTCTCAAACGCCCAACAACTTCCGGGACAGATGCAGTTTGTGCTTACAAGAGAAAATTGCAATAATCAAATACAGAAGTTGTGACCATTTGTTGAATCAAAGAAACGAACTTATTTTCAAGTGTGGACATAAGAACAAGTTTTAAATTCCCCCAAAACGTTGATTTTGGGGGATATACATTTCAAGCGTTGATTCTTTTATATGAGTGCTGGCACATATGTAAGAACATGTATTTATATGTATATATATGTATGTATATGTTTGATTATATTGAGTTTCACACGCTTTTGTGTTTTTTATATGTAGTTAGATATATTATTGTCTTGCCGACATCGTCTATAATTCTAAGTTAACATCTTTAATATTATTATCTATACATTAATTTACCTATACTTTTTAATCTTTTATTATTCTTTATTAAAAATCCTTTTAATTTACTTAACATATTTTAAATAATTTATATTTGATATTATTATTATTAGTTTTTATTAAGGTCTTCTTTATTAGACTAATTATTTACTCAGATTTATAACTCCCATACGATCATTAAAATAAAACTAGATAAGTGCGCGCACATTTTACATGGATAAAGCCCTTTGTAAGGTGTGACCTGTACTTGTAAGAATCCTTTTTTGTATTTCTTTAAGGCATGATTTACCAGGAATAATCTCAGTGTATCTATCAGAACCTTTTCCAACCAAACCCAACAAGGACTGGAATTATTGATGTCTCCACGTGACACACGTTTTGAAATTTCCCCTTCAAGATCCTTGTATTTTGATAGTTTGTTTTGAAGATCTTCAAATTTACATTACAGTCTGTAGGAACTGCCATGTCAATAAGAAAGCAAATTCTATTTTCGTGTTCTTTGATCACAATATCCTTGGTTATTATCTTTTATTGTTCTGTTAATGATAAGTCCCATAAACCTGCTACAAGTCATGTGTTTGTAACTCCTAACATTTTTCTATACACGTCAAAATACGAAACAGAAAAATGTGAAAACAGCAAAATGTGAAAACAGCAAAACAAGTATTATTTATTATCTGTTGGTTATGTAATGTTGGAGATACGAGAGACATTAATACTAAGTAAAATTGTGGGATTGGGGTCAAATGTAGATCAAGTATGGATAAAGAATAAGCAAAGTGTATACAGTTTTGCTCGTATGTTGTTTTTTTATTATATATAAATGTGTGTAATGAGTATAGGGATAATTTTGTTAGAAAATACAAGAAGTGTTTGGACTTTTCTTACCTCGGATTTTTATTGAGTGCTTAAAGATAAATGTTACTATCATGGCCTGAAAAAAAAAGGAAGCGAAACTTTCGTTGACGTACATGTTGACGACCTGTCCGTATGAACTGAGACCCGGAAGCAAATAAGTATACAACAGAAATAGGGGGAAACAATAATAATAAAAAATATATAATAATAAATACTTTGATGCTACACGAAGTATTTTTCATGGATTCTGATCTTAAATGATTGGAGTTATTAACATTTAAAGGTTTTACATTGGTGAATTAAGATAGGCAAATAATTATCCCGTCCGTTACCATAGATTTGCTTTTACTTACCGGAGCGTCAGTACTGGTCCACTCGTCAAGCAATAACAGGGACGAAATTTATTTTATTTATTTATTTATTTTTTTTTTTTGAAGGAATCCTGTAGATTAGATTTCATCAGACCTTTCTCTTCCGACATTTGTCTGAATCGAAAAATATTGATATGAAAAATTTATTTTAAAAGAGAAGCCCTGTTCACAATATAAATACAGTGTCAAATTGATCACTGACTTCATAAAGTGTTATGTGTATTTTGATTTTATTTACAAATATCTAGTTTGAAACTGCTCATGTCATTGCTAAATGCGTAGTAAAATAAATTGGGCAGAGGTCAACATCAGTAGGATATCATGGTCTGAAATCAAGAAATGTGTCCCATTTCAACATCTATACATGTAATACCCTTCGTATCTATGCATGGCCACCGACACTCCGTTTTATCACAATTTCAGTGCTTAGCCTGTAATGCTTTTGGAAGTATCATAACTATTTAGTTTGTCAGTATAGGAAAGGAGTTGCTCAGACCGGAAGAACACATGTCAAACTTGAAGGCAGTAATAAGGAAAGTACTTATATATTCGATCCTGTAATTAGTATTTTTTTATTTTTCCATCAGTCATTTAAGTACCATACGGGGTACACGCTAGGGCGATCATGTCCCTTTCGATTCATGACTGACTAGGCAGGAGATTTTCCCGCAGTAGGTTGCCGGTCCTGCTATTCAACCCATAGGTAAAAGAAGATGGATTCATAACTTTCCCAATGCTATTTGCGCGTTAGTGAAAGTAACGATCTTGACTGGATTTCGAACACTGACTTCTCATTCTAAATTATGGTGCATATCTATCTATCTATCTATCTAGCGGGTGTAACAGCAAAATCGTCTGTATCGTGTAACAGTATGAGATAATTGTCCATCCCACATAATGTTTAATATCTAAAAAACATTAAACTAATCCGGGTTTTTTTTCCAGATGTTCAGATAAGACGCTTAGCCCTCTTAACACCATTTGTCGGAAGAATCACTTTAAAATCATTTGAGTTATTCAGCTAGTAAGAGTTTGGCTTCCATCTTGAAAGTCCTTTCAAGAACCATCAAGAGAACGGTGAATTCGTTTAAAAAAGAGGGATCAGTAGAGAGGAAAAACAGGAAGAGGGACCATCATTTCATCTTAGAGATAAATACATTCTTATTGTTCAAAGTAGAGTCCAATAGTGTTATAAAAACCTCGGAGAATTTCAATAGGATATGTTTAATCATCTCTAAGATACAACGGTTCAAATCGTAATCTAACAATTGGACAATTTTGCTGTTAGAGGATTTGGACAATTTTGCCGTTACATTAGGTATATATATATATATATATATATATATATATATATATATATATATATATATATATATGCCTGAGGATGTCTGTAGGAACAGACGAAAGCTTGTAAAAATAAAAAAAGACCTTATGCAACTGAAATTTATAAACGAGGATCATATCATTCATGTACAGGTTCGGGGTTTATGTATCTTATTTGAATTGTTTGCGACGATGGATTCTCGCCAATTAAATAATTAACCTCTGTATGTATTTTTTGTATGAATGATTCATGAATTTATAAATCAATTGCACCTTTATTGAAATTAAAATAACTGATCCAAGTGCAACTTTCGGATAATAAGTGCGACATTACTGTAATTATTGAACAATATAGTTCATGCCACTTTGACGGAAAATCTACCAGTAAAAAAGAATTCTCTTATTGCTATATTTGTATAAAAACACACAACCTTAAAATTTAAATTCAAACTCAGCGTTGCGACTGCACGTTCCAAAACAATAACACATTTCTCATAGAATTTTTTCGGATTATATCTCTATTTTCGTTGTCCTCTTATTACTGAGAGTAAAAACAAGAACAAAATCTATTTCCATACCTGAGGATGTCTGTAGAAACAAACGATAGCTTGTAAAAATAAAAAAGACCTTATGCAACTGAAATTTATAAACGAGGATCATATCATTCATGTACAGGTTCGGGGTTGATGTATCTTATTTGAATTGTTTGCGACGATGGATTCTCGCCAATTAAATCATTAACCTCTGTATTTGTTTTTTGTACGAATGATTCATGAATTTATATATATATATATATATATATATATATATATATATATATATATATATATATATATATATATATATGTGTGTGTGTGTGTGTGTGTGTGTGTGTGTGTTTTAATCATTTCACCCTAAGCAAGGCAACAGGCCCACTAGAACGTAGAAGGCCACAGGGAGTGAAAGTGAATGAGAAGATTGAATATGGGGAGAGTTAAGGAAATTACAAAAAAGGAACAGGCTTCATAACATGTCGATTGACGTTGCAATTCATTTTCGGAAAATTGTAGTTATCAGGGAACCAAGAAATCAGAAGCGAGTTCCACAGGTGGGTAAAACGAGAAGAAAAACTATTAGAGTAGAAATGACGATTGAATCTAACTAGTTCAGCATTAAAGCGGTGAGACCTAGCCGCCAATCTAGTAGCAGGCTTAAATTCGCGTAGACCAGACACCAGGAAAACAAAAAGGATGAACAGTAATAAATGTATAATCAAGTCACGTGTCTATTAAAACTCAAGCTCAATCACGAAATCAAGTGAAAATGATATACACGCTCCATCGCTGATGATGGAAAAATAGCCAGTTACTTATATCGCCTTAGACAATACTCCTTACTCCAACTGTCAGATTTTGCAAGATTCAGATCAGACTATAAATGCAGTATTGCTCAATAACTTCTACGCGGCCTTGTAGGTGATTGATTATTTTCCGACTTCTTTTTCACAGATACAACATTGCAAGTTTTGTTTTAAAAATCATTTCATCCCAAGCATGGCGACAAAGACACGAAGACGCAAGGGATTACTTAAAATGAAAGAGAATGGAATGAATTTGGTGAGGCGAAAGGACATTTTTATTATTTTTTTTTTACAGTTTATCAACCCTTTGCATGTTATTTAAATCCTGAAAATATTTTTAGATTATAAGAATTTTGAGGAGGATAATAATGATTTAGTGACACAGATCCTATTATTCTATTACTTAAACCATAGCTGGGAGGAGAAGAGATGGGTTCATGCCTTTCTCAATGGTATTTGTGCGTAAGTGAATATAACAAACTCGGCTGAAATTGGAATTCGATTTCCTATTCCAAGTTTTTTATCCATTACACCAACCGCACATCCAAGCTTACAACAACTGTTATTCCCAAGAGGTCACCCATCTAGGTACTGACCAGGCTCGACGTTACTTAACTTCGCTGATCGTACGAGAACCAGTGCTTCGACGTGTTGTGACAGTAAGCCCGTGAAGAAAAGACAATAAAACAATTGGAAGATGGCGAGTGGGATTGCATTTAAAATTCTTGAATCTGACGCCATAGGTTCCCAAGTTGGCATCTACACGGACGACACTACAATTTACTCCAGCCTCAAAAACAAATCTAGTGTCGCGGTCAAAACTAACCTGGCCTCGCGTCTTGAAATGGACCTCCAATCGGTTGCAACACTGGGGCAACAATTGGATGGTCAAATTTAACGCCTCAAAAACTAAACTACTCTCCATTAACCACCATAGATATCCTTACCTGCACCCCATTAGAATGTCTGATAATCAACTTCTTGAGAGCGACTCCCTGCGTCTGCTCGGTCTCACGTTGACTGCTGACCTGAGATGGAACAAATACATTGAGTCAATTGTATCGTCCACCGCGAGGAAAGTTGGCTCTCTGTGCTGCACCAGGAAATTTTTCTCCCCTGAATCGATACTTCAAATATACAAAACGACCATTCGCCCTTGCATGGAGTATTGCTGCCATATATGGTCTGGGGCACCTTCTGTTTACCTCGGAGTTCTTATCCAGAGACGGATATGTAATGTGATTGGCCCTGATCTGGCGTCTCGCCTGCAGCCACTATCTCACAGACGCGCCGTCGCCTCTCTCTGTCTCTTCTACAAATACTTTCATGGTAATTGCTCCGATGAGCTGCTTTCCCTGGTCCCCAGTCTCCATGAATACAAGCGCCTTACGAGACTGGCATCCCGCTCTCACCCTTACACTGTAGAAACTTTAAAATGTAGCCGTCTCTTCTACTCCAATAGCTTCATACCTCGCACCTCTCGCCTGTGGAAGACCCTTCCCAATTACAGTAATTGGGAAGGGTGTTCCACAGGCGAGAGGTGCGAGCTCCCTGAGAGCTATAATCTCCAACTATTCAAATGTAATGTCAATCGACATCTCCAGTTACCTTGATCTACACACTATCCTTCCCTTCATCCTTTCTTCTATAACTCCTATCTGCTCTTGCTACAAATCTTCTGCAACCCCCCTGCATCCTAGTGGCTTCATGCCTTGCTCGGGGCGCTAAGCTTAAAAAAAAAAAATTTAGGTGGTAGGAAAGCAAGAAATCGGAAGGTAATTCCACAGGCGAGAAGTGTTAGAAAAGAAACTATACGAACAGAACATACGGTATATAAGTAGGGCAACAGTAAAACAGTGATACCTAATTGGCAATCTAGTAGCACGCTTACATTCCTGTTGTCGAGTCACCGTGGTGGAAAGCTGATTAAAACAACTGCATTGAAAATATTTGTAGAAAAGACAGAGGGAAGCCACGTTCCTTCGGTGAGAATGTGACTGAAGTCGAGAGGCCAGGTCAGGATTGATTAAATTACAGACCCTTCTTTGAATTTTGTCAAGAATCTAGAGATGTGTAGCAGGAGCACTAGGCCGGATATGGTAGCAATATTTAATACACAGGCGAATTGTAGATTTATAAATTTTTCAAGATGGAAAAATCTGTTTCTATTTTCATAGAAAATGTTACAGCTCTTAGTTCCACTAATTCAGATGTTTGCAGCTAATGTTCTTGAGAACAGCTTCCCCACAAAGGCCGCAGTTTTGTGGAGCGCACTCCCGAGTGGATGCTCTCTGATCACTAAAATGTAACCTTTTTTTTTAAGTCTAGGGTAAAGCGTTATCTATCCTACATATCGGTATAAGTTATATTTCTTATGCTTATAAAACAGTTATATTCAGTAACCGTCTACCTTAAGTGACACTTGTGCCTTGCATTGGATAGACAGTAGATTTAAAAAAAATCATTCGAGCAATGTTTTTAATGCATTGGTTTAAGAAATCAAAACTGTGATAACGTCTTCATAATGTTACTCATATGACATTCGTGTTATAGAGAACGAAAGTACAATATAAATTATGATAATAATTTTACAAGGAACAGTATAATAATGAAATCAATATTAAGAATAATATATAAATCTAGTAATGATAATAATGTTGAAAAAAGCAACAAAAACAATAACGCTGCTGACAATGATAGAAATAATAATACAAGTGCTAACTAAATACTGTTATTAGACAGTGACAATCTCGAAAGGTGTCACTGATTGCGTTGTCTGCCTTCAGGCGAGAAGAGCTAGCTAAATAAATTAGGGAAAAGTGATTAACTATCCAATATTATGCGGCGTGCATGCTTCCCTAGCTTTTTATGACCATTTCGATGTTGTTTGTCACTTTGTTCTGGTTCCCTCCACGATTGATAAGAAGAGATTCGCCCCGAGGAGCTAACTGTACGCTCCAATGGTTTCAACGTCTCTGCGATAACAGGGCTCTCTCTCTCTCTCTCTCTCTCTGGCAGGCTGGAAAGTGTTGGTGAGGCAGTGAGACAGGCAAAAAGCTTGCAGCTTGTTTATGGAATCCCCCTTTATCCGCTATGACGTCCTTATTCTGTGCCTCCTACCGCCACCGGAAGATGGAGGGGAGGAAGTGGAAAAGAAGGAGATGCCGGCGGCTACCATGACGACAAGACCACAAGTAAAGTGAAACAAGGTAGATTACCCATCCCTACCACCTGTCTCTGAAGCCACCTTGTCGATCTTTAACTTTTATATAACCCACCCCCTTGAATATGTTTATACCAGTTTTTTTTTTTGTTTTAAATGTGCTTGTCATCATAGCGTTTTCTTCTTTTTTTTCCATAGCAAATCTTCTCATTTTGACTTTCAACCTTTCTTTCTATCAGGATTAAAATTCTTGTTATTATTTACCTTCGTCTTTCCTCTTTTACTCTTATTACTCGTCCACTTTCTTCTTCTTCTTCTTCTTCTTCTTCTTCTTCTTCTTCTTCTTCTTCTTCTTCTTCTTATTTCTCTTTTCCTTTTTCTCATTTACTGTCTTCTTTCTCATTTCTCTTTCTTCTTAAATTTCTTCTTCCTCCTCTTCTTCTTCTTCTTCTTCTTCTTCTTCTTCTGCTTTCTCTCCTATTTTTCTCGGCTTTTTTCTTTTTCTTATTCTTCCTCTTTGTTCTTTCTCTCTCTTGTTCTCATTCACTTTTTTCTTTGTTTTTTCTCTTCTCTGACTTCCCCTTTCTCCTTACTTTACTTTTTTTATCCTCCATTTTCTTCTTTCTCTCCTTTCTTCTTCTTCTTCTTCTTCTTCTTCTTCTTCTTCTTCTTCTTCTTCTTCTTCTCATTTCTCTATCTCCCCTTTTTTCTCATTCACTTTCTTCTTCTTTACCTTTCTCTTCTTTTTTCTCGTCTTCTTTCTTCTTCTCCTTCCTCTTCCCCTTTCTCCTTTCCCTCCTTTGTTCGCATCTTCTTTCCTCATTTTCTTCATTTTTTCCTCTTCTTCGCCTTCCCGTTCCTCCTTCCTCGTCTTTTTTTTTCTTTTTTTCTCCTTTTTTTTCTCGTCCTCTTTCTTCTATTTTTTTGCCTTCATTTTTATCTTCTTTCCTCTCTTCACAACCTCCTTCCCCTTTCTACATATATTTACTAAACATGGCGACGTCTAGTTCAAAGTTAAATAGACGGATGATAAGTAAGAGATGGAGAAAATGTGCGAGTCCAATATTTCAAGAGATAAGATAGTGATGTTGAAAAAAGCGGCCTTTTATATTCTAGATTTTCAAGTGAACTCGAACACCGAACACTAACACCGGAAGAAATGCGCATAAGATAGAAAGGACAGAGGGTGTGACTGAGAGAGAGAATGAATGCAACTGAACGAGAGAGTGAGGGAGAGAAAGAGTGAGATATATGAGAATGCGAATATAAAACTACCCGTCAAAATAAATGTATATTTAGGTATTTGGTTGTTTAATAGCATTAGGTTGGTGCAAAAATAATGACGTAATAATGCCGTTTTTTGACGTTAAAAATAGGTTAAAATCCGACATTATTACGTCATTATTTGTGCACCAACCTAATATTTACGGTATTAAAAATATTTTTCATTGTTCACCGTCTGAACATGTCTTTACACGAGTACTGCTTTTATAACGTGATTCTTCTGCAATTATTTAAAACATGGGTTTTTATTTATTCTGTTATTGACTGTGTTTCTTGGTGTCTTGCCGTATTTTCTGCGGGATGCGGTTTGCATAGTGTACAATTGTAAAAAAAAATGCATTAACGCATTTTGTGTTGATAGCTTCCACATAGACGTAATGTAATCGCTTCGAGAAATTCTTAAAAGTTACTAAAAAAGAACATTTAAATATAGAATAATTAAGGTTAGAAAACGTAGAAAGAATTAAAAAAAAATAGAAGCTTCAAGATTTTTCATCGGAAAATTGGAAATAAAATTTCACTTTCAATATAATTGAACGAATTTTTGAGTAATTTACAATTCCGTCTGCAGCCGAATATTGGCATGTAGAAGGTTAAATTGGAATTGATCGTAATAAAACACGGGTAGGAGGAAGGGAGAAAAAGAAGAAAGATCCTGACAGTGAGTCAAATTGAAATCTCGATATTTAATTTAAACTGTAATCCTGCAACCTTTATTCAATTAAGATAGGACATAAACTCGAGTTTAATTGAATTGGAATATAACAGGAGAATATCGTAGATAGCTTTAACATCGCCTGTATATCTAATCGGGAGACAATATGGGTATCATGAACGGATCTACGCACACACGTGTCTATTTGAATGTGTACATGTCTGTTTGTACGCAAATGCTTATCAGGCACTTCTTAATCAGAGATCTGTAAAACGTGCTTTTCAGATGGTTCGTTTCTAAGGCCTGTTGCCTGAAGCGATATCATGATAGATACTAAATGGTTGTCTCTTTCTCAATAGTTTCATTACGCCATGTTCAATCCAACGCCTACGTCATGAATTATAATATTTAATACGAGAACTGAAACAACGACACGTTGCCCGTGGCCCAGAAGAAATAAACTTGGAATTATCACGCAGTAAATAATAAGCATTGATATAAAATAGGCGAAAAAAAATTACATACATATTAAAATTAATATATGTTTACTACTAGTGGGTATATATTTAGTAAAATTAACCTCTCAACGTAACAAAGTTCAGTAATTTAACATCAATATGAACCATTTGAGGATGAAAGGGTAAAACTGTTTTGAAGCTGATTTTAAATTGATAATCTTAACAACATAGGCAGACGATACTGTGTTGATAGCAGATTTAGAAAGCGGGAAGGAACGATTAATGGTAAGCAAACATAATGTAAGGCGGTTAACAAAATAAGCAACCCAATACTCAAGTTACGAATGAGAAAAAAATCAAGATCGGGTACAAAAATGTAACTAGGACATTTCTCTCTGAATCACTTTGTACGGGGAAAATACGGTTTGATTAGGCAAATCTCTTCTACAAACGTTGGGGACGGATGGTTGCCGGTTCGATCCCTACCGGAGGTCTCCTTTTCTTTACTTAGATTTCTCGAGAGCGGAAGCCGATAGACACATTACACGCTGTTTAATAAATAAATAAGAATGGAGCGTCTATTTCAAATAAGAAGTACTCAGTATAATAACTCTTGCAGTAATGAAAAATATCGAATTAAAAATTCTTTAGAAATTGTTTTCCTTATGTTTCGGATACGAAACTGAACAGATGTATTATCCCGAGAAAAATAATCTGAATGAATGTTATGTACTTTCCTTGAAAAGCGTAAAAAGAACTTTGCTTACTGTGAAGTCCTTCATGGCTGACCTGTTACAGAGAGACGACTGGATGACAAATAAGACAACGCATTTAATTATCATTATTCAATGTTAGAGTATTATAAAATTAAGCTAGGTGCAAGTGCTTGTAGTCTAGGGGTAGGTAAGCATTAGCCAACTGGATACCCCAACTTTGTATGCAAGATACGAAAGATAATTCAAGAGTCATTCTGGGAGCGAATGAAATGAGTATCTTATATGCCATGAAATAATGTATATATACAGTGAGGGGGAAATAAATATTCGTACACATTTTTAATTTATTGCATTTCCATCTAATCAATAAGCATACTTATAATTAACTGTACACAGATTCATAATAACTAAATATGGAAGTGGAATATTCTAGAATGTTCTAATAAAGTTATAAGTAGTTATTTTTTGCTTAAAAATACAAACAGAACATTCTGTAATTGATATTTGTGCAAGAAGGTTATCATCATGGCAAGAGGAAAAGAATTGACAAATTCGCAAAAAAGAACTCATAGTAAAGCTCCGGGAAGTTGGTAAAAATTACAGGACAATCTCAGACGATCTAAATATTCTATTTACTGCCATTAGTTCATTCATTGCAAGGTATGAAAATCTCAGAACTGTTGAAAACCAAAGAAAAGATGCCCCACGGAAGATTTCTTCAAGATCTTTGAGAAAATTAATGCGTCAAGTCAAACAAAATCCAATAGTTACTCATCAAGAGTTGCAGGATAATTTACATTCATCAGGAATCTGTGTCATTAAACAGACAATATTCAATTAAATTCATAGGAACAATCGAAATTCACGGTCCCTTCGGAAATCTCCACTGCCATTTAAATGACAGATTTGGATAAGGATAAGGAAAAATCGTATCGAGAAAGAATATTATGGATAGTCGAAACCAAAACTGAGTTGTTTGGGCGCAATTCTAGAAATCATGTATGGAGAAAAGATGGCGATGACTTCAAACAAAAGAACACGGTTCCAATAGGAAAATTTGGTGATGATAGCATCATGGTTTTTTTCTGTAAAAGGTACTGGCAACATATCAGTAATAGATGGTAGAATGAATGCCGCAGTATATCAAAATATTTTCGCAACAAACTTAATGATGTCGGTGGGAAATCTTTAACTTCCTACCTGATTAGATCTTCCAAAAAGATAATGATCTTATGCACACTGCAAAATCTACGAAGAAATAACTTGCTGAAATAAATATCCTGAAATGGCCAAGTCAGTTCCCAGAGTTAAACCCAATCGAGAATATGTGGTGTTATTTGAAAATTCAAATCCAATCGTGATCTTCAACAATCATCCTGGATTTGAAGACCATATGCGAAGAAGAATAAAACAAAATACTAAAATTTGCAAATCATTGAGAACTTCAAGAAGAGTTTGGTTGCTGTAGAAGCGAATAATGGCTATTCACCAAAGTATTAAATGAAGATTATGGATTCTTTTTTGTATTGTACGAATAATTTTTCATCCATTAAAATGGATATATGGGAATTATTTCTATTAAGTCAAACTTTTTTCTGTCTTCTATGAATATTTAGTTCTTATGCATCTGTGTACATTTAATTATATGAAAAGTATGTTTATTCATTAGTTGGAAATACAATAAATAAAAAATTGTATGTGTACGAATATTTGATTTCCCTTACTGTATCTAGAGTATGTTCCAATGAATTTTTCTGAAGAAGTGTTAGACGAAATAGGTCCCTTTAAAAGAATGCGTTCCGTCATTTTCGAAGCCATATATAAATTCTGTGGCACAACATTTTTCCCACATATATATATATATATATATATATATATATATATATATATATTAGGTTGGTGCAAAAATAATAACGTAACTATGTCCTTTTTTGACGTTAAAGAATACGTCAAAAAACGACATAATTATGCCATTATTTTTGCACCAACCTAATATATACATATATATGCTGAAAACGTAGAGTGTAATGTCTGTTACCTCTCAAGGAAGTGTCGATTCAATTCAATGTTCTCATTTATAAACGACTGTGAATATTCGGAACAAAGAGGCGGCAATTTTGGTTGAGGTTTGAATTTCCATCATATAGCGAATCTTCCTGCTTTATCTTGTAGCAATGTCGACATATCATCTTAAACATTAAAGACATTCATATATAAAGGGTTATTTTTTTTTTAAATTACTGTCCTTGTTTTTTTTATTTCTCTTTATTTTTCAAGCGTTATATAACGTGAATATTACCCTTATTCTTATTGCTCGATATTATCTTGTATTCATTCACTATTTCATCATAAATCTGCCAAGGATATTTTTTATAATTTCAAAAAGAAAAAAAAATGTTTATATATTTTAGTATCCGACTTGTATGTGTCTGACGACCCGGAAAAAATGCTTTTCATGTTACCAAAGTTATCTTTCTTTTTTTTTTGTATTAAAGTTTTATTATCTGATCAGTAGATGTCTATGCGATTTGTAATGGCGACACTTGAGCCATGCTCAAGGTAAATTGAGTCATCGGTAAAATATTGTTTTTATTTCATTCTTTCCTGTCGTTCCATACTCACCTTGCTTCAATATATGTTCTAAGTAGTATATTTTTTAGTTGTGACTTGATAATGCTGTCTGTTAAAATACCTGAATGTTTCCAAATTTAAAAGCAAAGTATCGTATTATTGGTTAATATTGTTAGGAATGATCGAAGGTTTCTTGTCTGTCATCTCCCATAAGGGAAACTGTCAGGAAGAAGATCATAAGTCTGCAGTGAGTATATATATATATATATATATATATATATATATATATATATATATATATATATATATATATATATATATGGGGAAATGTATAATAAGTTGGGAAAAGTTTTCTTCTGACACGTATCGTCCTTTTTCATCGGAGTAAATTTGTTACGTTGGTGCAGCTACGCATGCGCACGATCTAAGGATGCTGGGAATTTTAAATTTAATTTATTTTTATTTTTTACTTTTTATCTAGACGATTTCATTTGGATTATTTTTCTTTCCATCACTTTTGTTAGCAGATATCTCACACTGTGATAAGAGAAGTTCTGTCAGGAATGGTGAAATGTTGCGAGAACCCGGGCGGAAATTTACTGTAGATGACTTTGCGATCAGGGCAATCTCTAGACATTTTTGTTGTAGTGATTTATTTTCTTCTTTGAACAGAATAAGCATTTTTTAAGCCAAAAAATATTACCTATCTATCTATCTATCTATCTATCTATCTATCTATCTATATATATATATATATATATATATATATATATATATGAAGAAAATATACGGAAAAAACAAACAAAAATCCTTATATGCAATTATGCTGTTTTAAAACAGCATAATTGCATATAAGGATTTTTGTTTGTTTTTCCGTATATTTTTCTTCATACTGTCGGATCTATATCCATATATTTGCTTACACACACACACACACAAACACACACACACACACACACACACATATATATATATATATATATATATATATATATATATATATATATATATATATATATATATATATATATATATATATATATAGTCCACCCAAAAATTGATACATACTTCCAGAAAGAAAAAAATTCTCCTTAGTAGTTTTATCAATTTTCGGTATTTTCTCGACATATGCCATTACCCTTATAACTGTAGCAGAGACACGTTCTAAAGAATGATGTATCGTAGAAACCCATCTCATTGGTGGCTATTAGACATGAAATTTAAAATGCATTTGCAGGAATCCAACTGGACACTTTAGGCAACGTTTCGCAAACAGTAGTTCGCCGTACTGTAAATGTTTGGCAGCTAAAGATGACCATTTTAAATGTATCTTTTGATTATTGGGTCTAAATATAACTTGTATTAACCTCGTGATGTCTGAATAAATTTAGCTGTGCAAAATTTAAACACGTTTATCCTTTCCTGAAGTGTGTACGTATA
Source organism: Acanthosepion lycidas (assembly GCA_963932145.1). Classification (NCBI taxonomy): domain Eukaryota; kingdom Metazoa; phylum Mollusca; class Cephalopoda; order Sepiida; family Sepiidae; genus Acanthosepion; species Acanthosepion lycidas. The sequence goes on from OZ010576.1 coordinate 81,118,041, forward strand.
TTTTTAGCGGACTCTCTCTCTCTCTCTCTATATATATATATATATATATATATATACATACATATATATATATATATATATATATATATATATATATATATTTAACGATCATCACGTTATATATACATATATATATATAAAAACGGATCACCAGTGTAAGCTAGCTACCCAGATGATCCATTTAAGTGAAATCTAGGTAGGTTGTTCCTGGCTCTTTAGGATTTATTCCATTTATATATATATATATATATATATATATATATATATATATATATATGTGTGTGTGTGTGTGTGTGTGTGTGTGTGCATTATCATATATTTTTAAATGCGGACAAATTACTCGCTCCAAAGAAACATTTTTGGTTCTCACCAATCGGGATGCACATAATGCATCTAAACAATAATGCATCTTTCTAGTGACTAATTGTTTTTGGCCGCATGTAAAAATCTATAAGAAATAATTATTGTTCTACTCTTGCTATTGAGCCCTCTTTTGAATTAATGGTTTGAGTGTTAAAATTTATATTATTTTCGTTCTTATTACATCTGGATATATATATATATATATATATATATATATATATATATATATATATATATATATATGTATGTATGTATGTATATGATAAAATAAAATAAAGAACAAGTAGGAAACGTATCTCATTTTAATGTTTCGCCTTTATTAAGGCCTCATCAGAGATGGAGTATAGAAATGAAATAAACCAAAAGACAAGCTGTTGGTATGTTATGATTTTGGTTAGTTCTTATTGGTCAGATACGTATCCCATGCATCAACGCAATATATCAATATGTGTGAGGAGCATTTTGGACGTTAAAGTGTGTGATAACGTAAGAGTGTTTAGACTGGCATTTCAACTCTCTCATTTTAAATCGAAACGATATGGGACATAACAGTGATTTCACTAATTTGAGCCTTATTAAAAAAAGAACATGACCTGTTGTACTCATCTTTATTACCATATTCATGACATTTCAGCCTTTGTACCGATCCTTGGTATGACAATAAACTATGTCCAACAGCAAG
>OZ010576.1:81121585-81264085 GCA_963932145.1 Acanthosepion lycidas
GATGACACTGCTTGGTTTCAATGAGAAAATGAAAGAAAAGGAGAATGAAAGATAAAAGAGGAGAAACAGAAAATCAGACTGAACTGATCAGAACAGATACTGTACTTTGATCTCATCCACACGACTGCGAAGATGTGACTACCGCGTTAAAATAACTATTTTCAGACGCAAATTATTGAACGACGAAAACTCAGTAAGGCAATCACCAAAAGTCCAGTTGTGATGAATAAAATAGTCTGTTGAATTATTTTAAAATTATTATTAAGAGAAGTGTTCGTAAGACGGGGATTTGATTAGAAAGAAAGAAAGAAAGAAAGAAACGTTTAACGTCTCCTGTCAACGTCTCATAAATAATAGACTATTCTGTTTTGATTACGTAGAAAAAACGAAAGACATGCTACTTGGTTTCAGTAAGAAATGGAATGATATAAAGACAGGGAGAAGGTAAGACAGTAAGGTATTAACGGTTGGTTCAGTGAAATGGAAAAAAGTTGCCAATATTTTTCATTTGTACCCACTTCTTAAAATAACGATAAGCATTCATATTTATGTTTGCTATTGAAATATTTTGATAAAGTTGTTAAGCGCAAATATTTATCGATGCGATAGGGGAATTTCTACGGATATTTTATTGCAGTAGAATCTCCATGAGCTAACGCAATCGTTAACTGATGAATTGAAAAAAAAAAAAAAAAATCAAATATAAAAACCGTGAAATTTCTACGGGTCTTTCTAATCATTATAAACTGGCTTACAGCCACATCATGTTGAAACACCGATTTCCATACGATCACCGAAGTTAAACAACGACGAGCCTGGTCAGTATCTAGATGGGTAACAGTTTTGGAATAACAGATGATATATGCTTTGATGTGAGGATGGTGTCGGATGGTGTAATGGATAATGACACTGAATTGTTAACCGGAGAGCCAATTTCCGATGAGTTCGTTTTATTTGCTTACACAAAAATGCTTTTGATAAAGGTATGAATCTGCATTTTCTCCCCTGGCTATGGGTTAATTAATAAGACTTGTGTCAGTAAACCATTAACATTTAAAAAAAAAAATGCTCAAAATCTAAGAATATTTTCTAGCTTTAAATTTGCTGTAACCTAGGGAAGGTTATTGAAAAGAATAACAAAACGAAGGTTGAGAATGAACGATAATACCAACACATATAACACGGCGCAGAGAAGACGTAGTCAAATGCTGTAAGTGAGTCAAGTGAATTCCACAATGGATCTTCAATTTCAGGATATCTACCAATCGCTCCACGGAGTCAGATGTGGCAAAAGTCCGAATTGAATGTCGGGTATCCGAGCCCGTATCCATTTACCCCATATAAAACGCAGCTGGAGACGAATCACCAATTCTAGACCAAATACAGTATTCACTACTGTATTTACGGGAACATACCAATTATCGTCCGTAGGTATGCTACAACAAAATTACTAGTAATGGGTTGAGAAGCCATAGAAAATGAACCGATCTCTTAATCCTAATCATAAACTGAAATCAGAAAGTGAAAATTTTACTGAATATATTGAAAATTTTCCAAATTTTGTTCTGAGAACAAGAAAATAAAAAAAAGATATAAGCAAAAGGGTATCAATATATAGAAAAATACATTTGTCCTGCTGTTATTAGTATAAACTGACAACTTCTTTATTTCCCATTTATCAAAATTGTAATTACGTATCATAATTATTATGTTGGAAAAATAAATATGTTGGAAATTTGCTCATTTTTCATCTGAAGTAAAAAAAAACAACAAAAAACAAAAACAAAAAAACAAAAAAAAACAAAAAAAACTTTTAGCAAAATAGTGACAATCTTCCGACAGAAAAAATTATTAGTTTTAACTGATACTTGGGGGATCCGATTAAAAATAAAAACTATTATGGTTTATCTCTCTGTCTCTGTCTGTCTCTCTCTCTCTCTCTCTCTATATATATATATATATATATATATATATATATATATTAGGTTGGTGCAAAATTAATGTCGGTTTTTGGCGTATTTTTTAACGTCAAAAACCTAATACATACATACATATATATATATATATATATATATATATATATATATATATATATATATATATAAATATATATAAATAACTAGACTCGTTTCGAAAAACCCTCGAATTTTTGATTTGCAAATAATCAAATCAATCTCGAGAGAAAAAAAGGTTTTAAGAAAAGAAAGAGCTACAAACATGAACTACTGTCGAACAAATCGCACAGATGCAGGTCTGAAGCCGAAAGAAAAACCCCGATACGAGTAGACAACTAAGCCACACCTTCCCTGACGATCCGTTTAGGTGAACCTAGGTAGGTTTGTCTGACTCACTAGGTGTATATATATATATATATATATATATATATATATATATATATATATATATATATATATATATATATATATATATATCAACATGTTGGATTATATATACATATATATATATATATATATATATATATATATATATATATGTGTGTGTGTGTGTGTGTGTGTATGTGTGTGTGAGTATGTGTATGCATGCGTTATATATATTATTATTATTATTATTAATTAATTAATTAATTCATTAATTAATTATTGAATATCAAACACTTAAAATCCCATCGGTAATATTTTTTATTTCATGAGAGCTTTAAAAACAGCTCTCAATCTTTCAGACCTACCACAGAATCCATATATATATATACACACACTCAATATATATATATATATATATATATATATATATATATATATATATATATATATATATATATATATAGCCTTTATGAATTTAAGTGCAGTACTAGATTGCCGGCATGGCCTTATCGTTTTATAGCTGAAATGGCTAGATTTAACCATAAGTTCAATGCAACCTGCTTCTTTTATCGCACTTCTAGCATGTGGAAGTTTCTTACGGATTTTTGCTTCCCAGTCAACTTTGATCGTCAAAAAATTAAATGTAATGTCAATCGTTATCGTCTGTCTTCTTAATTCTTGTTCTTTTATTCCCCTCTCTCTTTAATATTAGTTTTATATTCTCAAACACTCTGCAAAGTCTTGTGTCTTCGTGGCTTTGTTGCCTTGTTTGGAGTGAAATGATTAATAAATAAACTACACAAGAATATAAAAGGAGGCATTTACTACCGTCTAAGAGGATTACGTAACTTATACAGCATTCATACATCAATGTTCCATAAAACAGTATTTTCATTTCTTTTAGTGTTTTTCTCTAGTTGACGCTTGAGCAGAAAGAATGCACTGAAATCAAATGAGCATGCTTTTACAGAGGTAAGAATATTTTATAGAGAAAGCAGTCAGTGAAGTTTGAAGTCACAATCAATAGCAATCTTGTATCCAGAAGCATGGGCTGAGTATGAAAATGGATTGAAAGACAAAAGGAAGACATAAGGGTTCTAAGTATTTATTATTGTTATCGTTTTTCCAAAATTGTTAGTGTTGAGGGGTCCTCCCACTTTTTACACAAATAGACTCACCCAGTATATACATATGCTACTGCTACGGGAAGACCCGAGAGACGAGAGCAACAGACTCTCGGCGAGTGTCGAACTCTCTGCATCAGCAGAAAGGAACCCGGACGAGGCTTTGCCGAAGGGCAAGGTTTCGTCCGGGGAGGTTGACAGGGACTGAACCCATCTAGGCGGGTTCAGAAAGGCCATATTTTTGGCTGAGCCTACGGGCTCGGGATACCCACATTAAAACGGCCTTGTGCCACATTCGATCCTCGTGGGTGGATTGATAAATACCGACGAGAGCAACAGACTCTCGGCGACTGTCGAACTCTCTGCATAAGCAGAGAGGAACCCGGCCGAGGCTTTGCCGAAGGGTAAGGTTTCGTCCGGGGAGGTTGACAGGGCCTGAACCCGTCTAGACGGGTTCAGAAAGGCCATATTTTTGGCCGAGCCTCCGGGCTCGTAGATACCCACTTTAAACCGGCCTTGTGCCACATTCTATCCTCGTGGGTGGATGGATAAATACCGACGAGAGCAACAAAGGTTGAAGGTAACAGATAGACAGAACGAACGTAGCGAGCAAGAGTAACCGTGAGCGAGCACGTAGACTCAGTAAGAAGTCATACAGCGATACTTCATTACCAAAGATTGTATAGATATTTTGCTACTAACCCGTATTCCTGGAACTACTAACCTGCATTACCAGTTTGTATTATTACGTTAATACATTATTTTCCTATATTCATTCTTGGCGTTTGTTATTTATTGGTACCGGATTTCATCCCGGAATCCACAGTTAGGTATTGTTGTAATGGAATGTTCCACTCTCCCTATTACCTATTGTGGACTGACTATATCAGTAATATATGTAGAACATACCAGAGTCTGTCTGTCTATCAGTCTGACTGCGGGGCACCTCGGCGTGGTGTAATGACTAGCAATCTTGTCTTACTATATTAATTACAACTGAAAAGTGAGTTCGATTCTCACTAGATGCCCCATACTTTCGGCCTTGTGCCACATCTAAGCTATGCTTGGAAAATAACTATCAGTCTGACTGGGGCACCTCGAAGTAGTGTAATGGTTAGCAAGCTTATCTCGCTAGAACAATTACGACGGAGTAGTGAGTTCGATCCGCACTGGGTGCCTCTTACTTTCGGCCTTGTGCCACATCCAGTCTACGCTTGGAAAATCACTATCAGTCTGAGTAGCTTCGGGAAGTGTTAGTTAACTCCCTGTCTTTCAGCCGTGCATTATCTTTTACAATAAACCTCTCTTTCTTTTATCTACGTTTTGCTGTTCCTTCCACTTGAGTACAACCTTTTTCTGTCTGTAACCTTTTTAAGGATACAACAGGTATATATGCAAATTACTCTTAAAATTATTTTGTATTGGGATTGATCTATGCTTTATATATTTTGAATAAGATGAGGTTAGGGATTTAAACGTTCTCTTAATATTTTAGTATTTTTGTGGTCACGTATCTTGGTTTGGAATAGTAGTAATTCTTTCAGGAAAGGAGATATTGGAAAGAATCCTGGGCTCAGATTTATATTTTGATAAGATTCGATTTCGGCACTTGCAAGAATTTCCCTTCTGAGTAAGCTCTTCCTTTTTTTAAGAAATGAGTCATTTGTTAGGTCCAAGTTGTGGTTGAATTTATTTCCATATCTAACTCATGCACTTGATAAATTGTTGTGTCTAAGGTCTCTTTCCTTTTGTCTTTATTCATATTGTCCTTTTACAGATATACTGTATCTGATATTTACACACACACACACACACACACACACGCATATATATATATATATATATATATATATATATATATATATATATATATATTGTGTGTGTGTATTTAGGCAACATTTTCTCATTCATACAACTATGGAATCTCTACAAATAAATGTCTATAATTGGTAACAGAAGCTACTGGTTTATACCAACGGCTTCCCATACTTAATACTTTTTGAATTCACTCTCGCGTGGTCATGTGTGACGTCATGAGCTGCGAGCGATTTTCGCTTCTAGCGTCTTATATGCACGCGTTTATCGTTGCTTGGAAATCATCCATGTAAACAATCACAGACTATCATCACTGTCTTTTCCGTATATTGCTTAATATATTGTACAGTAATTGACAACTTTGATAATGGATTATGTAATCCGAAAGCTTAGATTGGATTTAAGAATATGGATCAATATTGCGATTTTCTTTCTTCGTTTAATGATAATGTTATTAAGCTTATCAGACGTTATGAATAGAATTTATATAAAATAAATAGACGACCCTTGTCTATATTATTTAATGAAACATGTATTATTATTATTATTATTATTATATATATATATATATATATATATATATATATATATATATATATATATATGAATAGCAAAAGACCGAGAAAGAAAGCAAGGAAGTAAGCATGATGTGAATAAATTATAAGTACATTGTCACAAGATTGAGCACCCAGTCATGAATACGATCATTAATAAATGCTTTTAATGACTGCTATGTTGGCCCTCGCTCAGTGGTTGGTAGTTAGAAACATACTTTGTAATAAGTGATAGAAAATGAAGTTAAGAAATTTAAGTTATTGTGTGAGTGTATGAGAAAGAGAGAGATAGACAGACAGATAGAGAGAGGCCGAAGGTAGAGGGGATGAAGAGTAGGGAGAGGATGTTGAGTGAAATAGAAAGAAAGCACTCTTAAATGTTTATAACCAACAGTCAGGGAGTTGGAATTTGGGTCGGTTATTTATTTGTTCACTTCTGACAGGGTTATGTAACCGAATTTGATATGCGTTCAGATATTGGCTCGAACAGGCTCCCGTATGAAAGGCACTTGGTTTTTAAATTGACTTCTGCAACCCACTTTGGTAGAAAAAAAAAAAAAGAAGAAATCTGGGAATTTGAGGACAAGGTCAGAGTTTATCGCATCATGGCAAAATCAGACGGAATTCATTCATTTTGTTGGATTGAAAATTTCCCACGCGTTACCAATATTTTATCCTTTTATTTATTTGGGAATAGAATTAGTCGTACACATACGCGTTCATTTTCTGTTGGCTGTTCACAGTGACGTGGGAACAAACCATCGCAAACTTATCGAAATTTCATTGTCAGCTGTCCGAATTTTCAACAACAGTTATGCTTGAGTTATATATATATATATATATATATATATATATATATATATATATATATATATATATATATATATATATGTATATTTCTCCGATTTAACCAGTAGAGAAGACAATATTTATGAATAAAAATGACATAAGCAAAACTAGTAATTGCTGACGCATTTCGTCCAATGTGGTCTTTATCAAAGCAAAATACGAAATGAATTTAATTGAATACGGTAACTAAAAAAACAAAAACAAAAAAAAACAGAATGTTCCTAGCAACTGGAATGTAGAGAAACGTTATTTTCATACTGTTAACTGAAAATAACCTCAGTATTTGTCACGTGTGGAGAATATTGTCATTATATTTGTGCTGATTTATTCAACCATTTTCTTTTGGTTTTATGAATCTGTTGTGTACATTTGTTTGGGAGAAGAGAAATTTGGTATAAAATGTGAAATGGGTAAAAACCAGGGCGTAGATTAATATTTGGGTAATATTCGTTATATTCAGTTAACAATATGAAAATAGTTTTTCTTTATATTCCAGTTGCTAGGAACATTCTGTTTTTTGTTTTTATTAGTTACCTCGTTCAATTAAATTCATTTCGTATTTCGCTTTGATAAAGTCCACATTGGACGAAACGCGTCAGTAATTACCAGTTTTCCTATTGTCATTTTTATTCATATATATATATATATATATATATATATATATATATATATATATATATATATAACCAGACCATAATCAAACCGGACTCATAAATAATTACATCGGTTACACAACTACATGCTTATCCAGACGCCTTCCGTTACACCTATCTGATCACAGCTCCATTAGGACCCATTTAAACGCACACACAAACTTATCAGACTCCATTAGAAACATATTAGTAGAAAACACAAATATAATAACTTCATCCACTTGTAAAAAAAATATTAAAAATAATGGAAGCTTTAATAATAAAAAAGTAAAAGCCAACTCTTAACAATATTAACTAGAGAACAAGGCCACAACGTGCTAACCGTATTCGGAAATTAAAACATCCCCACAACACACTAAAACATAAACATAATGCACACACTCAATTAAGCTGAAAAATCGAATCATTCTTGATAATGGCTAAAGGTATAGCCGAAAGCGCTCGGAACTATAAAACATTTGGACAGTTTTTACACACTCTGTCCAGAAAAGAACGCTCTTGTGCGAACAAAAGAAAAATTAAATAAAAATTTTAACCGTATTACATTGTTTGTCGTTTTTAATGAAACATGCATAAACAAAGGATTTCTGCCTAAATATAGAACTATATATATATATATATAGTTGTATATTTAGGCAGCAATATATATATATATATATATAAATGAACGAAAAGATGCTGCCTAAATACACACAACTATATATATATATATATATATATATATATATATATATATATATATATATATATATATATATATAGCATGATTGGATAAACATTTATATAAAACAAGATCACTGTTAACAAAAATGATATCACTCAAATCATTTGGTCATGAAATACTGTACTGAATATTTGTCGATTATTTCGAGTGAAGGTCAAAAATTATCTGCACTTTCGATATAACATATCTTTACGTTTGTCACGCTGCATTCAGCTCATACGAGGTTATAGTTAGTGCAATTGTAGTCACGTGATCGAAGTTTGACCTTGCTGCTGTTACAGTGTAAACATGTCCGCTCCGCTAGCAGTGTGCACCAAGGAGGAACACAGAGCAGTGATTCGATTTCTCCGGTGGGAATGTGTGTCAGGAGTGAAATTCATTGGAAGCTTTTAGAACAATACGCTGACAGTGCATTACTGCGTAGAAATATGCATGAGTAGATCGAGAAGTTTAAAAGTGGCCGAAGATGCGAGACGCACGAAGAAAGGGCAGGACGCCCGTCAAACCCCACCAGTGACGGGAAGATTCATCAATTTTGAGGGATGGTAGTGGAGAACCGGGGTAGTCATTATCGATGAAGCAGCATGTTCTCTGCAGATTCAGATCACTTCTCTTTGTTCTTTTTTGGTGGGCACTGTTAGCAGAGCGGTCATGTTTGCACTGTAACAGCAGCAAGAAAACTTGCGCGATCAAACTTTAATCACATGATCATAATAGTATCACCTGTAAGCACGCATAAGCAGAAGGGAGTATGACAAACCACAAGGTATGTTATGGCGAAGGCGCAGATAATTTTTTGTATACTCTCTTAATATTAATGATGACTTGGCAACTGACGTGATTTTTATTTTTGCTTAATGATTACATAATACTGGTATGTTGACCATCGCTCAGTTGTTAGTAGTTAGAAATATACTTTGTAATAATTAATAGAAAATTAAGCAATTTAACTTATTGTGTGGAGGAAAGAGAGAGAGAGAGAGAGAGAGAGAGAGAGAGGTAGACAGATAGAGTGAGGCCGAGAGGAGAGGGAGGGGAGATGAAGAGTAGGGAGATGATGTTTAGAGAAATAGAAAGAAAGCACACTTAAATGTTTATAACCAACAGTCAGGGAGTTGGAATTTTTGGGTCGGTTATTTATTTGTTCACTTCTGACAGGGTTATGTAACCGAATTTAATTTCTTCCTATTTGGTGCGCACTGTTAGCGGAGCGGCCATGTTTGCACAGCAGCAGCAGCAGCAAGAAAACTGGCGTGATCAAACTTTAATCACATGGCCATAATAGTACCACCAATAAGCACGCATAGGCAGAAGGCGGTGTGACAAACCACATGATATGTTATGGGGAAAGTGCGGATAATTTTTGACATAATCTCGTAATATTAATGATGACTTGTCAACTGTTGTGAATCTTATTTTTGCTAAATAATTACGTCACACAAAACAAGAGCCAGCCACAGTAGTCGGTTCTAGACTGAGGTTAGTGCATGTGCCTAAGAGCAGAGCTTAGAAAACGACGACTCTATCATTGGCAGATAGGTAAGACGCCATCCTTAGCAAAGATGCCATTTTTCGGGTGGATACTTATAGAGTCAGGTATAAACTGAAACAAAGTCTAGCATTTTGGTTCAAGTTTAAACCGGATTATTTTCTAATTCTCCTATTCTCGTGTAAATGGATCGATGTCTAAGTTTGATTCTCGTGTCAGTCGGACCTATGTTTACCTTTAAACTAAAGCAACTACTGACTCTATTTTAAACCGGATTTATGTTAAACATTTTAGTTAAGTGTAAACTGGAGTGGTATCTAATTTAGTGTGGACTGTATCCATGTCTACCTTATTTACTCGCATGTAGACCGTATTTATATCTATCATTTTAAATCTAGTGTAAAGGGAACCTATATTTCCCATTTTGATTCTAGCGTAAAGTGTACCGATGTTTAACTTATTGACTTCACTGTATAATTATGTGTGTATTTTTAATTATCCTGTAACTAGATCTTTTTGATATTCTTATAAATCGGACATGTATCGACATTTTTTTGTCTCTAGTGTAAACCGAACCAAAGCCTACCTTTTTTAAATTCTAGTGTTAACTAGAGTGATAGCTAATTTATTAGTATAAAACCGGACCTATAGCTATCTTTTTACTATAGTGTGAACCAAATCTATGTCTATCATTTTGTCTCTAGTGGAAACCGGGCTGTCTCTTTTTTACGCTATTCGAAACCAGATCTATGTCTACCTTTGTTGACTGCTGACATGAGATGGAACAGATACATTGAGTCAATTGCTTCTTCCACCGCGAGAAAAGTTGTCTCTCTGTGCCGCGCCAGGAATTTTTTCTCCCCAGAATCGATACTTCAAATATACAAATCAACCATTCGTCCTTGCATGGAGTATGGCTGTCATATATGGTCTGGGGCATCTTCTGTTTACCTCGGAGTTCTTGACAAGATCCAGAAACGGATATGTAATATAATTGGCCCTGATCTGGCGTCTCGTCTACAGTCACTCTCTCACAGACGCGCCGTCACCTCTTTCTGTCTTTTCTACAAATACTTTCATGGTAATTGCTCCGATGAGCTGCTTTCACTGGTTCCCAGACTCCATGAATTCAAGCGCCCTACGAGACTGGCATCTCGCTCCCACCCTTACACTATAGAAATTTCTAAATGTAGCCGTCTCTTCTACTCCAATAGCTTCATACCTCGCACCTCTCGCCTGTGGAACACCCTTCCCAATTACTGTTTCCCTGAGAGCTATAATCTCCAACTATTCAAATGTAATGTCAATAGACACCTCCAGTTACCTTGATCTATCCACTATCCCTCTCCTCATCCTTTCTTCTATCACTCCTATCTGCTCTTGCTCCAAATCTTCTGCACCCCCTGCATCCCAGTGGCTTCACGCCTTGCTCGGGGCGTAATGCTTAAAAAACAAAAACAAAAAAAAAAAAAAAAACTGGATCCTTGTCTAAATCTTATGCTTAAGTAAACCGAATCTATGTATAAGTTTTATTTTATTCTAGTGTAAACCAAACCTATGTCTACCTATTTTTACTTTTGGGAAAAGTGGACCTATGTCTAAATTTATTTTACTATAGTGTAAAACAGACTTATGGATACCTATATGCGTATATATATACCTTTTTGATCTAATGTAAACTGGGCCTTTTGATACATTAGATATATTTTACTTTAATATAAAACGCATTTCTTGATACATTTTTTTACTCTAGTGTAAACCGGACCTATGTCTACATTTGTTTTTAACTCTAATGTGAACCAGACTAGTGTCGATATTTTTTTTACTCTAATGTAAACCAAATCTATGTGTACTTTTCTGTCTACCCGAGAAATTTTTTTCTTGAATAAGATTTCTCTAATGTTCAGGCCAATAAACGGACTAAAACTGTTTAAAATAAACGGGCGTCAAATCAAATAGGTGTATCCCCGAATAGTAACGTTTAAAGTAATATATATATATATATATATATATATATATATATATATATATATATATACCTGGCTTTTGTCAGAGGGTATCCTCCAGACGAGGCGCAGAGTCTCATCTCGGTAAACTGACTCCGTTTTTACGTGGTCTCTAGGGAATTTTTGCTCGAGACTACGGGGTCAAAAACCCCACTTTAAACTCGGCCTTGTGCCATATCTTGCTGTGTGGGGCAGCGGGTAAATAATTATATATATATATATATATATATATATATATGGAGGTTGGATATGTAGATAGTGCAACGGTTACTAACGTCAAGCCGAATTCTGTTTTCTTCAATTAGCGGTAATTTTTCTTTAATCGAATTTGCCCCAGTGAAGGTAGTAAAGCCACTAAGACACAAGCGATGACTGGGTGTGAAAGAAAAGAAGACAAAAACATCACTAAGGGGTGAAAACAACAGAAGAGTAATCAGGATGACAGTAGATAACGATTGACAGTTGACTGGAAAGCGTGGATTCGAAAGAGACTCTCCGAGGCGCGAAGTGTGAGAAAAGAATCTTGCTATGTTATGATATCAGATGCGACTGGAATCTCTTGACACAAACCTGAGGAAGGTTGTTTAGAGACTTCTTTTCATTCCGTGTTGCATTTCTGTATTTTCAATTCTACCGAGAAACCTACACCACACTAATTCAATATATGTGGTTAGTACAACTCTCTATTTCGAAATTGAACTGTTGAGCCCTCATACGTGAAAAAAGATAGCCTGTCCCATATATATCCAATTCATTCTTCTATAGAATTCTATTATCTATAGATTTGCTACAATTGATAAAATTCTTTACACAATCTTAAGTGAATAAAATTAAATAGAAGGTATTTCTTTGCCTGATTATATTGTGGAACTCATACAGGAATCAGGTTTATTGTATGATTTGATATTAATTGTAAAATGAATTGAAATACGGGAATATATAATACTTAATTATATGTAATAAAAGTCGTAGAAATACATTTATAGGATTCTAAGTCAATTCCCACAGGATATTCATTTGTTATATCCAGAACATCTCACTGATCAATATACGTTAATAGAATGATAATATATCATTGACAGAACGAAGACATTAATTTTAGGACAGTAACAAAACAAAATGAAATTACATCTCTGAAAACAGAACGAGTGATTTGCACAAATCTGTTTGGTAATAAACTATCATTTTTCTCTTATATGACTGCAATTGCCAAAACATTGCTGCCAGGAAGATGAACCGTAAGCATTTAGGAAGAGGCACTGGTCGAAACGTTGGTTTTACGAACTGCTTCAATGTAAATTCAATCGAACACAAACAAAATAGGATTTGTATTGAGTTTCACAAAACTCGCCATTATTAGGAAAACTGAAAAGAAGGCCAAGACTTTTTCTTTTTCCAATACTTTGTCACACGATTCTCTGCAAATAGTTCTACTTGTTTTAAAATATTCTCTTTGTTTTTTTTGTTTTTTTTGTTGCTTTTCTCTCTCTTTTATTCACCCAGTACAAAACCCCAGAGCCACTCGAGGTAGAGGGTGATAAAATAAAAGGCACAGTTTCGGCGGATATTTGGATAAAAATAACGATTAATCCTAGACGTGAACAGGTTAAGATTGTAGTGATTAGGAAAGCATCCTATTGGGAGTCGGTTCCACAATGCATGGGTTCGCGGAAAGAAGCTGTTCGAGTGAAACTTACATCTCATAAATGGAACGCAATCAGAATAAAGACGGTTCGCATTATGGATCTTAACCCTGAAGACTGTTTTCAAATATTCCCAGAAAACATTTATTGACTTAAAATGAATAATGGTTTAAATCAAATGTTAAATAGAATTAAATGCATGTCTATAAATATTCAAATTGACGAAGTCAAAAAGTGAGTACATTTTTGAAACAGTATATATATATATATATATATATATATATATATATATATATATATATATATATATATATATATATAATAATAATAATAATAATATGTAGTAATATTTTAGATGTTTATTTTAGATTTACGTTAGGATTATTCGAACACAGCGGCGTTCCATATCACGTGACGTCCGCGTCTCGCGACGGACGCTACTTGTAAACAAACAGTAATTTTAATTTATTTATAACAAACAGTTATTTCTGATGAAAGATTGAGGTCAATCTGAAATATCAAATATTTATATATATAAAATAAATACTTTCATAAAAAAAACATTATTATTTTCTTAATTTGCAACTTATTCTATATATACATATTAAGAAAGTATACGTGGCTTCTCATTATGAATTTTTATATATATATATATATATACATATATATATATATATATATATATATATATATATATATATATATATATATATATATATATATATATATATATATTTTTAGTCATCCACAGATAGACTGATTCTCTGTATCAGAGCTCTTCATTGTGGCTAGACGTCCGATTGCTTCATGCCGGGATCGAAACTCGACTAATTTGGCATCAGTCAGAGTTCCTACTCCTAAGTCGTCGGTGCATGGCAAAGACAAAGGGAAATTTTAGCGTTTTTGTTTTTTTTTCTATAGGAAATACGTCAGCGTTTAAGAAAAATTAATTCGTACTTGAACAGTAATATATATATATATATATGGGGTAACGATGAATTTATATATCAAGAACAGTTTTGTTGGAAAGATATATGACAAAGTGGAAAAGTTTTCGTTGGACGCGTTTCCGTCCTTAGGACTTCATAGAACTGGGTTTATTTACATTCATTTCACTACACCTGTGTACGAACGAGAGACGCTGGAAATTTTAAACTTAGAAAATAAAATTCCATGTGTTTTGAATATACAATCTCGCCAATTTCATCTAGATTATTTTTCTGTTTGTTTCCATCATCTTTGTTCTTAAATATCCCACATTGTGATTTTCCGTAAGTTCAAGGATAAAAGTTTATTCGCTCGCACTTCTCGCTTGTGGAACTCTCTTACGGCTTCTTGCTTTCCAGTCAAGTTTGATTTTCAAAAAATAAATAAATAAATAAGCACAAAGTTAACTGTTACCTTCTTTCTTCTTAATTCCTGTTCTTTTATTGTTCTTTGTCATTTGTAATGGCTGCTTTTTCTCAGACTCAAGAACTCGTTCCATCGTAGTGGTTTTATTGCCTTGCTTGAAGGGAAATTAAAAGAAAAAAACAATCCGCAACTGATTGAAGTTGTTATAATTTCAATAGTTTTCGAACATGTATATTCATTTGTAGTTGCTACAACATTTCAGCCGATACATTCAGATGTAAAATCCGTAAGAAAAGTGCAAAAATATAGAAAAAGACAGTTACGATTTTATGAGTGGAAAAAGTATAAATGAAAAGAAATAGTGGTTAATAAGTATACTGCGACCACCTAACACGGGTAGCTTCAGATGGTATTACTGGCCATCTTGCTGCGCGTGGTATGACCTTTATTACACAGTTTGCTACAAATGCAATCACTTGCATTAGATGGATTGCTGCGAATGGAATCATCTTTCTCATACGAGTTGTGGAAATAATCATCTACGTTACACGGGTTATGTTGAATGAACTGGCCTGTATGGTTTCCCCTATGTTAAACGTACTGCTGTTAATTGAATCACCTTTTTTTTTTAAACGGGTTGCAAGGAATAGAATCGCTTGCATTACAAGAGCTGCTGCGACCTGTGCCAGGCGGATCTGCTGCGGTCTGTACTGCTGAAAAGGAATCAATCTGATCGATACATTATTCAGTATTTCTGCTTGTCACCAGTTTCTGAAAAAAAAATATGATTCTTCCTTTTCCTTAGGGATTGTTCTGCTAAAAATCTGTAGGAGTGATGAGCCGAAACAGTGTATCAGTAACATAACACAATGAACGAATTCAATAATAAATTACATCTTGTAAAATACCAGATATAAATACAGTACAGTGCAAGAGTTTTGGGTTATCTTTTGAAGGTCTCACTTCCATCTTTCTCGCCCATTCCGAACTCCTGCTACGAAATATGACAGATTTGGAAATAACTCGAATAGGACCAGCGTTTCATCTGTAGAAAACGCGAATGAGAAACGTTTTATAAATCTACAATTATTTGAAATTTAAAGTGACGGGAGATTTTCGCACGGTACTGTAGTTTTATTTAATATATGAGAATAAAGACAAAAACATTAGCAAACGATTATAAAAGCTAACTGGATTTCTCGATCGTTAAGTTTGGCAAAATGTACTTGTATCATTTACAATGATAAGCTTGAACACAAAATCTTTATTCCTCGTCAAACATCTGGAATAGTTTTATGATAAAGAATCAGTTGGTATAATGAAACTTATGAAACTTAGCTGGGTGCAGCAGAAAGCCCCACCATTGAGGCACTAATTGAAGTTTTAATGATCTGAGTGGATAACTTGCTAATCACTACTCCACGGTGATGTCACAAATCCAACGGAAAATATTTTCCAATTTCTTCAGCGATGGTTCAAAAAATAAATAAATAAATTAATAAAATAAAATAAAGGAAAAGATATACACTCAGCTTAATCTATCATAAGCCCTTGTATTTGAAACACTTTCCAGGATCAAACACGCTATCGTCGACTTATGAGACCAGAGATTAAAGGCAAAATAGTTTAGTATTTCGGCTTTACTTCCCCTTAAGCCACTTATTCCGCTGGAAACGTATAATCTGATAGTTAAATCGTAACGCGTTAATCCTTAGAATAACGAAGACGGAAAAGTTGACCAGAAATAAGCTAGCTAAACACATTTAGAAAATTATTTCATAAAAATGTTGCTTTGACTCTTCATTCTTCTCACTTCATAATTCTTAGAAAATGGTTGATTCTAGACAATTGGTTTATTTAGCTAATGGTGCAATGGATGTGTGTTGCTTCTTGGCACCGTCGAAGCGACGTTTGAAGATATCTACAGAATTTGAACGATGGTGAGTTTGTTGCATAGAAGCTTCATTTTGATTAATGAGATAAGGAATAATTACGCAGTTGAATGACAAAGTAAAAAAAAAATAATAGGTGTAACGCGTTTCGTCCATAAGATTTATAAAGTTTTGAGCTTTTAAAATTTTAGGAATTATCAATATATTTTGACTTAGTCAAGCTATCGTTCTCATCTCATGTTTGCCGTTTCGAACAGTTACACTTTGGCCATCTTCAGACGTTTTAGTCACTCAGGCGTTTGGCCAGTTAGATTTTTGCCGCCTTCAGGCGTAACATTTTCGTTATCTTCTTTCTCATGTCCCGTTTCCCATTTGGATGTCGGCATTCATGATGCTTTGTCTTTTGTCTCTCTCTTACCAATAATTGTTTCTTGTTCATATCCTTCATACTTTCCTAGCTGGAGATCCATTTTCGTAAGGTGCGGGTTACTCGTTATTTTATTATGCCAATATATCCTGTGAGTATCAAATTCTCTAAGCCTACTTTTCTCATTAATTATCCCAGAAATTTCAGTTGACTCTTTCTGATTTTAAGTATGTGTCCTTTTTGTTTCCATTAAGCAATAAAAAAATATATTTTACATGCATGCTCCATCTATGGTATTCTCTGCATTATTTCGTGGAACTATATTTTCCGTTGTCACAAATCTCTTCCTCATCTGTAAGGAAAATGTCCTGTTTTCACCCTCATTTAAAAGATTTGATATTTGCAAAGCAAATGGGATCTCGATGCCAATCTAGTATTGTACCATAGCGAAGAGATCATCTGAAAAATTACTATGAAAGTATTTATTTTTAAAAAAGTCACAGAGAGGCAACTTTACGGTAATAGGCAAGTAACCTAAGCCAAATTGACAGATTGGAGATATTGGAGATTCTTCTTTGGATCTTATCAAGGAGCTTTAGGTAAATAGCAGGGGCACCGGACCATATATGCCTGAAATATTCTAAGTATGGACGAATGGTAGACTTATAGATATTCAAGATAGATTCCAGAGAGAAATATTGTCTCGCACGACTAAGTAAACCAACGTTTTCAGCAGCTGACCTATCAATTGATTCAATATAGTCTTTCCATTTGATATTAGCGTATTTCAATATCACATTATCAAATTTAACATTTCATTTTCAAACACCCGTGACATTAGAACCAACTACTGCAGTGTTGAATCTTTCCTTGATGCGAACTGCCCGAATATACTGGCCCTCTGTGAGACCAACCTTGACTCGTCTATCCCCTCCTCTGACTTCTAGATCCCCGGCTACCTTACACTCCTTAGAAAAGACTCTCAAACCAATATGAATGGCCTTAGTATTTACGTCAATGACCATCTCCTGCTGGCAAGAGAGCTGTTTCTTGAATCTCCAGACCATTCATATATATGTCTACTCCTATCCCTTCTCAATGCTGTAAGCTACCTCTTCTTCCTATATCGTTCTCCATTCTCTCAAGACTGTGGTGTACTCGAATGCATTTCTGACAGCATTGACAAGGCTCTCTCTCTCCATCTGTTTGCTCGCATATTCGTATTTGGTGATTTTAACGCCCATCATACCAAGTGGCTTAATAACGCTACTACTGACCTTCCAGGCATACAAAACCTTAATTTTTCAATTTCTCAATCCCTCACACAAATAGTTGACTTCCCCACACGTTTTCCCTACAATCTGGATGGTAAGGCTTCTCTTCTTGATCTATGTTTTACCTCCATCTCCGAGTCCTGTAGCGCCACACAGCTCTGCCCTCTTGGCAACTCCGATCACGCCGTAGTGTCTGTCAACATCTCATTCAACTCCACTCCCTGCAAAGAACCGCCTACCACTAGAACATCGTTCTGCTGTCAACGAGCAGACTGGGACTCGTTCCGGGATTTCATTCGCGTCCTGTTCAAGAATGTACTTCCAAGGTCTCCCCCTGGGTTAAAGCTGGGATTGAGGCTTTCATCCCCTCAAGGAAATATATGGTCAAATCCCCTCAAGGAAATATATGGTCAAATCCGCTGCTTGCTCAGCTGCCATTGGCCATTGGAAGCACCTTTTCCACCTTTATCATAGCGACATGCTATATTGCAATAGACGTCTCTTTGTCTCTGCCCGTAACGAGTGTAAGCATGTCCTCAATGAAGCAAAGTCACTATTTGCTGCTCGGATGAAAGAACATATTGCATCTCGCAAATTCGGCTTCAAAGATTATTGGAATCTCTGCAGGAGTGTACTTAACAATATCAAACCCTCTATACCTCCTTTGTTCAACCAGTTTGAATTTCTGAGATTTTCTGCCGATAAGGCTGAATGCTTTGCTCGGAAATTCTCATTCGATTCAACGCTTGACTCTTCCGGGTTACCCACACCTGATTTCCCCCTTCGAACTGAGAATCAATTGAGCGACTTGCACATAACCCTGTCATCGATTCTGGGCATTATCTCTAAATTAGACCCCCGCAAGGCTAGTGGTGGAGATGGGATACCAGCTATTGTCCTGAAGAAATGTGCGCCTGAACTGGCCCCTGCCCTCCCCGACTACTGCCTCAATGAATCTTGTTTTACACCCTGTTGGAAGTCCTCATTCGTTGTTCCTGTCTTTAAGAACTCTGGAAACCCTTCTAACCCTTTTAATTACTGTCATATCAGTCTCCTACCACTTTTCAGCAAAGTCTTTTAAGCTTTAATCAACGCCGAAGTGGTTATGCACCTTACGTCCCATAATCTGCTCTCCGACAAGCAATATGGTTTCCGCTTTGACCGTTCTGATATGCTTACGGCCATAACTGAAATTGTTTACCAAGAACTTCATAATAACGGAGAAGCTCGTGCCGTAGCTCTTGATATCTGCAAAGCGTTTGTCGAACCGTACATTGGAGGTCGTTCTCAACGGATTCTCCTCCAGCTCCTATCCCACGAACGCAGTTGTTCCCCAAGGCTCTATCCTAGGCCCTATTCTGTTCCTTATCTTCATTAACGATCTTCCTGATGTCATAGGTTCCCAAGAAGGCATCTATGCAGACGACACTACTTCTCAAAAACAAATCTAGTGTCGCCGACAAATCTAACCTGGCCGTTTGTCTTGAAAAGGACCTCCAATCGGTTGTGGACTGGGGCAGGAGTTAATGCCTCAAAAGAAAACTGTTCTCTATTATTCACCAGAGAGAACCATTCCTGCTTCCCATTAGAATGTCTGACGCTCAACTCCATGAGAGCACCTCTTTGCGACTGCTCGGTCTCACATTGTCTGCTGAGATAGAACAAATACATTGAGTCAATAGCTTCGTCCACCGCTAGCAAAACTGGCTCCCTGTACCGCGCCAGGAAATTTTTCTCGCCGGAGTCGATCCTTCAAATCTACAAATCAACCATCCGCCCTAGCATGGAGTATTGCTGCCATATATGCCCCTTCTAATTGTCTCACGGTCCTTGATAAAATCCAAAGACGGATATGCAATGTAATTGGCCCTGATCTGGCATCTCCTCTGCAGTCGCTCTCTCACAGACGTGCCGTTGCCTCCTTCTGTCTTTTTTACAAATACTTTCACGGTAACTGCTCCGATGAGCTGCTTTCGCTGGTTCCCAAACTTCATAAATTTAAGCGCTGTCGAAACTGCTAAATGTAGCCGTCTCTTCTACTCCATAGCTTCATGTTTCGCACTTCTCGCTTGTGGAACTCCCTCCCCATCTCTTGTTTTCCTGATATATATATATATATATATATATATATATATATATATATATATATACAGTGTAACCTGGATATAAGAGACGCTGATATAAGAGAATCCCGTATATAAGAGAGATTTACTCTGGTCCCAAATTAGAGCCATACTTACATAAACAAAATAGACCAAACCCGGATATAAGAGAAACCCGGATATAAGATACTTCTTCTCCGGTCCCGACAACTCTCTTATATCCGGGTTACACTGTATATATATATATATATATATATATATATATATGTGCATGTCTAATTAAAAACGACAGACAAGGTACTACGGTTAAGCTTTATATTTAATTTTTCTTGTGTTCGAACAAGATATTTCTTTTCTGGATAAAAGGGTGTGTAAGAACTGTCCGAATGTTTTATATTTCCGAGCGCTTTCGGCTATACAGGATGATTCGATTTTTCAGCTTAATTGAGTTTGTGCGTTCTGTGTATGTTTTAGTGTGTGGTAGGGATGTTAAACAAAAAGCTTAACCTCAGTACTTTGTCTGTCGTTTTTAATGCGACATGCATAAAGGAAGAATTGCTGCCTAAATATACAACTATCAAATTACACGACCCGGCAGCCAAAAAGGAAAATAACACCACTACATTCAGGAAAAAAGCTCTTGTTCGAACACAAGAAAAATTCAATAAAAAGCGTAACCGTAGTACCTTTTCTGTCGTTTTTAATGAAACATGCATAAATGAAGGATTACTGCCTAAATATACAACTATATATATATATATATATATATATATATATATATATATATATATATATATATATATATCGTTTTGACGAGGCAGCATACATTTCAATACATCTACCATCGTTGTGCCGAGAGAAAGAAAAAAATTATTCGTTCACTATCTTTACTGGGAGGCTTGTGAGTCACTGGAACTATTTAATCTGTTTTTTTCCATTCCCCCCTCCTTTTATATTGCCCCTCTTTTTAATATTTAATTGTATTTTGATCGTTGTTCCTCCTTTCCTTCCATTTTGTATATCACTCAGCGATACCCGTTAGTCGCCAACGTTTCTTCTGATGAGGTGTTTGCCGAAAAAGTTTACCCTCAAGGGAAAAAAATATGCGGTCTTGTCTGTTTAAAATTATTTACAAATTCTGTAGAATCCGACAATAGATAATATATATATATATATATATATATAAACTATTTATATATATATATATATATATATATATATATATATATATATATATATATATATATATATATATATATAGTTAAACCTAGAGAGCCAGACAAACCTAGCAAGGTTTCACCTAATCGGATCGCTGGCCAGCCTTCCTTGACGATCCGCTTAGGTGAAACCTTGGTAGGTTTGCCTGGCTCTCTAGGTTTAACTTGGTCTGCTCTACTCATTGTATTGAGCACTTTATTTAGTTATTTTGGGTACTAGCATCGGTTTTTTTTTTCATTGGGCCTTGGACTTGCATGCTGGACGATTATTTTCGGCTAACGTACCTGTTCTTGGCTCTTTCTTTATTTTTATACCTTTTCTCCCCTTTGGTATTGGCTTGTTTATTTGCAGATCAATACACCGAAGAATAAGATTTCTATTAATAATATATATTAATAATAAATGTACATTTTTCCTCCCCGGCAGCACCACTCTAAATTTCATGGAAACTCAGTCAGCACTTGAAAATTGCGTTGTGCATGAAACTTAGAGTTGTGCTATCGGTGAATATATATATATATATATATATATATATATATATATATATAATTTTCGCGTTTTTTTATTGGTCTGAGTTTCGGCAAAAGAATATAGATTAAGCATTAATATTTAGTGCTGTTTGTGACGAGTAGAAAGATTTTGGTGTCATTTGAAATTGAGGATTTTACTGTAGAAATTAGCAAAGAGGTCAGTCACAATCATCAATCATCAACAAAGATATGCTAGAAAATAATCTCCTAAGCTTAAAGAAGTAGCGGCAAATATTCCACGCCTCAGTTGTAAGCATTTAAAGTCGCTGTAGAGCGACTGTCAAGAAGAAAGATTAATGGATAGGTTCTATTTGAATGAGGAACAAATATTATTCAATGGAAGCCTGTGTAAGTCACGCTCATCATCAGAAATTTAATCCATTTTTGCGTCATATAATAAGTTGTAAAGCAACATAGATTTTATATAATGATATGAAGATTTCCCTATTTATGGATACGGAGGGGAAGCTGAAACATTAACCGAAACCATGTTATCTACCATTCAATGTTATGATGAGTGTTACGCGGAACAGAAATGGTTTGATGAATTATCATGACCTATAACCAGGCTTACGTCCATATCACTTTGAAACACCGCTACTCGTACGATCACTGAAGTTAAGCAACGTTGATCACAGTCAGTACCTCGATGGATGACCGCTTGTGAAAATCACGTGATATAACCGTGTATGTGTGGTTGGTGTAATGGATAACTTTCGGAATCACAAATCGGAGAGCCGACCTTCAATTTCATTCGAGTCTCGTTATATTCACTTACGCGCAAATACCTTTGGGGAGGCATGAAACCACATATTCTCTTCGCAGTTAAGGGTAAATTAGTAGGATCAGTATTCAGTAAATAATTATCCCCAAAAAGTCCTTACAATCTAAAAAAACATTTCCTGGCTTTAAATAACTTTCAAAGGTTGATAAGCCGTAAAATACAAAGCAATAAATCAATTGAAATCAAAAGAGGCCCCACATATACTGAAAATGTAGCAACAGTAGGTGTTTTTAGTGCAATATAGTCCGAGGGAGCCCATCCCTATCTAGGCTAGTTTTTTTTTATTAAGAGATGTCCTTCTTCTAGATTGGTTGCCACCCAAATCTAGGTAACTGTTCGTAATGCTATTTTAAACTTTTTGTGCTGATGTCTGTTCGTCCTGGGTATGACGATAAACTACAACCAGTGGTAAGGCCTCTGATCGGAAGGTTTTGAGGAGCGTGTAACCACCTCTTATTTGCTTTTGTTCCCAGATTCATCGTGAGCCGGATTGCTAGGACCTGTCAGGGTCCCAGCTAACTGGGGTCAAAACACTACGAAAATGTAAAAATAGGTTTTAATACGAGGATTACATTTTTTGAAAAAAATATTACCAGCAATAAAAATCTTGTCGACATTAAATAGCAGAATAAAAATAAAATAAATAAAACAGAATAAAACTAACCAAACCGATGTCTTTTATAATATCCACACATGTATTATATCCTCCATTAAATCGGCGAATCAATTAAATCATATACAGAGTAACAGGAGATGCTGCATTGAAAAGTCAGACAAACTGTGTTCTCATTGGTGAATAAAAAAGGTGTGGTTTTGCTACAAGTTAACCTCTGCCCTCATGTTGCAAAGATGATATGACTAAAGTTGAATAATTTGCATTGAAAGACTTTTTAGAATTCTGACTATTCACCCAAACTTTCTGCTCTTAAACACCATATATCAGAAATATCAATTATTTCTTTACACTAAAAGAAATCTCTGCAAGCCGAAGAATATTAAACACGGATTCAATGAATTTATCGATTCTTTGAATGAAGGATTCTTTGGGAAGCAAAATGTTGAATAACAGCCAAGTTGGAATACTTGTACATAGACTCAGGATTCAAAATTCTTTGATGGGATAAATACATGTTTCTAGGCGTTTCACCTTATTTTTCTAATATATATTGGCAATTTAATTTTAAACAAACTTTTAAATAACTCTTTTGAAAATTGTAGATTTTACAACATTGATATAATACAAAAATTAATGTTTACAAAATGTCGCCGTTTTTCCACTGTACACGATCTTAAATATTAAATCATTGAAAAAAAAAGACATATCCAATTAAAAAAATAGAAAACAAACATTTACACACTTAAAAAAAACAAGATTTATTAGTCAAGTACATAGTCTCCGTTGATTTTAACAGCAGTCTCCGGTCGTTCTACAAGCTTGATGATGCTATTTTCGAGTAACATTTTATTTTTTGTTGGATGAAGATTGTTTTCGACTGACTGAGTCCATTTATTTGTCATTTAAATTGTTCAGAACAAATTAACATTCAAAGTGGAAAAATCAGGAGAATACAGTGTGTGTTGGAGGGTTTCTTATTTCAACTTTTTAAGCTTCTGCAATGTTTGTTTTTGCAACATGCTCTCTTGCGTTGTCATAGTGGAAAATTACACCTTTTCGGTTTGCCCAAATCTGCCGTTTTTTTCAACCGAAATCTCTTCAAATTGCGAAAGCCAGTTGAGATATCGATTTTCAAACTCTTAGGGATCTCTTGCGTCGAAATCTTCGGTTTATACTCCAGGATGTTAATTTTCATCGACGTCACGTAGTCGCCAGGACCGTGGTTGATCGTCTTGTTTAAAATCACATTGACGAAATCTGCCAAACCATTTTTAAGCTTTACAATCTAGAGCATGATCCAAATAAATATTCTAAGTGATTTTTTGTCACAGTTCCGACGTTTACTCGTTTCCAAAATCCGTAGAGCATAATATGGCGAAAGTACAACTTTTTTATCCTCCATCTTTAACGTATTCTTTTGTGGACGAAGCATCATCATTCAACAAAGTCTGACTCGTAACTGAATGATGCAAGATTTCAATTTAGAACACACCAGAAATTGGCACCAAAACAAACACTGGTATTAAGTTTCGGCCATTTTATATTAACTTTGAAAACCAGGCCCGCACTTTTGCAATGATCTTATATTTTTGAGGCAGTGTTTTTGAAAAAATGTTTTATTCTTGCTTTTTTCATTCTATGTGGCTTCAGGTTCATTTTTTTGATAACTGAACCACGTCTAGGGTATATAAACAGTAGATTTAGCAGCTTAAATATGAAAGTGTTCGAAAAGTAATCATATTTATCATAAAAGCAAATATAAGTTAAATTCATTTAAATATTTGGATACTAGAAAGAATATAAAAACAAACGAAAGTTAAATTAAAATATTATTTATCAAAACTGTAATCATATTTATTTCCAAAGACACTATCACAATGGGGAGGAAATCTTCGATCCCAGTTTTTAAGATATCTGGGTTTTTACCATCAAAATAGGTTTGTAAGACTGTTTTCAACTTTTGAATGTTCCGCCACATATGAAATATTCGTGTGATCGAAACAAATGAAAATCTATTAGGTTGGTGCAAAAATAATGTCGTTTTCTCACATAGTAACACTATGTGAGAAAACGACATTATTTTTACACCAACCTAATATAAGAAAGAATAATGGTAAAATGTTGGTACTAATCAGGCTTCTATTCTTTGTCCTAAGTTCTTCTACATTTTCATTAACCAAGTACCCGATGGCGCCAGTTCTCAACTTTTTATATGTGTTCGGGACACAATCATTTTCACCTGTCTTGATACTAAGTCTGCTTAGTTTGATAAGGTAACATTAGCGACTGAAGTCATAAACGACTTTCAGTTTGTTGTTAAATGGGGCGAAGAAATACTTGTAATTTTAACTCCTCTAAAACAAAACTACTCTCTATTACTCATCTGAGATTACCCCTTTTCTCTCCCATTAACATGGCGCACGCTAACCCCCCACCCCAGGAGAGTGACTCATTGCGTCTTGGGCTAAGTTTCATTTGACATAACATGGAAAGTTCATATAGAATCAATTGCTAGGTTAGCTGCGAAGAAAGTTTGTCCACTGTGCTAGACCATCTTTCTCTCCAGAATCTATCTGGCATATTTATAAGTCTACCATTCTTCCATTCTTATAATATTACTGCTATATATTATTCGATGCTCATGCTATATACTTAGAGAATCTTGATAAAGTTCAGAGAATAATCCACAATATTATTAATTCTGATCTGACGTCTCGGCATCAGTTACTTTCCCATCGCCGTAAAGCTGCTTTCCTATCCATTTTCTATAAACACTTTCATGGTAATTCTTCTCTATGGTAACTAGCTTTTATGAATTTAAGCGCAGTACTAAACAGGAAGTGAAGTCTCATCAATTTATTGTTCAACTGTCAAGATGTGACCGGAAGTTCTATGCCAACAGTTTGTTTTCTTGCACTCGTGGAAATCTCTTCCGGTTCTAGATTTTTTAGTCAACTTAAATCTTCAAAAGATTTAATGAAATATCAATTCCTTATTACTATTCTATTGTTCTCGGCCCTAAGTAAGGTCTCTGTTTTCTAATTCTTCCACGACCAGTAACCTTTTGTGATTTAGTGGTTTACTGCCTTTCTTGGGGTGAATTCGATTAAAAAAACATGGCGAATATAGAAGCAAATGATCTGGCGCTGTAATGCTGTAGAGTAGCAGCTTTCTTGTTTACCAAAGGAGGACGTTTACACGTCCAATCTAATATTTTTTTTAAAAAGAGAATGAGAAGAAAAGGCGGAGTATTGAGGAAAGACAAAAAATGAACAGAGTCCAAGAAGACAGAATTGGGTGATTGACATTGCATTTAAATTTCAGAAGATTGTAGATATCAATGAAGCAAGAAATCTAAATGAAGTTCCACAGCCAAGAAATGCGAAAAAAAACTTTTAGAGTATACGTGACGTCTGGCTAGTTTAACAGCAAATCAATGAGAGCTAGTTGCCAATCAAGCAGCATGCTTAAATTCATGTAGTCAGTGCAACTTGATGGAAAAATCATCAGAGCTGTCTGCATGAAAATATTTATAGAACAAGCAGAGGGAAGTCAAATTAGACTTTTGAGAAACTGACTGTAGATGAGATGCCTGGTCAGGATCGATTGTATTGCAGACATTTCCTTGAATTTTGTCAAGAATCTCAAAATGCATAGTAGGAGCCCCAATTCAGATAAGACAACGGTATTCAATGCACGGACGAATGTTAGATTTATAAGCGTGCAAGATGGGTTCTGAAGAGTTTTTTTTTTTTTTTGGAACGACACAAGGAACAAACATTCTTTGCAGTAGACATAGCGACTGACTCGATTCAGTCGCTCCACTTCACGTGAGGTCAACAAGTTTTAGAATGTTGCTCGCCCGGCTTTCAGCATCAGCCATCCCAGTGGTAGGCAGATAAGTTTCTCTGTGGTGTTTAAATGAAATCAGTTTTCGTTTGAATGTGTTGAAATTTACAAACCATTACTTGATCCAGTTAGCCACTGATTGAAAATACTTTTCAAGAGTATTAGCCATGGTTTCTTCTGTCAGTTCTGTTTGGACTCTATCTATAAAAGGCAGGAAATGTGTGTGTGTAACGAATGCACGGCCGCAATTTTCGACGGATTTTCACCAAAATTTACATGCACATGCTCCAAGTTAGCGGGAAGGCAAAGACCAACTTTAAATCTCCCAACTCCCATCAATAGTGGAAATAATCGATTTTTTCATGGTTCTACGGCAGTAGTTTGCGCCCATTCGCTTGCTTAAACTCAACGTTGATTCTGATTCCGCAGAATTGTGTTGGGTGTGAAAAAGTATTTGTTATTAACATTCTTTTTTCATTCGGTTTTTCCAGTTCCGAGTCCTTTTTTAAATTTTGTTTAGTTCTTTTTTCGTAACAGATTTAATGTTTAGTATAGAGCTTAGAAAAAATTCGCAGTGTGAGATAGGCAAGAAGTAAGGCATGTAGCAACATCAGCACGGCAAAGGACAAAAATATTTTAATTCAAGTGATAGCGATTGCTGTATGAGTCGTACGATTTTTGAATAAAGCACGGGAAACGCCGGGCCATGCTGCTAGTTTGTTACTAAGATAGGAGTAAACGGTAGAGTCAGCTGCATAAATACCTAGAACCCGATCAATATGCTAGCATTAACCCCCTGAAGTAACGATCCATCCATGTTCGTAGCTCGTCAAGATAGACGAAACCTTTCAGATTCCACAAGACACAAAGCAAAAATTTCTGTCCTGTTTTTTTTTTAATGTTTGTACTGTTTCCACAGTTTGTCAATCCATTTCGTTTAATGTTGCTTGCGAAACCAATTTTTCATCGATTGTAACAAAGGGAATGCAAAAATGAAAGTTTACCATTTATGTTTAAAAGACTGTTGTAGATGGTGACACGTTGTGTTTAGTTATCTAGTAGAAGCTAATGAGGAAACCAAGTCCCTTCTTTGCAAATCTTCCGAATTAAATGCTGAAATGCACTATAAACAAGACACTGTCGTATGGCAGATAAACTAATTCTCTATTTTTATCACTCCAAACAAGGCAATAAAGCCACAAAAAGAGAATGGGTCTACCGTGTGTTGGAGAATATATGGAAAACACTGTTAAGGATTAAAAGATAGGTGTTGTGGATTTGCATATGTTAAGTAGAAGAGAAAGAAAGTGTATAGTAAAGAAAGAGACATGGGAAGTTGAATATTGATCACAATACGACAGGATATAACGATTGATATTGCATTTAATTTTTTCAAGAATAAAGTTGACGAGGAAATAAGAAGCCGGAAAAGAGTTCCACAAGGGAGAAACGCGAGAAATGAAATTGTTCGCATCGAAGTTACCGCCAGTTTAGTACGTCCCTTAAATTCATAGTCTAGTTATAATAGAGGAGGGTAATATTTATTTTGTTATAATACAAAAATGTGGCACAAGGCCATAAGGGGTGATAGGGGAAAGCTGGTCTTCAATCTGTTTTATCTTAAACTTAGCTAGCCCCGGTTACTGACCCAAATATACGACAGTATTACTTAAACGAAAGCAACACATTCTTACTTAGTGTTATGTCTGCGTGAATTCTGAGGACCGAGCAATGCATTTGATGATTGGAAATAATTACCAAGAACGTTTTTAGGTTTACAGCATTTTATTAATTTCTAGATAAACTGAGTTAATACTACTCTACAAAAGAATTAGTGAAATATGGAGAGACGTTTGCCACACGTGCCCCTGTGTAGACCGCCATCTTGGATCTCTCTCCCTGTATTGCCCCACGTGACGTCTGACGTCACGATGTCCAAAGCAAGAGGGATAACTCTTACAATACTTTGGAGTTATCTCCCTTTATGTTTCCTTCCAACACCTCCCTTTGAAGTATGATAGTCGTAGGATGATTGTTGAGGTTCTACTTGTAAGGATGAGGTTGGTTTGCCCTTACGCTGCGACCTTCTAGTTGGTAATTTCTTTTGAGATTTACTTTCTTTACTACATTTTGTTTGAACACTTTGGGGTAATTCAAATGTGTCCAGTAAAACGTTTAAGGGAATGACTGTGTCATTAGATTGTCTTTCAGGAAGGTATGAATGACGTAGCTGATTCGCATGTCTGACCCACGTAGTGGATTGTACATCTACATCATAGATTACATTACCAAAACGGCGTATTATGTAACCTTGGGTCCATTTTTCTTTACCATTGCGGTAATCTTTTGCCCACACAGTTGTCCAGGTAGAAATTGACGTGACACTGCTCCATGGCGGTGGTTGAATTGTCTTTCCATGGTTTTATTTCTCTTGAGAGAATTGCTTGCGATGGACGAATAATATCAATTGGTAGCCGTATTTTCCTATTCATCAAGGCTTCTGCAGGTGACTTTCCATTCAGACAGTTTGGATTCGGGGTAGCTCTATAGCTACTTAGAAATATGTCTATTATTTCTCGTGTAGATCCTTCCCCTTTTAATTTTAAGAGTGCTCTCTTAAACGTGTCGACGAAGCGTTCGGCTTGACCATTTGATTGTGGGTGGAAGGGTGGTGATCTGAGGTGTTGAATACTGTTCTTTTTACAGAATTCTGAAAATTCTGCTGAAGTAAATGCCGTACCGTTGTCAGAAACCAAGATTTCCGGAGTACCAAATCTGATGAAGATCTCCTGTAATTTTCTTACAGTTTCAGTGGATGTAGGGTGATTCATGGGAAAGACCTCCGGCCATTTGCTGTAAGCATCCGCCAATACTAGGTAATGTTGTCCTTTTATTGGTCCAGACAAATCAATATGGAGTCGTGACCAAGGAGATTCTGGAGTAGGCCATGAATACAGTGTTGTTTTCCGAGGAGACTTTGCAACCAGTTGGCATTTGGTACAACTCTTAACAAGTTCCTCTAGTTGTTTGGCCATGTTTGGCCAGTACACGTATCCGCGTGCTAAGGCTTTCATCCGATTAATCCCTTGATGTCCATAGTGAAAATGTTTGAGAACTCTGTTTTGAAGTTCAAATGGAACAACGACGCGTTCAGCAAAAAGTAGAATCCCATCGATTTCAGATAAGGATGATCTCCGCTGAAAAAAAATGGTTGAAGTTTCTGGTTAGTGCATATATTTGGCCAGCTAGTGGAGTGAAAATGTAGGACTTTCTGCAGTATTGGGTCTGCGGCTGTAGCTTCTTGAATCATCTCTGATCTGACAGGTAGTGCTCTAACTGTGGAAACAAGTCCCGAGATAACTTCAGGTTCTAATGATATAGCTGCGATGACTCTGTCCTCCGCTACTTTTTGATTCGAAGAGATGAGTCTGGACAACGCATCTGCTTGACCAATTTTGCTGCCTGGTTGGTATTTTATTGAAAAATTGTAGTCCCGGAGCATAGTGACCCATCTTTGCAACCGGTTAGCTGTATAAACAGGGATTCCTTTCTTGGAACCAAATATACTGATCAACGGCTTGTGATCTGTGATCAGGGTAAAATGACGACCATATAACATTTTGTGAAATTTCTTCACAGCGAAAATAATTGCCAGAGCTTCTTTCTCAATTTGACCATATTTGCGTTCGGTGGGTGTCAAAGACTTGGATGAGTGCGCGATAGCTTTTTCGCTTCCGTCAGGAAAAATGTGTGATATCACAGCTCCGACTCCGTAATCTGAGGCATCAGACACCACAGTAATGTCTACGGATGGGTCATAGTGAGTCAGTAATAAGTCCGAACTGAGAAGGGATTTTATCTTCTCAAACGATTCTTTACATGTATTTGACCAGTTCCATTTAGTATCTTTTTGCAAAAGATTATTAAGAGGTCCACGTAACTTGTGCAGTTCTGGTAAAAAAGAACTATAATGATTTACGAGGCCCAGAAAAGAACGTAAAGTCGATACATCCGTTGGTGCTGCCATTTGCTTTATCGCATGGATATTTTCTGGATCCGGTCTACGGCCATTTTTGTCAAATATAAATCCAAGATATTTAACTGAAGTTTGGAAAAATTTGCATTTGTCTGACCTTAAGCGAAATCCATATTGTTGAATTCGATCCAGCACAGAAGTTAAGTGATGTAGAAGTTCCTCTGGGGTTGTGCCTGTAATAATGATGTCATCAATGTAGGCAGAAACTCCTGGTAATCCTGTGAGCATTGTATCCATTGTTTGCTGGAAAATTGCTCGTGCTGACTTGACACCAAATGGAAGGCAACAAAATTGGAATAAACCCTTGTGTGTGTTAATCGTGAGAAGGTTTTTGGAATCTTCATTCACTTCTATTTGAAAATATGCATCTGCAAGGTCCAATTTTGCAAAACAAGTTCCACCGTTTAGTTTTGTGAACAAGTCTTCCGGTGCAGATAGTGGATACTGATGTATATCCAGTGCATCATTTAGTCCTGTGGAGAAATCTGCACATAGACGTACCTTGCCGTTTGCCTTTTTCACCATGACAATGGGTGCTGCCCAGGATGAGTAGTTTGTAGGCTGTATAACTCCTGCTTGTTGGAGGCGGTTTAGTTCCTCTTCCACTGTAGCTAAAGCTGCATATTGGTTTTGCGTCGGATTTCAGTTTTAACGTGGCTTTAACTTTTGTGCAACATCCGAGACCCTCTTGGAAAACATTGTTAAATTTAGCTTTCAGCATGCTCTTAAAATGTTTTTTCCGTGTCTGCTGCAGAATCAACTTGACCGGTATTGAAAATGGTGTTCAAGGGAACCTTGAAAAGGTCAAGTTCCTCAATAAAATCAAGGCCAAGAAGATTCAAGTTTAAAGAGTCCGTAATGTAGCACACACCTGAAAAATGTTTGTCTTTGAAAGAGACATCACAAATTAATTCCCCATTTAATTGTATTTTATTCCCGGAAGCACTACACGTAGTATGCGTTGTGTCTTTCAGGGGTGGTTTTCCTAGTGACTCCCATGTTGTACGTGAAATCAAAGTGATATCTGAAGCAGTATCGAACTGAAACTTTATCGGACTTTTGTTTATGGACACCGCTATGTATTTCCTCCGAGCTTCAAAATTTACATTAAACGTAGCAAAAATCGAATTTGAAGACGACTTACGGGAATATCCTGTCTTTTTGTGATGAGGTTTTTCTCTTACAGGTGTATTATTCTTTTTCGTAGCTTTGTTATCTTTGCGTTCACAGAATCCGTCCTTATGCCCACGACGTGAACAGAGTTGACACGTGTGTTTTTTGTATGGGCAAAATCGAGCATAATGCCAATCTCCACATGACCAGCAAGATGCTGGGGGTGTTTTCCTTTTAGTCGGGGATTTTTTCCGTCGTTGTTACACGGCTGGAAATGGATGATTTAAAAGGCTCCTGCTGTATCATTTCGTTGTCGCGTTTCAGTTTAATCAGCCGCTGACATTCCGTAGTCAATGTTTGTACTGATATGTCTCTGTCTTGATCGAGCATAGATAAAAGACGTGTACGAATGTCTGCGTCGTTTGGAGATTGTAGACCAGCGACAAAAATAAGGCATTTGAATTGAACTTCGGTCAGCGATTTCAGCTGAAAATTTTCGCATTGTGAATTCACTTTCCCAGCGTATGCAAAAAAATCTTCGTTATCATCTCTCTTCAGCTTTAAGCAATTATAGCGGGTGTTAAATAAAGAGGATAACTCGCCGAAAATGTTTATTAACTGCAACAGTCTCCGCAAATGTGAAGTCTCCCGGTTGTTTAGGTAATATATACTGTTTATAACGTAGGTGTTCCCGACACCCAAGCTTCCGTAGTAGGAGGCGTAACTTCCATTCATCGTCCTGGATGTGAAATTCATGTCGAAAGATGTCTTCCCAACGACTAAACCATGCTATGAATGCCTGTTTCGTCTCCGGTTCGAATTGAAACTCGGTTATTGAGTTCGCTATGCTATCCGCAGAATTCGCATTTTTCTTGTCTGTTGTCAGTTGTGTTTGAAACTGTTGCGTTAACGTTTCAATTAGACGGTTCTGTGCCTGTAGAAACTGTTCCTGTTGCCTTCTAAGAATTCTTTCCAACGATGCAGGGTCCATGACGAAGAAAAAAGATATTTTACTTTTTCTTTTCAAGAGGTATATCCAATGGAGAAAGGTAATCTCATCCTCGTCGCCAAATCTGTTATGTCTGCGTGAATTCTGAGGACCGAGCAATGCATTTGTTGATTGGAAATAATTACCAAGAACGTTTTTAGGTTTACAGCATTTTATTAATTTCTAGATAAACTGAGTTAATACTACTCTACAAAAGAATTAGTGAAATATGGAGAGACGTTTGCCACACGTGTCCCTGTGTAGTCCGCCATCTTGGATCTCTCTCCCTGTATTGCCCCACGTGACGTCTGACGTCACGATGTCCAAAGCAAGAGGGATAACTCTTACAATACTTTGGAGTTATCTCCCTTTATGTTTCCTTCCAACACTTAGCATTCTTACTACAGTCACCATAATACCTCAGGTCTCTATGAAGCCCTAACTACAATCTGTCTTATCTTAAACTTAGCTAGCCCCGATTACTGACCCCAAAATACGACAGTATTCCTTAAACCAAAGCAACACACTCTTACTTGCCATTATTACTACTGTCACCATAATACCTCAAGTCTCTATGTAAGTTCTAACTTGTTCACACACTTGCAATTTGTCTGTGGGAGTGGAGAATAAAAAACAACATTTAAAAACCCCAATGAATAAAACTATAGAGCGGAGGTCATCAGATCAATTACCTTGAAGGTATTTATAGAAAATGTACAGGGAAGCAGTTTCCAGCTCTTAACTTTGATTCCGTTTGATTGGTTGACTGATAATTCACATCGATGAAGTACTAACTACTTACAAACACCCTAATATATAGATATATTTTTACGTTAAATCTATGAGTGGACTAAAATTTGCTTTCTTCATTACGACGTTACCAATTTTGATCAAAATTAAATAATATATTAGACACGTTAATATTTCGTTTATTTCAAATGCACGTGCGAGAAATAAATCTAAAGACATACTTAGATCATAATAATCCATCAGGAGTCGTCTATCTGACGGTCAAAGTTACATCCATTGTCAAAACATTAAACTCGACTGATATTTAATTAGCAGGTAAAGCAAACTGAAAATAGAACAGTGGGGACTGGAATTAAAGGTCCTAAATTTCCCTGTGACGGGTTCCTAAGCAACAGGAACAATATAAGACAATATAGGCCCTGTTTTGTAGTGTGGGTAAAGAATACAAAAGAAATGAGAAAGAAAAAATATGTGTTCATTAAAGCGAAGAAATGACGCATTATTGGGGTTAGTGAGCAAAATGTCTACTGAACAGAAACTTCCGATAGGTGATGTGTGGCGGACTTAATATGAGCCAGCAAGTTTGATGTTACACCCAGATTATTGACATAGCTACAATATCAACTGGAAGATTGCCAAAATGGAGAAAGAAATATATTTTTCTCTCTCCTTTTCTCTCTCTCTTTATATATATATATATATATATATATATATATATATATATATATTAGCCACTGTCTGTCTATTTCTGTTTTATCGAACTTCTCCTAGGGTTTTGGTTTTGGAGATAGACCCCGATAACTATATGCATTCTGAAACTACATTACCTAGTGTACTTGGATGAGTATATTTCATTTTGATCAAAGTGGGTACCCGGGGTCACAAGACCCCTAATGAAAATTTATTTCCCTTTGATATATATTTAAATTTGAACAATAAGATGACTCCTAGGGTACTAAGTATAAGTATATTTCATTTTGATCAAACGGGGTCCTCAGGGGGCACCCCCCACCGATTTTTTCTGTTTGATTTAAATTAAATTTAAATTTGAACAAGGGAATGGCTCCTATCCAAAATATAGGAGAAAGCCAGAAGATGGAGATCACATCGGCAAGATCAAAATGAGACAATATGGACGTCAAGTTGAGCAAGAAATCAGCCAATCAGTAGGTAGTGCTTTAAAATACATATTTGTTGCAACAATTCAACTGTCATATCAATGTCGAAATCTGGTCATCAATTTATTAAATCAAGTATTGCAACAAATATATATAAAAGATGTCAGATCAAGCTGTTTTTGCATCCCCACTGATTTGTTTTCCCTTTGATTTAATTTACTTAAATTTGAACACGGGAATGACTCCTATCCAAGAATGATATTGAAATGCATCATCTTTCTCCACAAATTATAACAATGATTTAAAATCAATCATCATTTTCTTACAAAAAAGTGTGTGACACGAAGCAAGCCCCGGTTAATTCCCCTAGTAATATATATATATATATATATATATATATATATATATATATATATATATATATATATTAATAAAAAGAAAGAACAGTAAGATATATAATCCGGTGTTCTTATAGATATTTTTACAAAATAGTGCTCAATGTAAATTTACAGAGCATTAATATTATAAATTAATAGACTTAAAATATGGTTTTTCGCTACACAGTTCCAACCATGTTTCAAAAATGGAAGCTAAAAGCCCCGAATTTAATTTTGTAATTAAATTAAAGACATTAGTTCCATTTCATCCTCAAGCGAATTTTGGAGTAACTTTAAAAATTACTGGGTTTTACATACACAGCTAAAACTAAATTCATGTTTCCAAGGTTACAGATAAATCTATTTTGCTAGACTAGCGGTGTCTGGGTGTTCAATATGTCTATATTTTAATGTATCAGTTATTGTTACGTTTTGGTAGTGGGCACGGATGTATTTTTCAATGAAATCTAACATCCGTTAAAAGCGTGTCGTCTGGATTTTTTTTTTTTTTTTTTGTTAACGGCCAAAATTCTTACGGCATTTTTTTCGTTCGTATATTTAAAGATTTTTGGTAGGTGTCTACGTCAGAATACTTTTTATTTAACTACGATTTGAAATATTTTTACTTTTAATTTTTAATATACTATATTTCTTTCAAGAACAATTAAATGTAATTAGAATCCCTTACAGTTTGTAGAATTATTATCACATCAAGTATATTACTATTTTGTTTTAAAGATTTTATATTTAAATAAATATTCAAATATAAAATCTTTAAAAAAAATAGTAATATTCTTGATGTGATAATAACAAAAAGGAGAAACTGAAAAAAGTCAGTAGTTTAAAAAAAATGAGTCGAGGTTTATCCCTTGTTCCTGTTTATGATTGGGTTTCCAGTTCTTTCTAAAGTTTTCTCATTCTCTTTCATTCCGAATAACTCCTTTCGTCTTAGTGTCATTATCGCCTTGCTTGGGGGGAATTGATGTTAAAAAATATGTTTTATGTATTTGTATGTGTGCGTTTATACATACATATATATATATATATATATATATATATATATATATATATATATATATATGTTTATATATATATATATGTGTGTGCGTGTGTGTGTGTGTGGATGATTACACGCGTGAGTATGGTATTAGATTGAATTTGCAGGTATTCTGTC
Source organism: Acanthosepion lycidas (assembly GCA_963932145.1). NCBI lineage: Eukaryota > Metazoa > Mollusca > Cephalopoda > Sepiida > Sepiidae > Acanthosepion > Acanthosepion lycidas. Next base: position 81,158,305 of record OZ010576.1, read on the forward strand.
AAACGGGGAAGTGTAGCGACAATAATTGTAGACACATCGTGTATTAGTTGTGTTCAAAATATAAGCAAAGTAATGAAAACAGGTTGTGAAGAAAGTGTATTTTCTAAGTGCCAATTGAATAAAGATAAATGACATCGTTTTTAGCCCCTGTTTTTTTTATGATACTGCACACATCGATTCATATATATATATATATATATGTGTGTGTGTTTGTGTGTGTATGTGTGCACAGCGTGTGCTTATTCATTCGTTCTCTCTCTTCATATATATATATATATATATATATATATATATATATATATATATATATATATATATATATATATATGTATACAAGAACTGCAATTCCCAAATGATTTCTAAATCCATTATTCTCTATGTGAGACATTTTTTTCTTTTTCTTAGATCGTCATTTTTTCTTCGAGCTTCCAATCGACATTATAACTACCACCATTATCATCGTCGTCATCATCATCATTGTTGTAATGAATTTTTCATATTAAAATATCCTATCTTTCTTTCTTTCATTTCCGACATCTTCTTCTTCTGCAACTTTTTTTGTGTCCCTATGTCGTCTTAACTGCTAAATGGAGGAGAAAAAAATTAGAACGTGATCTATTATTTATTTATTTTGCAAAAAAAAAATAAAAATAAAATAAAATAAAACAAAATAAAACAATATAAAATAAACAAAACCAAAAATAACGGAAAGACTTGCATCGTTGGCATAGGATTAGGCCATACAATTTTGTATCTATCACAAGAGCTAGTCACATGATCTTCCCCACATTGCCAAAAGGAAATTTTACGTTATTATTTTTGCGTTGCGATGTTCTATCTTTTATATTAAATAACTATCATTGTTAAACATTACCTTTTTTTTTTACCAAAACAAAAATAACCAATTAATATATAAATCTGTTACTGACAAAATCTTCTTACGATTTAGATCACTACTAATCCCACTTTAATCGCAGTTGCGCTTATCAGGGTTTCAATTAACAGCTGTTGCGTTTTGTGTTATCTCTAACTTCAATTCTTCAAACCCCAATGCTACTCTTTTTCATTTTTCTACCTCACTTTATTTTATGAGGGACAGTATTCTTAGCATCGTCTCTTGGAGGAAGCGTTAGGGAGAAGTGAATTGGAATTTCTAACTGAACTCTCTTTCTTTCAGCCACCTGGGTAAATGAGGACAGCACTCCGAACACTGTAAACAATGTAAGTAGTTACAATACTTAATCTCAGAAGCATAGATAACGAATATTCTTTCTATCTTATAACTTTTATTACAGCATATAGTAAACATTTGCTATGTTACTGTTAATCATTGTTGTTAATCTGTTATTGTGAATAATTCATAAATGAAAAGACCTAAGAATATTTATTTCTTTATTTCCTCCAGTTCAGATCTTTACAGCTGGGACACGCTATGCCATTTACACGGGGCCGAATCATCGCCATTTTAAAATTTAGGGACAAAGTTCCATTCAGAGCATTTATTCTCAAAAACTGTTACCTCGTGGTTCCTTCAATCATGACCTCTTCAAGTTAAATTATGTATCCGCCTTATCTTCATTTCTTACCATTTTCTCTTACATTTATACCACACGGCTCATTCAGCATTACCCTTTTTTTTTAACTGCAACCCTCTATATTGATGGTTCTCGAGCCTTCTGCAGTGTCAAATTTGAGTATTCATATAAAAAATCTAGTTGATAATAGCTATAGTAGAAGTAATTTGAACAACGTGCGTGATCTGAACACGGGATTCTTTCCGCCGCTATGTTGAGACCGAGCTCCAGACCAAGGGTAGTTTTTAATTCTATTTTTTTTTTATAATAATGTTACCTAATACGAGGTTAACAATAGTATAAACAGCCACTTAACGTAGCGAGTTACTGAATGACGTTGGGTGGATACAGGAGGAGAATGTAAGAAATGCAGATTATGAGGATATGTAGAGTATATAATGGTAGACACTGGAGGTGGTTAAGATTATAGTGATCGGGGAAGTACGCCTCGAAAATCGGTTCCATAAAGCAGCGATTCTTCAGAAGGAGCTGTCAGAATAGAACTACCTTCTTGCCAGTGGAATATGGAGGGACTGAGGCCAAGACGACCCGTTGTATATAGCGTGTCGAGTCCACGCTGTAAATATGTGAACTGATGGAACTAGCTCGTCAGAACATTTGCCATTGAAATAGCGACAGATTAGCAACTGTCTTGAAACATTTAATCAGTGGGAAATGGGACGGGTAGAGTTAAAAAATAGTTCATCGACCAGAGATTCGGCGTAAAACTTTTTGATCTATAGTCAAGGTTGGAAAAATAGGATAGGTTTACTCTAGATCTAGTAGAAACTCTCCATTTTGGTTCGGAATCGGATATCAAATAATGTTGACAGTTGTAATAACATAAAGAAGGAAGTGAACATTACGATATGTATACTCAAGGCAAGCGGATGACGGGAAATTATATAAACGCCCGAAATCGAAGGGAGCAAAAGAATCACGAATAAGAAAATCCACCGTTCGGAGAAACACCGAAACCACATACGGTTGATTCGGCCGGCGACAATTTTACGTAGTCCAGTAGTAAATAAACAATTATTTAAATACTGAAAAACTTAGTCCCGTATGATTACCCAATTTTAATGTTAGGTTGGTGCAAAAATAATGACGTAATAATGTCGTTTTTTGACGTACTTTTTAATGTCAAAAAACGACATTATTATGTCATTATTTTTGCACCAAGCTAATATTATAACATTACAAGTGCCCGCTGTATAGTGACGTTTTGAAAGGCCCCAACACTAAATTGGATCGTTACTTGATATCGCGTTTCCCTTCGTTATATAGTTACCATTGATACCATTCGATGGTATTCTTATTCATTATATCTACCTGGCTTATGTCAGAGGGTATTCCCCAGACGAGGCTCTGCCGAGGGGTGGAATCTCATCTCGGGAAACTGACTCCGTTTTTACGTGGTCTATAGGGAATTTTTGCCCGAGCCTACAGGCTCGGATACCCCACTTTAAACTCGGCCTTGTGCCACATCTTGCTGCGTCTGGCAGCGGGTAAATAATTATTCTTATTCAGCTGTGGATGCGCGCAGTTTTCATGGGCTATCAACCTACATCCGGAAGTCAGGTATAGCATTACAGTACTGGGAGTTAAGATGACCCATCTTTTTGGTTATACCATTCATTCCGCAGTCACATAATGTTAAATACTATCAGCGCCCTTTGGCTGCTACAGCTACACTGTCATAGGTATTAGGTTGGTGCAAAAATAATGTCGTTTTCTCACATATGTTACTATGTGAGAAAACGACATTATTTTTGCACCAACCTAATATAAACTTCCTCTTTTCATATTATGTCACGTATACATCAGTTTTCTTTTTCAAGTCTTACGTGTCTATGATGGCGAAATCATTCAGTGTTCTGTTATCTTTAACTTTTTGAGACGTCGGTTCAAATAATATATTTACTTGGCACATGACAAAATAATCGTTGATAAGTATAAAAATACGTACCTCGTATCATAAGAATTCATATAAATTCATATTTAATATAGTTATATTTAGAAAATATTTCATAATTACTACACATTTTCTTATATCAGTAAATGTATTGTGAGTTATATATATATATACACTACAATACAAAAATTTGAAACCAGCCCTTGAATTGGCATGGGATAAAATTGAAAGAAGAAAGGGAAAAAATTAAAAAGAGCTCTTAGTCATTGAAAAAAGAATTGAATCATTTATCAAACTTATAATTTGATTAACATTAGCAAAGAATGCCTAACATTTGTGCTGCAATAATCAAGGCTAAAGGAGTATATTTTGACGAGAGCAAAATTTAATAATAAAATTCTTTTTTTCTTTATATCATAAAAAAAGTTCTAATAAAAATTATGATTCACTTTTTTTTTTAATCATGTGCAGCAATTTTGCTTTATTTAAAGTACAAAACAATTAGTTTTGGGGCTAATTTAAAAAATTACAAGAGTTACCTCAAACTTTTGAAATGTAATATATATATATTTTTATTAAAGACATTTTTATGTTTAACGTTCTTTTTATAGATACAAGTATTTAAGTAAATGCTCTGTTTATAATAAACAGTATTAAATAACATTTACCGGCCCGAATGTCCGAGAAATTTTCATGGAAAATATTCGTTCTTTGACAGGATTCGAACCTGCATCCTATACGGAACCGTCATTCACGCTGACGTGCCTTATCGTTAGGCTACAAAGAAGCCTTCGGCAGGCAAGGTCGAATTTACTGCTTATAAACTTCAGCACGTCAGGTTCCGTATAGGATGCAGGTTCGAATCCTGTCAAAGAACGAATATTTTCTATGAAAATTTCTCGGACATTCAAGCCGGTAAATGTTATTTAATACTGTTTATTATAAACAGAGCATTTACTTAAATACTTGTATCTATAAAAAGAACGTTAAACATAAAAATGTCTTTAATAAATAAATTTTCGGACTTTGTCCATTTCGTAATATATATATATAATTATTTATTTAAAAAAATTATAACATAAATATGTTATAAAATCACTACAAAAATAGCCATTTTGATTCAACGCCTCCGGTGTCTTATCAAGTGATGATGTATACACCAATTATATATATATATATATATATATATATATATATATATATATATATATATATATATATATATATATATATATATATATATATATATTGATGTGTATTTGGGTAGCAACCTTTCTTTCGTGCATCTTTCATTTGAACCTGCCGACAAGGAAGATTTAATGAATCTTTTATTGAGTTTTTCCAGCAATCTAAAATTTTTCCGTTTTTCAGGGGTTAAAGAATATAGGATTTGTCCATCGTTATAATTTTTCCGAGCGCTTCTCTAGCCATAATCAAAAATGTGTTTTTGGATGTTGAAATTCTGTGTGTAGCTGCTACGTGTAAACTCTCCCAAGCAAACGTACACAACTGCATCAAGAAATCAAAAGAAAATTGTTGAATCTGTCAATAGAACAATAAAAAACAATTCTTCTACACGTGATATTACTTCCCATAATTTTCATTCGGCAGTATGAATATAATAGAGTTTTCTTCTAGTTGCTAAGAACATTTCGTTTGTTGTTAATAATTACTTTGTTTTTCAATAAATTCATTTCGTTTTTACCTTGAAAGAGTTCACATTGGAAGAAACGCGTCGGCCAATAATACAGTTTTCCTAGTATATTCTATCTTTATAAATATAGTCTTTTTCTACGGGTTAACTCTGAAGAATTTTTCATACTCATACACACACATATATATATATTAGTTTGGTGCAAAAATAATGTCGTTTTCTCACATATGTTACATTTATATATGATTTCTGAATTAATTCATTGATACATATAGCCATGTTATATATCATTTTGAAGCGCGTTTTTTCGCTCTATCGAATCGTGTTTTTCGTTACCGTTCTCAATCTCTTCATTCATTTTTTTTTTTGCAGGCTTTTCGACAGCATGGACAAAATTCAAATCCGCACGATTTTCTTGTTCCAGTTCAAACTAGGCCGAAAAGCGGCCGAGACAGCTCGTGATATCAATGATGCGTTTGGCCCAGGAACCACTAACGAACGTGTGGCACAACGGTGGTTCAAGAAATTTCGCAATGGTGACGAGAGCCTCGATGATGAAGACGGTCGCGGCCGGCCGACTGCGGTTGATAACGAACATTTGAAAGCCTTAATTGAAGCCGATCCTCGCAAAACCACACGAGAAGTTGCTGTTGAACTCGAGGTCGACCAATCAACAGTCATTCGCCATTTAAAGCAAATAGGGAAGTCAAAATATTTGGATAAATGGGTGAACGATAATCAAAAGAAAAAAAAATCGTCAAAAAACGACATTATTTTTGCACCAATCTAATATATTAAGGTTATGACTTTTTGGCATTTTATAAAATAATTGATTTCCTGAATTATAATTTGATTATATTTTTGTCCAATCGGAAGATTGTTTTTTCTTTTTTTCACGAGTACTTTCAAATGCTACTCCATTCGTTTTCCTGTGCGTATTTACGCAACTGGTTTTTATTTCTGTCGTTCTCACATTTGATGGAGTCATTTTCAAGTCACTCAAAGTGACGTCATATCGAGGAATGACCATAATATGACGTGTGAGTTTGTGTTGTCTTTTTTCTGGTACACTTTCGAATGTTTAACTACACACAATGAAAAAATACAACTTACAATCTCCTGAGTCGTGTTATGGTCATTCTTCTAGATGATGATATGTTGAGGGACTTGAAATATATATATATATATTAGCTTAAAATCGGCATTTGATCTAGCTCCTGCAAAGGGCTCTTCATTGGGCCTTCATCACAGTAGGTATGGAGAGGTAGATGCGATATCAACAATAAACTACAGAGGAACTCAAAATTGATCGCTGCATTTTATTCCATTATTATTTAAGTTTATCTTTTAAAAGTTCAACACTAATTCTTCTGCCGCCACTTAATTTAAAGACAATTTGATGTACGTTACTTACTTTCCATATCAATAATTATTTTATTTTATCAGAGACTTTCGCAGGATTTTGCAATTATTTCGATCATTACCAAGTTTGTTTTTTTTTCCAAATTATAAAAATTGTTATCGTACAAAAAATTCCTCGCAAAAAATTCACGTAAAAACTCACTGTAGAATCGTAGAACTTGTGAATCGAAAATTGCGTTTCAGGATCCGGCCTGGAATGTTCTTAATTTGTTCACGGAACCTGATTCTTAAAATGGTCTGATATGTTGGGCTACGGCCTCTAGGAGTAAGGTTGAAAAAGTGTGACACACTGGCATTCGCATTATATATATATATATATATATATATATATATATATATATATATATATAAACTTTAAAGTTGAAAAAGTGTGGCACACTGGCATATACGTTTATATATATATATATATATATATATATATATATATATATATATAGATAGATAGATAGATAGATAGATAGATAGATAAATGCGAATGCCAGTGTATCACGCTTTTTCAACTTTAAAGTTGAAAAAGTGTGAAACACTGGCATTCGCAGTTACATATAATTTCATATTCATATTTATTTAATTCGCAGTTTCGTATATATATATATATATATATATATATATATATATATATATATATATATATGGTGTCATCCCCAAACATACTATGTCGCTGTATTAAGGCTCCTCGTTGTGACTAAACGTCCGATTGCTTCAAGCCGGGATCAGAACTCGACTGATTTGACCTAGGAGTAAGATATCTATTTTAGTTCTAGGCCATCTTCGCACGGCAGAAAGGAGGGTAAGTTTAACGTTATGGAGGGGGCTGTTGGGCAGCTGATCCCTGCATGGAGCACTTTTGGGAAGTGCCTGAAAACCATACTACGATTTGACCCAAGCCATGTGAGTAAAATTGGGTAGACGTAGCAATTTGGCTGGTTGTACTGGCACAATGTTGCGCCCAACGGCCGAGCGTACTTGACCTCTTCAGACTGTTGATCAAGCCAGAAGACGCGCTTTTTCTCCAGAAACTAAGCCCCAGTCAACTTAGTTGCACTATAAACCACAGGTGGGTTCTGTTGGTGTTGAATAAATCCAAATGTACCTGAGCAGGATTCACTAACCGCTCCAGTAGATTCTCATACTCATATACGAGCAGCTATCCACCCATATACGTGTGTGTTTCCTTAAATGAGTTCAAATATACACATATGCTAGATAGCATTTTTTGATATGATTTTCTTTGTTTAGTTGCCATCAATTATTTTGAAATTGGTTCACTGATTCAAACTTTCTTAGCACAAAAAGAAAGTAACCTTAGTTTTTAGGAAAAGAAAATTTGAGACGATGATGCCAGTGACAATGTGATTTTATATCTGTGGCTATGAAAAAAGGGTAAAAATTGACGATAAAGATTTTATGTTTTTTTTTACTTTTTTTTGCGCGCGATTCGGCTAAGACGCATCGGGCAGTTAGCAATAGATAAAGCATGCGACACATCGTTTATATTTACGGAACTTTGATCTGTACACATAATGATATCCTGTTCTGAGGGGAGGGTTATCAGAAAGAAAAGAATTAGCCAATGGGCGTAAGTTCAATAATGACTGTGTAGAAAAAATATTCCGAATTAATATATATATATATATATATATATATATATACATTACCCCAGAAAACACACGTATGGGCACATATATGCATAAAAGCAAACACACACATGCATGTAATATCTCTTAGAAAAATATATATAAAAAAAAATTTCTTTGAAAAATTAATACATATATATATATATATATATATATTTATATATATATATATATATATATATATATATATATGTGTGTGTGTGTATGTGTGTGTGTGTTATATGTAGATAGGAACATGAATAGGTTCGTTGCCTAATGATGAAAAATATTTTTTACACAACAATTTTTTCAGCGCAGCATTCATCCTTGTTAATGCACTTGATTCAGAGGTGAACATGAATTGCATTACAATATCCAGTTTTAAATTTTCTTTTGACATCTAGGTATTGTCTTACGAACTTACTAAGCCACTCTTTTATATTTGTCTACTGATATCAATTTGCATATTTCTGCGTAAGACACATATGAAGATATATAAGATTGCAATCGCATATAAATATTTATGCAAATATAAATATGCTCATTACTATTAGGTTTGTGCAAAAATAATGACGTAATAATGTCGTTTTTTGACGTTAAAAATACGTCGAAAAACGACATTATTACGTCATTATTTTATTAGATAGATAAATAGATTAATATAGAGAAAGAGAGCGATAAATACATAGAGAGATAAAAAAAACTAAGATAAATAAAAATCTAAATAGATAGAGAGAGAAAGAGCAATGAAAGAGAGAGAGAGAGCGATAGCGAGATAAAAAAAGCAATCTAGGATATAGATAGACAGTCAGATAAAAACCAAGATAGATAGATAGATAGATAGATAGATAGATAGATAGATAGATAGATAGATAGATAAAAATCTAAGATAGATAAATAGATAAAAATCTAAGATAGACAGATAGATAAAAATCTAAGATAGATAGATAGATAGATAGATAGATAGACATATAGATAAATAGATAAATAAAAATCTAAGATAGATAGATACAAACCTAAGACAGATAAAAATCTAAGATAGATAGATAGATACATAAAAATCTAAGAAAGATAGATAGATATATATATAGATAGATAAAAATCTAAGATAGAGAGATAGATAGATAGATAGATACAAATCTAAGATAGATAAAAATCCAAGATAGATAGATAGATAGATAGATAGATAGACAGATAGATAGATAGATACAAATCTAAGATAGATAGATAGATAGATAAAAATCTAAGATAGATAGATAGATAGATAAAAATCTAAGATAGATAGATAGTGAAAGGGGAGAGAGATAAAAGAAAAACTAAGTCAGATATATATATATATATATATATATATATAGAGAGAGAGAGAGAGAGAGAGAGATTGAGAGAGAGAGAGAGAGAGCTAAAGAGAAAAATCTACGATAGATAGATAGATAGAAAGCGAGAGTTAGCTTGATAGAAATGAACAGACTAGATAAATATATAATGAACAATAGTAATGAACAATCTTCTATAGAGATATAGATAAACGTAGACAGGAAAATATACTCAAATAATGACTATATACTTTTGTTATTCATCTCGGAGATGAATAATTGGCAATAGTCTTCTATTATTTCGATATATTTTTCTCATCATGGTTGATATATATGCTATTATAGATACAATTATCAACAGATATCCCATATGAGTCACTCAATAGCCAACTGACGATGAACTAAGGGTACTTGTTAGAAACATTATGTCTATAATAATATCTGTATCAACCAAGATGAAAACAATAGTTCGAAGGAATTATTACTATATAGATATATAGATATATGAATAAACGTAGATATGAAAAACTATATCGCAAAATAATGACTTTATTAAATAATATAGTCATTATTTTGCGATATAGTTTTTCATACCTACGTATTTTATTTGTAGATGAATAATTGTCAATATACTTCAAAATATGAATAATGGCTATATATAGATATAGACATATGAATAAACGTAGATATGAAAAGTCTATATCGTAAAATAATGACTATATATTTCAGTATTTCATTTCTGAGTTAAGTAACTCTAAATAAAGTTCGATATAATGCAATAGCAAAGATTATATACATTATGAAGTCCAACAATTATTTTAAGACATTTTTATGTTTATAAAAAAAATAATATAATTTCTGCCACACCGTGTAGATTGAGAAGTTAAAAGGGCCAATAATTTTTAGCTCTACACCCTAACTCTAGAATATATCCGCCAAGTTGCTCATTTGAAAGTGATAAACACCGAAATGATTTAAATGATATTAATGATGACGTAGTTTCTCAGCATTTAAAAAAAAATTCATATATCACTTTCGAAGATTTAATTAGAAATAAAAACTATTTATCGTATATTAAATAATTTTTAAACTGTTTACTGGCAATTTTCCACTTCTGAAATTGACTTCGATCCAACCATGATTAATGTCTGCAGACAAATAAATACACATTTTGTAAATTAAAAGATTTTCTCCAAACAAACTTGCTACAGAAGAAATATGGCACTCGACGAAAGTACCGAATTTAACACCAAAATTGTCCAAATCGTGTAGCAGCAAAATTGTCCAAATCGTGTAACACCAAAATTGTCCAAATCGGGTAACACCAAAATTGTCCAAATCGTGTAGCAGCAAAATTGTCCAAATCGTGTAACACCAAAACTGTCTAAATCGTGTAACAGCAAAATTGTCCAAATCGTGTAGCAGCAAAATTGTCCAAATCGTGTAACACCAAAACTGTCTAAATCGTGTAACAGCAAAATTGTCCAAATCGTGTAGCAGCAAAATTGTCCAAATCGTGTAACACCAAAACTGCCCAAATCGTGTAGCAGCAAAATTGTCCAAATCGAGTAGCAGCAAAATTGTCCAAATCGTGTAACACCAAAATTGTCCAAATCGTGTAACAGCAAAACTGTCCAAATCGTGTAACACCAAAACTGTCCAAATCGTGTAACAGCAAAATTGTCCAAATCGTGTAGCAGCAAAATTGTCCAAATCGTGTAGCAGCAAAATTGTCCAAATTGTGTAACACCAAAATTGTCCAAATCGTGTAGCAGCAAAATTGTCCAAATCGTGTAGCAGCAAAATTGTCCAAATCGTGTAGCAGCGTGCTATAATTGTCCATTCAACAAAATGTATAACAGATAAAAAAAACTAAACTAATTGAGTTTCTTTTTCCAGATTTTCAGATAAGACGATTAGGCATCTTGACACCATTTGTCGTAAGAAACACTGAAAAATCATGTGAGTTATTCATCTAGAAAGAGAACAAGGTAAAATCGTTTTGTGCCAACCCCACTTTATCTTTCCAACTAAGCGTAAAGAGAGGAAAAAGATCATTTATGCCTTTAGTAATGATATGAACATTTATACTCTGGCTTCCATGTTCAAAAGTACACCCAAGAATCATCAAGAGAACGGTGAATATGTTTAAAAAAGAGGGATCAGTAGAGAGAAAATCTGGATCAGGAGGTCACAACTGCAAGTGGGATCATTATTTCAACTTAGAGCTAAATACATTCTTACCATGCAAAGTAGAGTGCAGTAGTATTATAAAAACCTCGGAGAATTCCAGTTAGATAACTTTAATCATTTCTAAGATACAACGGTTCAAAGCTTAACCTAACAATTGAACAATTTTACTATCACAGGATTTGGACAATTGTGCTGTTACATCCGGTAATTTAATGATTTTGAAAAAAATATTTTATTGAAAGCAGAATGGAAACGCATTCGTTTACTGTGGATGTCTTTCATGTTTCGATCAGTTCAGATGGCAAGAAGATGCTGGAGAATTTTTCCTTTATGTACTTATGATTAAAAAATTCCCCTAAAATACCTAAATTTATATATATCGCATGGGAAAGGTATGACAAGTATGTATAACCAAAATTGAAAGTAAAGACTTGATAAACTGTGATACTCTATGTAGCCGGACAGTAAAGCACACCGGATCAAACAGTTGTTTCTTCTACAAAGTGGTATGCAGATTTGATCCCTGTCGGAGAGCACATTTTCTTTATCTAGATTTCTCGAATATGCAGAGGTAATAGACACTGTTTAAAATAATAAGAAAAAAAAAATGAGGCGTCTATTTCAAATACCATTATCCACTGGAGCAATAACATTTGAAGGAATAAAAATGTTGGCTTAAAATTAAATTCATTGATTCTTTAGAAATACCCCAAAATGGCGGCACCTAAATAGCGGAAGTATTAGGTTGGTGCAAAAATAATGACGTCATAATGTCGTTTTTTGACCTTAAGGTCAAAAAACGACATTATGACGTCATTATTTTTGCACCAACCTAATATATTCCCAAAATTAAGACATCATCGTTAGATGAGCAGCAATAATAGAGAGAAAAAGAAAGAGGATAGTGAAGAGTAGGTGAGAGAGAGAGAGAGAGAGAGAGAGAGAAAGAGAAGAAGAAGAAGCTGCAGAGAGTGAAGGAGAGATGGGGTAATTCGATAAAAATAGTTTATAGTATGAAAATTATTATTATTTTTATTTGTCTTAAATCTATGAACGTATGCTTAAGTTAGCGACCGTTAACGACTGTACCAATCTGTATTACAGGTTACATTTAAAAGGAATCCTATTATGCTTATCCGTATATAATAGATTATACGGGTATCATATTCGCAGAAACATCTTCTTTGAATTCTTCTTTTACTTCTTGAAATAAAATCAAGCAAAGTTTTTTTTGGAAATTGTTGCATTTCAATTGATCGTAGATGAGTCAGTATTACAAGAGAGCAGAGAATTGCTTTCTCCTTAGACGGAGGCAACTTGTGATATATTACACCTACGTTCTATTGGTCCTGTTAAAGATAGTTCTGATCCCAACGTTTGTGAATTTCCTTCTCAAAGGAAATCACATACGCAAATAAATAAAAATGAATCTGAGAAATTGGTAAAAAAAAAGAAGAAAAAATATCTATGTTCAAATGTTACTTTTTTTTTTCTACTATTAACAAAAAATATAGATGAAAGAAAAAATATTTGGAAATAGCAGATGGTTGTTGGTTAATCATATCGACACTAGCCACACAAATAAAAGGCAACAGCGATTGAAACATGTCTGATATTCGATGCCAAAGGCTTCTTAGGATCTTTGAGAAATGGAAATTAATTGAAACTCTAATGAAAATGTTAGGGTTTATGAAAAATGCGTACTTACTTAGGCCTTGAAAAAAAAAAGAATATATATTTTATTGTGAGTGTGTATATATATATATATATATATATATATATATATATATATATATATATATATTGTGTGTGTGTGTGTATATATGGATGTATAGGCAGGTATATTTGTGTATGATAAAAAGCAATATCCTGATGCAAAATCGTTTTGACAATATCCTGATTCGATAGGACATTGAAACATAAACGAATAAATATAATATTAATCGGAGGGAATCAGGATGAGTTATATGCACACGCGAAAACGAAACAGTCTTGTAATCGTTCCAAATTTCTTTCTTTAGTTAATCGTTTCGTAAGAGTTTCAGAATTCTTTCGCAATCTGTGATACATCCGTACCCCACAAAGCAAAGGAAAAAAATAAATAAGTAAACACACACACACGGAAATAAAAAAAAACGCAAAAAACATATATATATATAAGGAGGCATGGAGGCGTAATGAATAGCGGCTTTGATTGAGGAATCGGAGAGCCGAGTTCGAATTCCAGTCGAATCCAGTTACATTCAGTTACGTGCTAATACCCTTGGGAAAGGTGTGAATCCTCTTCTTCTCCCTCCAGCTATGGGTAAAATAGCAGGACAGACTGGGTTCTATAGCCTTGAATGGCAACTGATCTAGGAGAAGGACAACTCTGAATTCAAAAGCTGCGGAGGATCGTTTGGGGACCTTGTGGCACTTAGTGCACCAGGTCTCTGAATTCGGCCCTTCAAAAACCGTCGGCTCTTCGTTCGGCCCTTTCAAAACCGTCACAACTATAATCAAATCTCATGTGCTGTTGTCTGGCTGTCGGTTTCCTGGGAACTGATCTGCTTGACCCTCATACGTCGAATATAGCGAGTCACTGTGCGTGTTTCTAAAAATAAATACGCTAAAAATCCACCTACATCCCTGCCGTGCGCCGGCGATGAGCTGCGAAACAGTCTGTATATATATATATATATATATATATATATATATATATATATATATATACTGAATAGACGATATGAATCTGGTAAAATACTGCACATGTAATTTCTCGCAAAACCTGCAGTCTAAAACAAAAAGTGTCTAAACACAGAGTTGCATTCATTGTATTGGATTATTCTAACTTTATCCCTAACCATTTTGCATTCATCTTATCCCAGTTATTATCCCACTATATTCTCTGACCTGTCTACTGTATTTTGACATGTCAAACTCATCGAAATCTTGTGATGGAGTAGATATCTCCTTCCTATTATCCTGTGCTTCTATCCTTGATCTTTTAATATTGTTATATATCCAGGATTATCCATTAATTTCATTACAAATCTCTTTTTTTTTATCTAAAATACATTTGAATTAATTCATATTTTTTAAAAATGAGATATGTTATTATCTACGCTTGGTCTGCTGATCGGATTTCGTGAGCATGACATGTATTCTGATTCATTCATCCCTTTTATTCTCCTTTAAGCTTAATTCGAATGAGTATAATCAACAATTAATAAGTCATACTCTTTATATCATTATTATTTCGGTAAGCTTTTTCACTCGCATTTCGATGTTAAGGTTTTCTTTTAGCCTCATTCAAACGTAGAATTTATCTGGTTAGCATATTTGATATTTATCGACAGTTTTAGATTTGAAAGTCAAAAGAACTTGCAGAGAGAGTGCCATAGATATAAACGCTATAGTCAGTGTTTGGCGTATATGATTGAAAAAAATTATCACAGGCGTTGATTGGCTCAGAACATGCAACTGATATTTTCTTTTTCTTTTTTAGACAGACCACCAAATTCTGTAAGATATGTGGATAACTATTATGGGCGTGAAAATTCTGTGTCTGTTACGTTTACTTCACTCTATTACTTTTCGGAAAGGCATGAACCCATCTCCCCACTAACACCTAAGCTATAAGCTAGATAGACTGAAATCTAACTCCTTGGTTGGATAGTCATTCTTGGAGAGTGACAGCTTCGTATTAAATATAAAATATAGAGGTATTAACAGGAAATAATCCCACCATCCCAAGATGTGATGGCAATTCGTGGATATATAAGTTGGGTTAATTGTGGTGGGTCACGACTGTCTATATACTGAAATGGTATGGCTTAAAATAAAATCCAATTAACTTGAAATAGATTCAGAAATAGAGGTATGCAGCAAAGATAGATGAACTGAGATATGTTTGTACCTATTTGCAAGGAGAAATACATTTATATCATATATTTAACCAGTCAGAATGTAACAAAAATAAATACCTTCCAAAAAAAGTTTGGGCCTGGATACAGGACATTCACCTTCTAGCGAGGTACCTCCACTGTTCAGCAAAATAAATGAAGCCATGGCTAACCTTGAAGAATGTACGTTTGTTTGAAGTACTCATTTAAGGCTACATTGTATGCATAAAGCCGGCTGAAGTCGGAATCTTGTAAGTCTTTCGTAAGGTCATAGTAATTGCTTGGCCAGGGCAATATATTATTTTGAATAAAGCAAGAGATTCGAGGCTAAAGATATGATGGACCGAGCGTGTGAGAAACGAAGAGGAGTCTTATACTTAACATCAGGAACAGGCAGCTGAAGTTTCTGGGACACATAATGAAGAAGGAGGGCCTGGAGAATCCGATACTCACGGGTCGAATAGAGAGAAAGAGAGACAAGTGGAAAATCCCAGGACATACATTGCGACGAGGCAAATGGACGTCGTCTGGGGTAGGAAGGAGAGGGAAGGCACTTGTTGAGAGCTACAAGGGATAGAGGTAGTGGAGAGCCATGATCGCCTTTGTCTTGAAAGAACATGGCACATAAAAAGAAAGACAGACTTCTCATAGACTAGTAGCCAACAAAGGAGGAGCTCACACTGCCCTACTCTTTAGCCCATAGCCCGGAGTAGATATAATTGGTTAATACCTTTCGCAAAGATATTTGCGCGAAACTCAGTGTAGCAAAATCAATAGTAATTCGAGCTCATTGATTTTTCGAGTCAATATTTGTTAGATCACTCGCTCATTGGGTTCATCTAGCCATATACAAAGCAATATAAATAGTCTATAAATATTCTGTTTCCATGTAAGTGTGTAGAATTTCGTTGGCCAAAACGTTCCTTTGGTTTATCAAGAAAAAGAACGAATATTTAAATTCCTCCCCCCAGCTATTAGGTTGGTGCAAAAATAATGACGTATTAATGTCGTTTTTTGACGTATTTCTTAACGTCAAAAAACGACATTATTGCGTCATTATTTTTGCACCAACCTAATATGTTCTGACATCTTCCAGACAACTTATATATTAAATGCTGCCGACGGTGAGTGAGAAGAAAGGACTAAGCATAAGCTACAAGAACGTGGAGGGCATGGTCATCAGTAAGAAGATGAGCCCGAAAGGCGATTTGCAAGTCGGGAACACTAGAATCAAGCAGACGCGGAAGTTTAAATATCTGGGAAGCGTCTTGACAGAGGACGGCGGCACTGAGATCCGTAGACGTATTAGGATGGCCAAAGGCATATTTCAAAAGCTGGGCAGAGTAATGCGAGACAGGAGGATTTCTTTGGTAACAAAGAAAAGAATACTGAGCTGTTACGTGACATCTGTCCTTCTTTACGGCAGCGAATGTTAGATGATTTCCTCAAAGATGAAGAAGAGACTCGAGGCGACGGAGATGTGGCTCTACAGAAGGATGCTAAGTATATCATGGACCGAACGTGTGAGCAACGATAAGGTCTTAGAAATGATACAAACAAGGAGGAGGCTTATACTTAACACCAGGAAGAGGAATATGGAGAGCCATGATCACCTACGTCCTGAAAGGACATGGCACATAAAAAGAAAAGAAAGATATTGACATTTTTTTTGTCTTAATTTTTCTTTCCTTTCACGTAACACACATGAAGAGCGCTGAAGAATTGATCGGCTGAAAAATTGTGTTATCACCAATTATCCTAAGAAAAATATTTGTTCAGTATACTTATTCAATAACCAGATTTGAATTCAGGGTACAAGATTTAATAATAAAACCAAAAACTTAAATGAATTTTCAAATAATTTGTCGAATATTATTTGGAATACGCTAGCGAATTATTTACCGTGGTTAATTTTTATATATAGTGCATTAAATTATATTTCTGTTAAAGGAAAGAACTGGCTCCGAGAATATTTTTCTTTCATAGCAATTGACTCGTCTAGCGTCTTTTAATGTCATCAAATCTTGGGAATGAAGTCAGTGGACAGACAATTGCACACTGCGTGATGTCGACTAAAAGAATCCAGGTGCTTAAAAGAATCAACTCAGTAGACCAAGCATAGAGATAAATTCCATCTTCTAGGATCCTTTAATTAAAAAAAGAAAGGATACTCAAAAAATTCAAACACATGAGGAATCAGGTCGCTTATACAACTCTACCGTTAAGTTTATGGTTCTAAACTTACACTGTGAGATTGTCAGAAAGATATTAGGTTGGTGCAAAAATAATGACGTTTTTTGACGTATTTTTTAACGTCAAAAACGTCATTATTTTTGCACCAAGCTAATATATAACCTAAAGGATTAAAACGTTGTGTGAAACGTATTTGGTTTAT
The DNA here is from genome assembly GCA_963932145.1 of Acanthosepion lycidas. Classification (NCBI taxonomy): domain Eukaryota; kingdom Metazoa; phylum Mollusca; class Cephalopoda; order Sepiida; family Sepiidae; genus Acanthosepion; species Acanthosepion lycidas. The sequence continues at coordinate 81,176,271 of OZ010576.1, forward strand.
TTGAGAGTTCAATCTCTGAAACCGGAAGTCTTGAAGAAGAGCATTTTCTGATTCAATGAAAAAAAGAAAAAATCACGTAACTTCTTTAGGGTTATTTTTTCATTATAAAAATCCAAAAGAAATGATAACCCCAAAATGTTCATAGGTGAAGCATTCCTCTTCTTCTATATAGCGCATCTCTTTAAGACGTTGAAAATCATGGCTCTCCACAATTTCTTGTGCTCTGTAGCACTGAATAAATTTTGTCTTTTTGTTATCTCTTCTAAACCCTGTTCTGACATCTATTTACTTAATCTCTCTAGGTAGGCTATGCGTTGTTTGCTACTGTCCCTCTTGCCTTCAATATATTCTGTGAGTATCACATTCTCCAAACCCTCTATCCTCATTATGTACCCTAGAATTTTCAACTATCTCTTTCTGATGTTAAATATAAATGTCCTTTTTGTTTCCATTTTCTCTAAAAAAAAATTGTCGTTGTCCACATGTTCGGTCCACGCTTTTCTCAGCATCCTCCTGTAGAACCACATTTTTCTGTTGCTTCATGTCTCTTCTTTATCTGGGTGAGATAAGTAGGATTAGACTTTGTAGCATTCGCTGCTATATAGGAGGAGTGATATTACATAACGGTTCTTTGTTTCTTAGAAAATTGTACTTTTTCTTTATATTTTGCTTAGCTTTTCGAAGTTATATTTCTCTATCCGAGCGAGCCTTCGGATTTCAGTGTTGCACTTTCATCATCATCATCATCATCATCATCATCATCATCCCCTCGACTTTTGTAATCGTAGGGCATATCCGAATACAGAAGCCACACTAATACTTTTCCACAACGGCCTATCAACGGCAGTCATCAGCAATTCTGTCATACCTGCCCATATTTTGGGCACCTCGGCGTGGTGTAATGGTTAGCAATCTTGTCTCGCTAGAACATATTACGACTGGGTAGTGAGTTCCATCCTCACTGGGTGCTCCATACTTCCGGCCTTGTGCCTCATCTAAGTAGTGCTTAGAAAATTCCTACCTGTCCATTGTTTAACATTGTCTAACCAGTTTTTGCGTTGGCGTCTTCTCCTACGTCCAACTTCCACGGTGATTTGCATGATGGTCTTGTACGGGCTGTCGAGCTTTGTAATGTGTATAAAGTACGCCATTTTTCTCCATTTGACAGTGGCGAGAAGTTCCTTTTGTCCCACAAAACTTTCAGCTCTTTTCCGCACAAACTCATTGCTTTTTGTTCCCAATAGAAAATGCCAAGGAATTTTCGTATGCATTCGTTATCAAATGCTTGGATTCTTCTCTTTGTATCTACCGGACACTTCCCAATTGCAGTGCCGTTTTCCTTAGCGTGTTGCGTTATTCTGGAAAGAGATTATGTTCTTTTAACTTGTTCTGGATACATCGCTTTTCCTCAACTACTACTCAGCTGGTTTTATCTGTAAGCTATATATGTTCGCATTATAAGTTTGTTTCCTCGGTAAAAGATATAAAATATAGATAAAGGCGCTATAATCTCTCCGAGTGAAGCTTAAACTAAGCGCATCATCTCATGTTAAAATATAAATAACAAATTTTTTCTTACATAATAGGTAACAATCGATAAAATTATAAAATGAAGCCAATGAATTATACAAAATGACAGAAGCCGACAAATTTTTCATTTGTGTCCAGTGTTCAGTCAAGATTTGGGTGATCATGGCTCTCCATAATTTGCTATCCTTTGTAACTATTAGAAGCATTTGTCCCTTACTATCTCTCCCGGTTTCCATACGTCCACTATTCACTTACTGTCTATATGCAGGCAGTTTATTGGTAGCAGACATCCCCGATTATTTTAATATCTATCCCAAATAAATCGAGTTTCCCTTACAGTTCAAATAGATCTTCTTGTGCAAAATGTTTTTACGTAGTTTATTAAACAGCTATATTTCATTCTGCATTGCACTCTCGAATAGCATCCTAGCTTACGGTCACATCGTGAGGAAACACCGGTTCTCATACGATCACCGAAGTTAAGCAATGTTGAGTCTGGTTAGTACCTAGATGGGTGACAACTTGGGAATACCAGGTGCTGGATGTGTGGTTGGTGTAATGGATAATGACTCGGAATTAGAGAGCCGAGTTCCAGTTCCATTTGGGTTCAATATATTCACTTGATAAAAATACGCTTGGGAGGTATAAATTCACTTTTTCTCCCCCAGCTATAGGTTAATTAGTAATACTTGTATCACTAAATTCTTATTATCTCAAAAATATTCTTACAATCTAAAATATTTTCCTGCTTTCAGTAAGCTGCAACGGGTTGATAATACGTAAAAAACAAATCAATCAATGAATTTAATTCTAGTGATAAAGATCATATTTCTGGTCAGCTAGGACGATAAATGCGATCTTTATTGTCAGAATGCTACCAGAGGCCATTGATACATTAGCCGAAACCTGATGAAAAAATGTAACAAAATGGGACATTTTTTTTGTCTGTTTCTGTCTTTTTTCAGAACATAGATTTTGGCTCTCGACAGCTTCCTCTCTCCTGTTCCTCTAAGTAACTCTTCGTGTGTGTGTATATATATATATATATATATATATATATATATATATATATATATATATATATATATATATATATATATATATATATATATATATATATATATATATAGCTGTATGACAGCTCATCAATGTGGTTAGACATCCGATTGCTTCAAGCCGGGATCGAAACCCGACTTCTCCCCCATCGGCATATATATGTATGTGTGTGGGAGTGTGCACACTTTTTATACAAAGCCAACTACAACCTGTCTGAATTTATTACGGAAATCATATGAACTTCAATAATTCAAATTCGGTTTGAAAAATATGGTCAAATGTTAAACAATCAATTTACCTGTCATAACAGAGCCTGAATTAACATTTTAGGTAGTATCAATAAGTTTTATTGAAGTTACTGAAGATATTTGAAGTATTCTAAAAACCTGCCATCTGAAGTTATTAAGCAAAACCAAATAATAATGTTTGAGAAATTTCAAAGTCTTAGAATGTTACCCAGAAATGCTGGCGGCAAAATCAGTACTACACTTTGTTCTCGCAAGCAATTCAAATGTTTTAGAGCTTCGTCGGCCCTTGCTCCCGCTCTTAAATACTATTTATTTGTATTTCAATTTGTGATGTGTTTACACTTTAGGAATGAACTGAAAATAGAATATTATTTACATTTCCACTGAAATAACTAATTACAACTTCTTCCTTTAAATCCGTTAATAACTTTGCATTCTTTTTATCGCACTTTAATATAATTGAAAGTCGCCCCCGACGTTCTGAAACTATTTTGTTTCCGATATCAGCATTAATATCTAAACTGGACTAGATTCCTGCTATACGCTTTCCCTCTTTTTTCAAACTTTTGATGTTATGACGTCAATTCTGTGTTTTTTTACGCTTCATTGATATAAGAGGCTTTAAGAATAAAGATTGTCGACCATTCCAGTAAAGAAAGCGTAGAGCTGAAAAATAAAATGTCCCCATCGAAGAAACAATGTACGTTGTCAATGTTTTCTCTTCAAAAACACATTTGATTTGTTGTTCGAATAAAGATTGTTGAAGATAATATTTCTGGAAAATAAAATAAAATAAAAGAGTAAAGTACTATCTAAAACTTTTATTTTAATGTTAGAAATGGAGCTTATTCGTCAAGATTCTCTATAGCATGATGACAAGTCGTAACATTTCAGCATCAATAGTTCTGGAGAATGTGTCATTTCCACTGAATTGTAATCAGATAGAAATATTGACTGACTAGAAAAATTGTATGCAATAGTTTGTATTTTTATATGGTCAAATATATTATTCCCTATACATTTTGGTGGAAAATTTAATGAAAAAATAAAAATAAAACGAGAAACCATAATATCGTAATTTTTCTAACGACGTGCTAAAAAAGCATTTCAAACGTTAAGCAGAGTATTAAGAAACAGAAAAACTTCATTACAAACAAAAACTGAACTGTTATGTGATATATGTCCTCCTATATGGCTGGACAATTTCCAGACAAATGTAGAAAAGACCTGAAGGAAGAGAAATATGGTTCTACAAAAGAATGATGATGATACCACGGGCAGAATATGCGAGCAACAACAAAATTTTAGACAAAACGGAAACAAGAACAAAACATACTTAAAATCCGGAAGAGAAAACTGAAATTTCTAGGACGCATGAGGAAAGCGATATTGGAAAATGTGATACATACAGGACAGATTGAAGGCAAAAGAACAGAGTCGACCAATGTATAACGCATTTAGTGAGGTTGTGTAAATAGATGGCGGGACAGGGTATAGTAGACATAACAAAACGACAACATTTATTAAGAGCTACAAAGGGCATGGAATTGTGGGGAGCTATGATCGCCTAGGTTCTTAGGAGACATGGTACATTGCACTTTTGCTGTACTAAAGAGGAGGTTTGTGGGTCAGTCTGATACCTTTACGGCAGGGAATGCGGAAAATGGAAACTGTTTTCTTTAACATTTCTTATGCGTGTGAGCTTCCACTTTAAACAACGCTAGCGTATAGAATTTGGCCTGAGACGAATATGAATAAATACCAACAATGATGAAATGTTGAAAAGGAAAACTTGAATCTATCTTTCATATTTATATATTTCTCCATGCTTTGAATATTGCTACCAGATCTGGTCTAGAGCTTGTGTTATGTATTTCTAGGATTCTTGATAGAAAGACAAATGTGCAATGTTATTTGTCCTGACCTGGCATTCCTGTTTCAGTAACGTGCTCGCCGCCGCAATGTAGCTTAGCTGTGTCTTTTCTATAAATACTTACATGGTAATTGTTCTGATGAACCTTTCTCTGTGGTAGCTAGACTTTATGAATTTAAGCGCGTTATTAGATTGTTGTAAGAATCTCATCATTTTACAGTTGAAATATTTAGATATTATCCTAGATTCTCGGTAGTCCAGTGTTTTCTGCATTCTTTGTAGGATTATTCTAGACTCAATGAATTACTATAGTATATATATATATATATATATATATATATATATATATATATATATATATATATATATATATATATATATATATATATATATATCGGGTTCGAATCTCAGTAGTGGATGCGCACTGCTGATGTCTCAAAATATGACGAAACAGTCGTCCAGTGCTTTCTGCATTCTGTTGAGGATTCTTCTAGACTCGATGAATTACTATAATACATATATATATATATATATATATATATATATATATATATATATATATATATATATATATATATATATCACAGGTGATATTGTCCTCATGCTAAAAATGTATTCCCTCCTTATTTTCACCTGTGAAACCTTCTTCCGCCATTTTGCTTTCTTCCAAAATTTAAATTCATTATCAGTCATTAAAGTCTGTCTTCTTAATTCCTGTCCTTTTATTGTTCTTTCTCCTTAAAAATTTTTGAATTCCCTCAGACTCACTAATTCTTGGGTCATAATGGCTTTATTGCATTGCTTGGATTGAAATGATTTTTAAAAAAAACTACATTAATTTTTCAATAAAGATTAACTTTCAGCAGATTAAGTTTCTTTTTTGTTGATTTCCTAATGCTGGTATCAGCTTCGATTCCTTGTTGACGTTCGTTGTCACAAAGGTAACAAAGAAAAGAGAATATTTGATTCTAAATTTAAAGTATTGAGCTCGTATTCATGAAGGACCCAAAAGAAATTAATTATAAATATCCCGATACGCATGAAAAATGACCATAAAACTTTTAAAACTGAATTTAATTAAATGACATTAAAAAAACCGTGAGGCTTTCTAATATTTTTGAGAGGGATAAAGTAGCAAGATTTCTTCTCTGGGAAAGGGCTTGTAAAGTAGAAAATAATTCATCCCCAACAAGGCCGCGTGAAAGGTGATGAGCTCTGTCAAGGCACGAAAATGTGGACCTGGGCAGCTCTAACGTATATACGATATAAGGATTGAAAAGGTAATAAGAACAGTCTAACCCCGAGAAGTGAATAAAGGTTTTGATTCCTAGAAGACTATCGAGTATGACGACAGACAACTGAAGAATGTCGAGAAGTACAAGGGTCGAAACGTTGTGATTATAACAAACGTAGATCTACTGACCCGAATAGGAAATAATAATAATAATAATAATAATAATAATAATAATAATAATAATAATAATAATAAGAGAAGAGAACGATTGAGAATATTTCAACAGAATGTCTGACTTCAAGTTAAATTTGAAAAAATGTAAAATATCTATTTAATATATATCTTTACTTAAAAACTATGATACTTGATTTTTTTAAATACTAACAGTATAACCTTTTTCGACCGGGTGTTTCTTTACTGTTTCAGTTGGAGCAGTTTAAGTTTAAAGTCAGCCCACCCGAAAATCAATATTAGTAACAACAATTGGGTACAACTGAGGCACATTTCCAAATGGGTTGGTGGAGTGTGAGTAACAATTTGAATGGGGTGAGGGATCTGAAAAGGGCCGTTTTTGCGTTCTCAATCTTTCAAGGAAGGAAACTCTTCCATGGACCGTCATAATATTAATATACGATAATTTTTATTTATAATATATATCTTTTTATAATTCTAATAACATTCTGCGTTAGATTTCAATTATCTAAATTGATTGTAAGCTGTTTGTTCAGACATAATATTTTGCCTTTTGGTTTTTGCGCAAAGTGTAAAAATCAGTTTTTTCGACTTTTCACTTTCAAGGTTGTCATTTTTTCCAGACAATTTGGACTTAAAACCGGTACTGAAGAACTGTCAATCAAAAAAAAAAAAAAAAATATATTTGACATAGAAGATGACCTCATAACCACCAACTGTACCATCGGGCCTCAATATATGCTTGTGAATACGTCGACATACAAGTACTCATACCAAGAGAAATTACAATGCCCGTGATCACACATCTGAATAAGGACCAAGCGCAACGTTATTTAACTGCGGTGATAAAATGAGAACAGATGTTTCAACCTTATATGGCCATAGCTTTTCTCATATCAATGATAAAAATTGCTTCAAGCAAATGAATCCTCTATATACAGTGGAGTAATGGATAGCGGCTTGGATTGAGGAAAGGGAGGGCCGAGATCGAATTCCATTCGAATCCATTAAATTCACTTACGTTTTAATAACCTTGGGAAAGTTATGAATCTTCATCTTCTTCTCATAGCTATGGGTAAATAGCAGGGCAGACCGGGTTCCATAGCCTTAGATTGCAACTGGTTTAGCGTAGAAAGAAATGGCAACCTAGTGTGGGAAAAAAATCTGCCTCGTCAGTCATGTATCGAAAGATGCATGATCGCCTAAGCGTGTATCACGCATGACACATAACCGACTGAAATACTTACTTCACATTGAAGAATATCAACAACAGCAATAATTCAAATCTGTAAAGCTAGAAATTAAAATAATGATATAATAAAGGTTAGGTAGGAAACATCCATTAGTACTAGGCAGGGCGATAACACTATAATAATATTTAAAATGTTTATTTTACTGAGAAAAAAACTCTATTAAGAGAAACATTTTATGAATTATGTTACATTCTGTGTCTTCCCTTGACCCCAGCGCTACTGAATAGATGGTATCAACGAAAGTCGGTTTCTTTGTTTGACTCGTTTCATTACAGGAGACGGGCAGACACAGCAGCGTGGATTCTAGGAGGCAGAACTTCAACGGAACGCATGCCACTCGTTGGCTCAGCATCCCTCCCCGTATGGCCTTAGCTTGTCGCTCGAACCTGAGTATGGGAAGTGTACGGACGCTTCAAAATTTCGGCTGCTCTCTCTTGACTTCACGCCGTTTTGGACATATATCCAAAACATAGACAAAGGCAATTCATCATTGTTAGAACACCATACCCACAAACTATTTTGATCAATCGCTGACTATCTCGGCCCAACCTTAGCATTCTTTAATAATTACAATCAACAATAACGCTAAGTCTTCTGTTATTACATGACCAAAGTTTCTTGTATGGAAACGGTTAGTTTCAACGTTCTTTTCTTTTTTCTTTTTTTTTACTAGGGGAGAATAAACAATAATTGCATGTATGGAATATTTGGTTTAATATTCTTGTTTAGAAGTTAGAACGTGGAATCTTGGATAACCGGATCGAATTGCATTTTAGGTATCGTTATTGCTGAAGAGATATGTTTTACTTATACTCGATATTTTTATGCGGACAAAAAAACGATTTAATTGAATTATATTGACTGAAAATAACAGTACAAAAATTTTAGTAAAGAAGGCGAAAAGCAAAATGGTTGCGAGTAAATATAAGCTATTAATAAAACGAAAACTGAAGAAAAGAAGAAATTAAACATGCCATTTCTTAGGCAATGTAATTCATTTAATCCGTGAACAAAATGTACTCTGATAAAAACAAATGTACGTACCTACCATTGTTAAAAGATGGGGACAGATTTATAGTCGGATAAAATTAGTGTAGACTAGTGTTCAGCCTCAGAAGTGAATTTAATAGAGAAAAAGAGAAAAAAAAAATATTGGGGAACAAAATAAATAGGTTTTGGTTCCTTCGGAATCGATTAGCGAGGAGGAGCAGGTGCCAATTCTGAGTTCCATTTTCCTTTTCATAGTCTACACTTGGACTATTTGGGCCATTAAAAAACATTTTGCTTGAGGCAAAAAGTTAATTTTTATCAGACCCAACAATCAACACATCCTACTATATAGCCACCCATACCTTCGTACATACAGATACGCAAATATATATTTATATACAGGTATTTTCATTACATATACCGAAACTCGTATACACGTTTGCATACGCATGTATACACATTTATGTAATCAAAGTTTTTTTTTTTATCAGATACTAGCAGCATGGCCGTGCTTGATTCAAAAATCGTACGACTCATACAGCAATTGCTATCACTTGACTTAAAATATTTTTGCCCTTCCTTGCCTCTAAATGAGTGCTCTTTTCCATGCTGATGTTGCTACATGCCTTACTTCTTGCCTATCTCACAGTGCGATTTTTTTCGAAGCTCTATACTAAACATTAAATCTGTTACGAAAAAAGAACTAAACAAAATGAACACAAAACGATCAGCTTTAAACAAGGACTCGTAACTGGAAAAACCGAATGAAAAAAGAATGTTAACAACAAATACTTTTTCACACCCAACCCAGTTCTGCGGAATCAGAATCAAGGTTGAGTTTAAGCAAGTGAATGAGCCAATTGGAGTAAAGTGCCATGCAGATTAAAAATTTTCCCACTTATGACGAATGCAGCTATCTATATTTTTTGCATGCTAGCATGCTAGTTAACATTCGTGTCAGTCAGCTGTTGGCTCTCACGCTGGCCAATCGAATCTTCCTGTCTATTCGTGGCAGCCAGCTATAGGCTCTCACTCCGGCCAGTAGAAAATGGCTGCAAACTACATGAAAACTGCCTTAGAAGCATGAAAAAATCGACGATTTCCACTATCGAAGGGATTTGAGAAATTCAAAGTCGGTCTTGGGCCTCCCGCTAACTTGGAGCATGTGCATGTAAATTTTGGTGCAAATCCGTCAAAAATCATATATATATATATATATATATATATATATATATATTAATGAATATACATAGTCGGGCTATTGGTAAAGGATATGTTTATTCCTATTTGTTTCCTATCCAGACATTACGATCCATATTTTATCTGTATTTGATTCATACACGCTTAGACACACGTAAACAAACACACACACACACACACATATATACATATAGTGATTTTCCAAGCCTAGCTTAGATGTGGCACGTAGCCGAAAGTAGGGGTGCCCAGTGAGGATCGAACTTACAATAGAGTCGTAATTGTTCTAGCGTGACCGCCTCGAGGTGCGCCACAAGACGTATATATATATATATATATATATGTGAAAATATTGTAGAAAATAGGAAAGAAACTGGTTTGGTAAAAGATCCAAAGTTCCTTAGTATTTTTGTAATTATTTTTAAAAAATAGTGCTCGATACGAAAGTAGAGCATAAATATAATTATTTATTTAAAAATATTATATATTGGAATCATATTTTTAAATAAATAATTATATATATATATATATATATATATATATATATATATATATATATATATATATATACAGTTGTCTCATTGTGTCGTGTCAGAGTCCATCTTGTAACTTTACAAATTTACTATGCATCGAATACAGTTGCCATATCTGGTCTAGCCCTCCTGCTATTCATCTCAAGATTTTTGGCCAAATCCAAAAAAGGATCTGCAATGTAATCGATTCTGACTTCGCATCTTGACTTCAGTCACTTTCTCACAGACGCGATGTGGTTTCCCTCTGTGTTTTCTACAGTAAATTTATGGTAACTGCTCTGACGAGCTTTTTTTCCTGGTACCCAACTACAAGAATTTAAGCGTGCTACTAGATTCGCATCTTGGTCCTACCATTTTACTATTCAAATAATTTAATGTAACCACCACTTCTGGTCTAAATTTTTTTTTCTCGCCCTTCCCATTGGAATTCATTGCGTTTACTTGCCTCCCTGAAAAATACTATCTTCAAAAATTTAAATGCAAAGTCAAACGCCATCTTCTGTCGTCTTAAATCCCGTTCATCTTTCCTCAAACTCATTACCAGTCTTTTCTCTCACTTTCATTCTCTGTAAACCACTGCGTACTAGTGGCATTACCCCGTTGCTGGGGTGAAATGATTAATATATACATATATATATATATATATATATATATATATATATATATAGAGAGAGAGAGAGAGAGAGAGAGTGTGTGTGTGAGAGAGAGAGAGAGATATGCAGAGAGCCAATCAGACAGACAGACTTGAATAAACTGTGATAGAAAGATATACACTATTAAGTCTATTAATATCTGTCTCTCTACCTATCCTAGTCTATTAATATCTGTTTTAGTCTGTTAATTTTATCTATCTATCTATCTATCTATCTATGTTCGTTTATTAATATCTATCTGTCTATCTCTCTCTATTTCTCTCTCTCTCTCTCTATATATATATATGTATATATATATAGAGAGAGAGAGCAAGACAGAGAGAAAGAGAGAGATAGGGATACATAGTCAGACAGACAGTCTTGAATAAACTGTTTTAGAAAGATATACACTATTCAGATAGATAGATAGATAGATAGATAGATAGATAGATATTAGGTTGGTGCAAAAATAATGACAATAAAAATACGTCAAAAACCGATATTATTTTTGCACCAACCTGATAGATAGATAGATAGATAGATAGATAGATAGATAGAATAGAAATATGTAACATTAAGGTGATATGATTGATGATTTGTTCACGTGCGTAAGAACAGGGACACGTGTAGTCGTTGATGTGGAATTCTCTATAAACATCTTAACTAAAAACTGAATGAAGCTGATCCAGTCTCGTCGAATTTCTCTGCAAAAATGACAAAAGCCTTGAGATTATGACACCTGCCTGTACAGCCAATTGATACCACGTTGCTGAACAAACCCATTCTTTTGATCGCAGACTTCAATCCGATTCTGTCATTTCCCGTTTTTTACCGGTATTTTCGGATAATAACCTAGGCAATTTGCAATCATTTACTCTCTTCACGTAAATTAGGACAAACGATACAGCTTCATTGCCAAATAAAAACTGCAGTATTTAAATACCACCTAGCCAGAGGACTGTAATTACCTTTATAAAAAAAAGATAAATTTATGGCTTTGCTGACGGAATTTTTTCATCAAATCTGAGAGTCTCTAGTGAGAGCATAGTGGTTATATTACAAGAAATAGAGATTGGTGGTCTTTTCAGTATAACTAAATACGACTTGTATGACTTGTCTCTTTTCTATAAATACTCCCCCCATCTCCGCCCAGAAATGCATAAGTATGTCTGGTCGGTCGAATGCCTGTCTGTTTGATATCAAACCGCGAAAGAATCTTTGAAGAAACCCAAAATAGTCTAAGAAGACAATGGAAAAAATATGTTCCAATTCTCGTCGGAAACAAAAAAAAAAGGTCTGCACCAGAAAATTAAATATTCAAATGTAATCCTGGAAGATTCTAACCAGGCTCGTTACGATCGACCGATTGATTTTTTTACGGCTTGTCAACCCATTGCAGGTTATTTAAAGCCAGAAAATATTTTTAGATTGTAAGTATAACATTATTAATTATTACTAGAACATTATTATTTAAAGCCAGAAAATATTTTTTAGATTGTAAGTATAGCATTAATAATTATTATTGGAAATAATTATTGTTTAGGGATGCAAGTCTTATTAATTATAATTAGCCCATAGCTGGGGGGAGAGGCAGAAGTGTTGGATTCATACCTTATCTAAGGATATTTGCGTATAAGGGAATATAACGAACCCAACAGGAATTGGAAATCGGCTCTGTAATTAGCAATTATCCATTAAACCACTCGAACATTCGAGGCTTATGCATGATATTCTTAAGAGCGGGCGAAAAGTACCATATAGTTTCTTCTAATTTCAATCCAATGGCTTCCCAACGTACCACTCATTGGGCTGTTTAGCTGAAACTGATTTCTATGAGATTTCTTAAACATCGCCAATGGAGACTGGAAGATTTGCGTTGTGTCACTTGGTCAAACGTTATCATGATCTGAGCTCTTTCCGATAGAGAGTCGAGTTCGTGCATGATGGAGACAGCATTGCGGCTTAGCATCCAACTTCTCGGAATGCTATTTGGATCTGTAATGGTGTTGGACATTGCTGAACTTCACATAAACGATTAGTGAAAATAATTCCACTTTCCACTGATTTCTGTTTGCTGTAGTTCTTGGTGACAAGGGTTTGTTGCAGCAAGATAAAGAACTCCATTTTCTACAATCGCCCGTTCGATTTAAACCTCCATCGAATATGATGCTTTGTTTGTGGATGTGTAGCTAGTGTAAGCGTTAATCCATACATAAACGGGATTAGGCGTGCCGACTTAAAATTTCGACTAACCTCACACTTCGCACTAATGACCTTGGAGAAAAAAATGAATCCCAATTTCTCCAATTTAAATAACAGCTAATTTTGAAGGACAATTCTGCATTAAAACTTCTGTGAATAACAAGGTTCGTTAAAATTGGTGGGGCAAACATTTCAAATTTAACAACTCTTAATTTAACGCCCCGTAAATAGTAGGGCAAACTGTACGCGTTAGATTTGATGAAGTAAACATTCTCGCAGGAGGACAAATCGGAATTAAAAGCCCCGTGAATAATAGCGTAGACTGGGTTCTTTAACCTTGATCGGGTGACCGGTCTAGGAGAAGGAAATGTCCGAATTAAACCCATGTAATTAATAGGGAAGACTTGGTTCTTTACCCTTGGTAGGGAAACCAACTAGAGAAAGACAACATTGAATCCGTAAGTAATAGAGTAGATTTTCCTTTCTAGCCTTAGTAGGTTAGCAAGTCGTGAAGGACAACTTTGAATTGAAAGCTCTGTAAGTAACTGTTGTGGATTCCGAGCTTAAATTCGGCCTCCAATGAATGACCATCGCAGAAATGAAATATAACAAATAAATGTATTTACACAATAATACAATTGGTAATACTGTTAGTAGATCCGGAAACGCGGCTAGTAGCAATGATATATATATATATATATATATATATATATATATATATATATATATATATACAGTCTGGTAAAATTAGTCTCGAAGTAGGACTCCTTAGAGTCTACGTGTTAGTAACTGTGACTTCTAAGAGCGGTTACCTCACACGATTACTCTACCTCCAACTGAATCGCAATCACAATCTCAATCTCTCTACTCTGACTATATTTAGTCACCCCCACCCACGTGGGCATCATGTGGCACAAGGCCGGTTTAACGTGGGATCTCCGAGTCCGTGGGTCCGGCCAAAAATATGCCCATTGAACCCGTATAAACGGATTCAGGGTCGGTTTCCCTCTCCGAAAGAGAATCCGCCCGTCGGCGTAGCCATTTTCGGGTTCCTCCCCGCCCGAAGGCAGAGAGTTCAACCGATCTGTCGTTCAATATTTATTTGTATGATATATACAAAATGTGGCACAAGGCCTAAAAGGGGGGTGGGGAAGGACGGTTTTCATCTGTCTTAAATCTAAACTTAGCTAGTCGCAGACACTGACCCAATCAAGCCAACAATATTCCAATCACCAAAACAGCACATTCACTCCTACCTTTCTTACTACGTCCACCATAATACCTCAAATTCTCTATGATGTCCTAACTAGAACCCTTATGTACAATTATTGTTGGTGGGGGGAGGGTCAAAATTAACAACTTTTAAAATGATCCCCAAATGAATATTTACAATATGCTTTAAATATTTACACTAAACTAAACAAAACTGTGTTAGTAATAAAACCCCCCACAAACCATGAATGTGGCAGAAACATCAGTTCACCGGACGAAATCAATGCGGGACTATGAAGAAATGAAAAAAGCATTCATACCTCCAAGCATTCACGCAGGCATACACACATTCATACACAACAACAAATACGAAAAATCACACACACGAAACGAAAGTCGTCCCGCATCCACCAGAGAACTGACATCACTGACCACCTAACGAGGGAGGGGATGGGGAATTAAACAAAAGAAAAAAAATAGGGACAGAAATAAAAGGGACCAATGCGCATGCATACCCTAGCTAAGTTTTACTAGAAAAAAAGGGAAAAAACTAAAAGTTCAAAATACAAAACCTAGTCTAACCTAAAATCTGGGTGGGTTGCCTATGTTCAACCCTGTTAGGACAAAATTCTGTACCTAACCGACATCCAAATGCCACTCTAGGTCAGCCCGTTTCACTCTACACATTCGCGCAAGATTCACCCACCTTTTGCCGAATTCCGATGAAGGGAGCCGCCGCCTTTCCGTCCTAATCTTGACTTTAAGCTGATGCTTAAAGAACAAGATCAGTTGGGAAGAGGTGAACTTCTCGCCCTCATGGAATCCCTTCTGACGCGTCGTCCAAATCACGACTCTCATAATCCCTAGTAAGCAACAGAACACATAGTGTTCAGCCTTCGTCAATTGCGGCACCACATTGCTACAAACAGAACTGGCTTCCAGGACAAAGAACTTTCCCTGCAGCATGCGAACCATGAGGCCTTCAACAAACTTGCACAACGGCACTACCGTCCTGCACTGAAAAAAGGCGTGACCAATGGTCTCGACTTCGCCAGTACAGTGACGACAGTTTGGATATTTCTCCAAACCTGCTGAACAAAGTCTCTTGCCGACCCAGAGGGCCCCACGAATCATCAGCCAGGTGAGTGATGCCTCATCATTATTGAGACATTTCAACCCAGGCGCCCAAGGCCATATCGAGCGAGCCTCCTGCTTCGTAAGACCGAGCTCGTCGATCAGACCATCTTGAACGGACCCCCTAACTAACAACTGATACAATGCCTTACGAGACAACGCCCGGGCGTCGGAGAGGCCATCCGTCGTCCGTAAGAGGAGCTTCAAAGCACTGCGACATTCGCGGTAGAAGGAGCACTCGGCACGAGGTGTACGGCCGGCCTCCACCTCGCACGAGTGCACACTTCTCAGGGATGGGAAATGTTTTCGGACATCTTCTTTCCAAAAGGTGCCCACCTCATCCAATCCGCGACACATTCGGTCTAGAAAGGTAATGCGAAGCATATATTGACGAATCTCAATGCTAGGCATACCCAGACCGCCCTCAGAACCGATCTGTCGTTCAAGAGTTGAGCGACTGACTCTTGGTATTTAACGGCAGCAGTCCAAGTACACACTTGTAGAGTTCACTTGTATGAAAAAGGGGTGAACCTCATAACAGTAACAGAGGAGACTGTGCTCTTTATCCTAGGCAGGGTAATCAAGCGAAGAAAAGAATAATTTCTGAATTAAAACAGAACTCGAAGAAGAAAGAGTTACGTTGGTTTATCTTTCCCTAGACACACACTTCTGTTGTTATGGCAGCAGTACATATGGTGCCATTACGGCCCTAAATGATTACGTGAATCGTGAATGTTGATTGGGTATGAGGTCAAGATTCAAGAATTCAGATATCAATTCGGTTTGGCATTTGTAAAAGTTTGTAAATATAAGAGCTCATGTTAAAATTTATTTAAAAAAAAACATTTTAAATTAAAAATATAAAATAAATAAATTTTACTAATTTGTACAACGTCTATGAGTCAAATAGTGACTTTAGTTGGCAACTAGAATAGAAGAATGACAATTGTAAATTCAAAAGAGGTTGGGCATGTGCCTAGCAAGTTAATCAAGTAAAAGGCTTCTTTCGAAAGAAACCAAAGTAGCATCAGCTAGTGTCTTTGAGAACAGTGATACCCTGCTCAGTGGAGTCTACGCGAATTGAGTGAGTGTCATGGCGACAACATACGGTATGTTTTTTTTTTCTCAATAACACTTTGGCAAACATAAATACAACACACCCGCAATTAGACGTAATATCAAAAGATTTCTTCCCCATGACTTCACTATTTTTTAACTACCTTCACTCCTCAGCAAGGTTTATTGTTTTAAAAACCGATGATTAGAACTGGAATAAAACTTAAACATACGATGAAAGTGAATTTATACAGTTTTTTTGTTCTTGAGAATTTATAACGAAAATATTAAACTCTATGTATTAGACTGTTTATTTACAACAATAATTTTATATTTGCAGCATTGTAAAACAAATACAATTAGAACTAATCTAATATTTATCATTTACCAGTTTATAAAGAATTAAATATGAAAACCATTTTGTATTGATCAATTTATAAACATTTACTAAATTATTAAAATATGTGGACCAAACTATAAGGATGTCTTTATTATTTACCATTTTGTAAAGTTTAAATCAATTGGCAATTAGACGATGTTTTGCCAGCCATTCTAATGATTTTTATAATAAAAAAATATTCTAAATAAACAATAATGTTTATTATTTTTGTCAGTTCTCAAGAACAAAAAATGTATAAATTCTCTTTCATTTATTTCGTCTTTATTACAATTCTAATCATCGCTTTTTAAAACAATCAAAATTGCCGAGGAGTGAAGGTAGTTAAAATAATAGCGGTGTCATAGGAAAAACCGTTCATTTGACATTCCATCTTATTTCGGGAATGTTTATCTGTTTGCTAAATCTTTTTCCAGTATCAGGGGTAGTATTTTTTTTTCTGTTCACACCCATAAAATAAATAAAAACTTTTTTTAAATATATATTTTTCATTCCATTTACATCAAGGAATTCTTTTCTCTGACAAGTAACCTTTTATAATATACATTGCGAGTCTGCCGGGTATACGTTACCTTTGCTTTCTTGTTTTTTCTGTGTTACACGCTAAATAAAAAAAAAAAAGAAGCTAATTTATCTTTTGAACTCGAGAAAAAGAAAAGTACAATCGACCATGGGGGCGAAAAAATGTGATATTAAATGAATTCCAGCGGCTGTGAGATTTTTCTCTTTGAATTTAATGGGTGTTTGGGGGTATGGCGTAGTAATGAATAGCTGATCGAAATAAGAAATCGGAGAGACGGGTTCGAATTCCAGTCTCGTTCGTTATATTCACTTACGTGCAAATACGCCGGCGACAACTCTGAATTCAAAGCCTTTAACTATGCGTTAAATAAGCTCACCAGCCGGTAATTAACCAAGTGTGGTGTGTGTGGCCACAACCCTGAAGATATGGTCAATCAAGGAGGGGTTCTTTTCAACAGGAGTGAGAAGTCCCTGGATTTGAATTGGGATTTGGTCATCACCAATATTACATCAAATTTATAAAATAATAATTATTCCATGTTAACTAGATAACCAAATTCCAAAATCTCCTACAGAAGTTAGCTACGGAGAGTGAGAAGAAATGACTAAGCATAAACTACAAGACGGAATGCGTGGTCATCAGTAAGAGGAAGAACCCGATCTGCAAGTCGGGAAGACTAGAATCAAGCAGACAAGGAAGTTTAAATATCTGGGAAGCGTCTTGACAGAGGACGGTAAGTGCAACACTGAGATCCGTAGACGTATTGGGATGGTCAAGGACGCATTCCAAAAGCTGGGCAGACTACTGCAAGACAGAAGGATTTCTTTGGTAACAAAGAAAATAATACTTGTTACGTGACACCTGTTCTTTTTTCAGGCAGCGAATATTGGACGATTTCCTCAAAGATGAAGAAGGGACTGGAGGCGACAGAGATGTGGTTCTACAGAAGGATACTAAGTATTAGGTTGGTGCAAAAATAATGACGTAATAATGTCGTTTTTTGACGTATTTTTAACGTCAAAAAACGACATTATTACGTCATTATTTTTGCACCAAACTAATATATCATGGACTGAGTGTGTGAGCAACGATGGGATCTTAGAGAGGTGGCAAACAAGGAGGAGGCTTATACATAAGAAAGAGGCAGCTGAATTTTCTGGGACACATAATGAGGAAGAAAGGCCTGGAGTATCTGATACTCACGGGTGGAATAGAGGGAAAGAGAGACAAGGGAAACCAACGCGTGACATACCTGGCGGGCGTAAGCAAGTGGATGACAGAATGTGGTCTGGGGGGGGGTGGCAGAGGGAAGGATATTGTTGAGATCTGCAAGGGATAGAGGGAGGTGGAGAGCCATGATCGCCTACGTCCTGAAAGGACATGATACATAAAAAGAAAGAACCTGTAATTGACCAAGCGAGGGGAGTGCGGCTACACTCTTGAAGATAGGGTCGACCAGCCTGGGGTTCCTTCGACAGGTGTGAGAAAGACAAGTGTCTTTTTTTATTTCAGTTAGAAATCCTTTAGAAATCACATTTTTTCCTGTTGACATTATGAAATTAATGATATCACAGGTAGAGTTTCATGAAAAAGCAAAACGATTTCACTTTAGAAGAAGAGAACAAAATACAAAATTACGGTTACTTTTTAACACCAACTGCATTGAAACCAGATGAAGCAGATCAGAATACAGCCTGGGTTACTCTAGACTTCTTCTTATACAGTGCTGCGCAAAAGTAATTGAGCCCCTAAGATAATATTTTTAAAAATTGTCTCCTTTTTCCAAATAATCAACAAATCTAAATTAAAGTAAATATTCATTAACACTACAACACTAACCATGGGTATATAGTACCCAGCGCAAATTTTCTTATTTTTAATTACAATTTTCCGTACCTGATTTTCTTACCTAAATAATATATTTTTTAGTTTCTATTAATTTTAACTCAAAGTACAAAGTTTGAAGTGCCTGCATGTAAAATATTAGAAATAAAGATTTATATTTAATATTTTTTTTGACATTTTCAAAATCGTGTATGATATACCCATAGTTAGTAGTGGCGTAACTTTAACTGATGGTTAGTGTTCTAGGTTTAAGAAAAACCTTTAAACGAATTCAATCGCATTCAAATGTTTTTATCCAGCTGGAGTAAAATTATAAATTAAAATTTAAAAGTGAAGCCTTACATTTACACTCTGTATTTTTGTTTTATATGATACCAGTGCAAATGACTTTTTTGTACGCGTGTAAAAATCAAGATTGCATTTGTTCATTTTTTGGTAAGCTGTGTATAGTGCAGTCAATCATTATAACTAAATTTAAAAAAAAATGCCAAGAACTTCATGAAGCTTTAAAAACATTACATAATAATACGTCAACAAAAAGCTATAAAGCTATTTGGAGTCCACATCTCCACCGTGTGACAAATTATTTATAAATGGAAGACCTTTGGCATGACGACATCGCAATCAAGAAGTGGCCGTCCGCGAAAAAGTAACTGCAAGAGCAAGTAGGCATCTGGTTTGGCAAGCCCAGGTGAATCCTTCTGTGTCCTCTGTGGTTCTCAAAGGCTCCTTGGTAAATATCGAAATCATACGGCTACAGTGCGACGAAATCTGAACGATGACGATCTTCATGGCAAAATGCCTAGAAAAAAAAACACTTCTTACGATAAAGCATAAACAAGTTCGTCTCAACTATGCCAAAACTTAAATTAATAAACTAAAAAAGTTCTGGTAAAAGGTTTTATGGCCGGATGAAACCAAACTGCAGTTTTTGGAGAGTAACGATAGGCGTTATGTCTGGCGAGTTCCTAATACAGCTTCTGATGGGAAGAATTTAGTGCCAATAGTTAAACATGGTCGTGAGAGCATTATGATTTGGGGAGTGCTTCGCTGCAGCAAGAACAGGCAAAATAGTACGCATTGACGGTACAATGGGCACCGAAAGGTACCAAGTAATTTTGAACGAAAGTCTCTTGCCATCGGTTCGATAGTCGGGTTTAGGTTGCGGTTAGTTCCTCCAGAAGATGAATGATCCCGAACA
The DNA here is from genome assembly GCA_963932145.1 of Acanthosepion lycidas. NCBI lineage: Eukaryota > Metazoa > Mollusca > Cephalopoda > Sepiida > Sepiidae > Acanthosepion > Acanthosepion lycidas. Next base: position 81,196,579 of record OZ010576.1, read on the forward strand.
TTAAAGCAAAATCACGAAAGAATTGGTTCGATAAAAGAAATATCAAGTCTTGGAATGACATAGTCAAAGTCCCTTATATAAGCCCAATTGTAAAATCTGTGGTTTAAGTTAAAGAAGCCAGTAAATGCAAGGAACCCAGGTAATATCGAGCAGTTGTGAGTGTTTTACTAAGAAGAATAATCAAAAATTGAGCACACTCATGCCTGGAATATATTTAAAATTATAGTAAAAGACGCCGTGACCTCAAAGAAAAAAAAACAGCAGGGGGATAAGAGGAAGAATAATAAAATAAATCACCGTAAAGAATTGAATCGAAGCAATAACGTTAATAAACAAGAAAATAACAAAATAAAGGCTAAGCAGTTTTTGAGTCTCGCGCTTCGATGCCAATCGAAGACCAACGTGTAAATTGTGTGCACAGGGTATAATAACAATAAATTAAGAATAACCAAGTAATCAACAGAGTTATATATATATATATATATATATATATATATATATATATATATATATAATCACATTCCAGTTATATTAAGACCCAGCAGCCATTACTTCACCTTAAAGAGAAAAAGTTTGGCTTGGTTTAGTTTGTTTGCTTAATGGCTTGGTTTGTTTAATATCAATTCCTGATAGATCATTTAATACGGAATTTTATTCTCTTGTGGGCTTTGGTAAATTTTTTTCCAAAAATGTATTGCTGGTAATTTTTTTCAATAATATATTGCAGGTAATTTTTTTCTGATTAAATCTTATATTTTCAGGTTTTGACCCCAGGTTGGGTTTTCAATATTTGCCCATAGCTGGGATCTTAACAAGTGGTGCCACCCTGAGACAGGGTGAATCTGGGAACAACAGCAAGTAATAGGTGGTTCCACCTTCCTCAAACGCCGCCGATCAGAGTCCTTGCCCCTAGATGTAGTTTATCAAAATAATGATAATAGGGGGAAATATAATTAAATTTAGAAGTTTACACATTTTTTACAAAGAAAGTTCAGTTTTTCATTCTTCTTTGTGATGCCATGCAATCAGAGAAAAAAATGTACTTGGGGTCATTTTATCGAAAGAAATTTGCGTATGACGTAAGATGTCGCCATGTAACACCTATCCTGACACCACTGGATCGATGTACTGTACAAGACCGGCCGTTGGTCTTGTCCTGGTCTAGTATTACAGGTTCAGTCAAAGTCTCCGGTTCACAATATCGATTCGATTCCAATTTCGAGTCACGTTGTGATTTTTTTTTTTTTTTTTTTTATAATGGAATTAAGAAATCGTAGATCTTTGAAGATTCAGCCGGTCTACCTGCAGGTTCGTTGGGGCGAGAATCGGACCAAGCAGAAAATCAAATATGAACAAGTCGATTCGAGTCCAAAGAAAAATTTATGTATATGTATATAAGGAAAAATTGGTACAAACAGAATAATGCTTCTTTTACAAGAAAGTATTATATATGAAATAAAGTCCCCGCCTCCAAAAAAAAAACATAAAAAAAAAAAAAAAATTGCAAATAATTCTGAAAGTAGAGAAAGCTGCTAAGTTTGGCTTGGTTTAGTTTGTTTGCTTAATGGCTTGGTTTGTTTAATATCAATTCCTGATAGATTATTTAATACGGGATTTTATTCTCTTGTGGGCTTTGGTAATTTTTTTTCCAAAAATGTATTGAAAGCTACTTTCGAGTTCACTCATTTTGTTCTTAGCAGTGGCCGTAATTCTTTCACTATCAGGATATAAGTGGGGGTTCACTGGCAGTATTGCGCCAATATTGAAGATAACTTGAGTTCCCTTCCTCTCTTATTACAGCAGCAAGCGGACGTTTTCACTCTCACTGCCTATCTCTCTCGATTTCGATTTCTTGTCAACTCACATCACCCAATTCGTCATCCAACTTCAACTGTTTGTTTGCGCACAAACACGCGGTTAAGTAAACGAGGTGGTAGCGATAAAAACCCGGGGTGTTGATAACTTAGAATTCAACCTGATTTCTGACCTCTCCTCCTTCATGATTAAATGAACAGTCACTTCAACTCAATTGGTATTCCATAGTTCATATAAACACTATTGTTTTGACATTTTATATTAATAATTCTGACGAAGCACAGATTCTCTAGGCAGAAACTTCACCACAAATTATTTTTCTCATCTATAAATAAAATTCTATATTACTATAATTATTAATATTTCAATGGTGACCATTGCACACCAATGAGTATTTTCTTTTGCAATTTACATACGAGTATTGTTGCTCTAACAGGAATTCGATCCCATCTTTGACGGCCCAATTTGATATAATTCCCTGAGTACCAATAACAACAGGTAGCATTGGTGCATTCTGATTTCTATCTAGAACACTTTGTGCTTACCTTTCTCAAACGTTTTCAACTATTTGTTGGATGGGGTTGCAACATCTGTCAGAAGTTTGTTTCGCACATGATTTTTCACAATTATAACTGGTCGATTTGTTTCAATTAACCTACCAATCTGAACACTGAAATTCCAGATGATTTTAATTTTATCGTTTTGCATAACATGTGATGGATTATGTTTCGACCAATTCCCGAATTGAATTAGCGATATATTGACTAATGTATGCACTGAGTTTCCCTATGATTTCATTGTATGTACTCTGTAGGTGCCAATCAGATATTATCATTATTATTATTATTATTATTTCGATTTCTGCTATGGTCAAACTACCTATCAAGTCTGCGGGAAACCAAAGGTAGATAGTAGTTCATTGTTATGGCTACATTTCATGATTTGCTTTTTTAACTCCCATAACATCACTAGTGTTACATGAACAAAGTTCTTGGTGTGTGGGCTCTACTTATCAAGTCACCTCTTTTGTATTTCTCTTAAGCTGTAATTTCCAGGGATTTTTTCAATGTGTTGTTGTGTTCCTTTTTTATCATTTCAAGCGCACCTACTATGCTTTGATTGGTACTGTTTTCAATTTTCACATTTTTTCTATATATATTTCCATGTCTTTAAACTTCGATAGTTTATTAAATTTCTTAGTAGCTATGTTATACTCCGCTTGTTATTATTATTAGTAGTAGTAGTAGTAGCAGTAGTAGTAGTAGTAGTAGTAGTAGTAGTACTATTAACGTATTAATAATAATATTAATTATTATTATTACAGAAATTCCTACGCAAAAAAGGCATATAATATTCATATCCAGCGTAGTCACAATTTTCCACAGGTTTACAATATATCGTCCATCAAAAGTCTTCCCTGACATTACAAATGTTTTGAGGGGTATACATTCTGATGGATAAATCACGGATAACTATGTCGTTTCCCGACTGTCGATTTAAATTAGTTTCTGGCAGAAAATATATCTTTTTTTTCAGATGTAAAAGAAATTAGCATTTGAAAATATGCAAAAAAGTAATCAAATTTAGAAACAATTTAAAAAAAAATATATTTCCAAAATAAAAAATGAACAAAGGATAGTCGGATGAATTAGAATAATAAAAAAAAATAATGACAAAAATCAAAGAGAAAAAACATTCCTTTAAAGATTCTTCTGCTTGTGTCCCCCTCTGTATTCTCCTTCTGTCGATCTACTTCACAAAATCAACTTATTTATATCTATCTATCTATCTATCTATCTATGTACTGACTTGTCTTTATTTCGATCGGTTTCTGTTTATCTCTCTCTCTTCACATTTCTCTCTCTCTCTCTCTCTCTCTCTCTATCTATTTATCTATCTCGATAAAGATATTACATCCCAAAGGGCATCTGTTTGATAAAATTTAAATTTCATTACTTGCTCTCAAATTTTCTAAATCAATATTTTTTTTTTACTTTTTCCAGAATTCTATTTAACGTAGAAGAAAAATAAATCATTAAATAAATACAATTGCCAACAGTATTTCTTCAATTAATTAAAATTGGTGTCAAGACAAACCCGATCAGTCACTATTTCAAAGACCTTCTGGTTTTTATTTTTTCAATTTTTAACAATTCTATCTCTGTATGACAACGTACTTAAAATAGTTTTGTTTTTATTTTCAAGACCGCAATTACACAATATATTTTAACAAATAAAATTTAAAATTGTTAATCAAAAGGATGTTTCAATTTTGGCTTTAACTGCTAGAAAATAACAAATTTCATCTTGAGAGAAAAAATTAATAACTTAAAATAAGTTTTAATAAAAATAATGAGTTATTTTATATTTGTTTAGCATACCATAAATTTATATTTGAAAAATAAAAGTAGAAATTTGTTCAACTTTAGTTTAGTTTTTGTTAACTTTATATTAAAGATTCATAATCCAAAGAAAGGTCTCTAAGGTTATTTGATCCTAACTTGGCATCAGTACTGCAAGCAAGTTTTTCACTAAGTGAGGTGATAGCGCCAGTACCTTTTCATTTTCTTTTTTTTTTTTCTCAGTAGACAGAAAAAAAGGCCTTTTTCACTTCTAATGGGTTACTCTTTTCTATATCTTGAGGGACAGCGGGTAACAGGATCGGTCGCACAATGCTTAGAGCTACAAAGAATAGGAAGATGTGGAGAGCCATTTTCGCACGTTCCCTTTAAGGATACAGCACATAAAATAAAACAAAGATTATAAAGGAAAATGATACTGTTCTAGAAAAACAGGCCTATAATTAAGTGAGAGGTGATAATTATAGTTATAAAAAAGGAGGAGATTTGGGCCAACAGATATTTCGTTTACATTATTTACATTGTTCGTAGTGATGTACTCATCTTTAGTGTTATGTTTATAACGTTTCGGTCGTTGTACGCTCCGGCCTTCGTCAGGCGATTCAGGTGTTTAATATAAATAATGTAAGTTATTATAAAATAAATATAGACATATATCTCGTTCTATAGAAAGGTAGGTAGGTATAGCTGGCCACTTGCATTCGAGGACATCTGCCAATCGCTTACTCGGACACATTTGTGTTTATTCAACACTCACTTGTGATTTATGGTGAACAGACGACGGCTTGTGATTTCGTGCTAGCGCAGCTATAGACGGACCCCAAGGGTTCCGTTTACCCAATTTCACTCACAAGGGTTGGGCCAACCCGTGGTATGCTTTTCAGACATTTTCCAAAGGTGCCTCACGCTGGGATCGACCCCACCAGTTCGATAACATGGTGAGATTCGAACCGGGGTCTCATAGTCAGAAGGCGAACGGTCTAACCACTCGGCCACGTGCCGATACGTCCTAAAGACGCTGAGAATATCATGATCGGAACATACATCTAGAAAGTTTTAAGAAAAATGTGAAATTTCTGGAACGCGTAACGAGGGCTCACAGATTTTGACACAATTAGGACATATTGGAGGCAAGAGTAGACAGTGAGTAACCTACCTACCAAGCTTGTGCAAATGCATGGCAGGACAGAAAGAGGGAGCGATAAGAACAAAAAAAAACCTTGTTTAGAGCTACAAAGAATAGGAAGTTGTGGAGAGTCATGATCCATGAATGAATAGAATCCACACAGTGGACTGTCAGCCGACCTGACTACTATAAGAGAAATGAATAACGAACTTCATTGGCAGAAATCTAATCAAGGTTTTAACTTTGAAGACGAGAAATGATTAAATAGTACAAGACTAACAGATTCCACGAGTTTATTCCTCCCCCACCTTTGAAAATAGCTACGTGCAGATGTGCAGGTGGTGTAATGCATAGGAGGAAATCGAAGATCCGAGTTCGTATTCTAACCAAGGTCGTTATATCTAATTACGCACAAATACCTTGGGTAAAGAATGAATCCATCTCTCCCCCGCTTTGATCTCGGTTATAGAATAGAACCAACTGGGCACTCCAGCCTTGGTTGGCAACCAGTCTAGATGAAGCGAAATGAGTTTTTAAAAAAAGTCTATGTAAGCCTTGTAAAGCATATAGTATCATCAACTAATAACTGTCGCCCAGATATCACTCGGCCTTGGTTGTTCCGTACGGGCGTTTGTTAGATGACAAAAAATTTGATACATACAGGAAGTATATATAATAAGTTCTCATTAATAACAAAACAATGCTATGGTGAACAATAATAAATTAATTACCGCTAATGTTTGATCTCCAACCCACCTGCTTCGGTGCTTTGCTTAGTTTATTACAAGTATCTTATAGTGACTTTATTGTCACCCTAAATATATATACATATATATATATAGATATAAATATATATATATATATATATATGTGTGTGTGTGGTATAAAATGACAATTGGAAAAAAAAATCTTAGATTTAGCCGACGCGTTTTGTCTTCCGACTTTTTCAAGGCAAAAATGAAATCGAAATGTTTTTGTTGTTATACTTACATTCATAAATCCAAATTTAAAAAGATAGACACTTCTGTCTAAGCCTTTTTTTCTGGTTAATTTAAATTACCTTTATAGTAAGGGATTCTGTCTTGTCCAAAGAATTGATATGGGAATTTAACTATATATATATATATATATATATATATATAGATAGATAGATACGTTTCGTTAAAACTACTGACAATACACTGCAGTTAGCTTTTTTTACCAGTGTTTATACATTAAATAAAAAAATCAACCGTAGTACATTTTCAGTTTTTTAACGAATTTTTTATAAAATTGGGATTGCTGTCCAAATAGACGATATTCTCTCTCTCTCTCTCTCTCTCTATATATATATATATATATATATATATATATATATATATATATATATTAAGCAACTCAATCAGAAAGTGTAAAATTTCTATGTAATGTGCTATATCATCTGAAAGGACTTCATCGAACGAAAGATTCGTTGCACTTTTTTTTCTGTCATTCAATTGCCTGATATTGTTTTAATATATAGAAATTTATATGCCATATTCTCATTCTCTCACACACACAAACATACACAAACGCGCGCGCGCACACACGCACTCACACACACACACACACACACACACATATATATATATATATATATATATATATATATATATATATATACACAATGGATTTTTTTTAATCCGACAGATTTGTAGCAATTTAAAACATTATTTTTAGTGGTTACTCGTATTTGAGTAGGCGCTCCGTTTACTTATTAAACAGTATACAGGACTCGGTGAGTAAATTGCCACCATTTTATATTTTTAATTTCCAGCATATAGTCGATTGCTCAGCATAGAAGTGTCAATTGGGCACTGTCTGTGAGAAAAACAGTAATATGGCACAATTTACTCCGCCAGAAATTTGGAAATAGCATGCTGTACTGGTTGGCATTCGCACCGGAAGCTCCCGTACGTACATTTCAGCCTGTTTGGTTGTCAATCTGAGTACAGTGCGGAGGATTTGGAAACAGTTGGATGAGTATAATGGTGATTACGAATATAAATATGTTTGTAGTGATCACTAGAGATGGCGACGTTATGCCTTCATTCATCTCCCTACAGGGCCTCAGACTCAACACGGCGGCTTACATCAAGTGCCTTGCGGAGGTAGTGCTGCTCTGGGTCAAAAGGGTGACTGCTGGCGGGCCCTATGACTGGCAACAGGAATCTGCCTCACAAACAAGAGAAAGAACCCATGACCATCAGACAATTTCTACGACGACATCGCCTTTTACATCTGGCCACATAACTCCCATACAACCCTCGTGATTATTATGTGTGGGCTGCAGTTGTTCAAGGGAAAACCAACACTCCTTGTAATACCAAAGATGAACTGAAGGCAAGGATTATGGTAGCATTCACCAACTTAAACAAGGAGACCGTCCAGAAGAGTTGCAGATGATTCCGAAGTTTTCTAGAGGCTGTGGTTGAAGATGAAGGCAATTTTATTGAATAAATTTAATCTTTAGTATTTCAAGAAATTTTTGTGCAATTTTGGTAAATATATCTATTAAAATGTGATATCAGTGTTATTTTCATTTTGCGGAATTTAGACGATAATTTTATCCATCTTTCCCGGTATTTATTTATTTTCATTTACCTGACCTGAATACTCAAGGAATCTTATTGAAGAAAAATGTGTGACCTTCGACCGGAAACTAACCCGCGTCTCTCAGGACAAAGGGAACCACCATTTTGCCAGGAGCGCCCTACCACTTGGCCACGAAGGAATTTCATGCTCTCAAGCGAAATTTCTCAAGAATTATTTTTTTTTCGTATCCGCACTTAGTTTCGTATCCAAGCGTAATGAAAGAGAATTTTTAGAATAGCGTTTTATTAATTAGGAAAATTTGTACCATTTAAAAGTTATAATTCATTTTGTAATCGTCTCTTGAATATTGAATATTTACATTGATACTTACTATATCCAGGAAGTTGATGATTAAATTAATTATTTTTTCTTGAGGGTTAACTAGATTGGTAGACACCTGATGAATGTTATCATTATAACAATAGAGATGAGGACATTAGTCCAAATGTAATACTGTATATTTTCATGTATAAGGCGACCTATAGATAAGACGAGATCCAAAATCTAGGTAAATATTTGTGATTTTATCTGACAGCTGTAGTATAAGACAACCAACTATGACCTATAAGTACTATATTTATGATGAGCTCTTTGCTTCAGATGGTGAGGATCATAGAAATTGTGAAGTGTTTTAATTATGTATGTGGGTGTCCTACATTTTAATTCTGTAATGATAAATAAAGATTTCGAGGCATCTCAAATATTTTGTCGCTTAACATCTCAAAAAATAATGTATAATGAACCTTACTGAAAAATAGCATATTGATTTTATTTAATACGACAATGATAATGAAATTTAATTAGAAATATGGATTGTATGTTATGCTAAATATTGTTATTTAAAACGACTATGAGAAATAATGATTAGTGTGAATGCACTCATAGCTCTAAAAATGAAGAACGAAAGATTTGTTTATGTTACTTGTTTTTGTTGCTCAGCGGACATTTTACAAATTATTGTGTAATCATCTCTTGAATATTGCATTTTAATGTGAATATCATGAAGGAAAATAGTTTTGTTTCATTTATAACTGTAGTATAGCATTATAATATGAACTGTTTCAACTAGAAATATTTACATTGATAGTTACCGTACTGAGGCAGATGTTAATCAACTGTGATCCATGGCATAAATATACTAGTCTACTTCCCAGTGCAGATACACCACAGGATTTAAGATTAGCTTTTTGTAACTGTTGTATTAACTATTGTATTTTGGGGGTAATTTTTATGGCATAAAGGTCACCTTGCATGTGGGAATATACAGTATTTTATTGGGTTGTTTATAATTTTTTAATGCTATTTCTCCCTTCTTTGTTGATTGCAGGGTTATTAAAAATAAGTGAAAATGGAATCAGCAGAACAGAATTTCAGCATAGATCATTTTGAGGAAAAGTTTGAAACAATCCAGGTAACTTTAAGGGAATGCCAAACTGAACTCTTTATTTAATCTAAAAGGATAGATTGTTCTTGTTCTGCTATTCATGTCTAGAGATGTCTTGTTCTCTTTTTAGTACTGCCTACTTATTGCTTGCCTTGTTCCTACTGTCTGTATATGGACAACCTGGTTTTGGGAATGAACTCACAAATATTATGCTACCAAATTCACAAACCAACACTTTACTCTATTAGGTTCAGAATTGTCCCACAGATTAAAACAAGAAGACATGGGTAGAAGAAACCAGAACAATCCATGTTGATTAAATTAAGGTTTTCATGAAATTGCTGAAGGGTAACTGGATTGGTAGATACCTGATGAATGGCGGTGGCTACAACAGCTGAAATGTTATCATTATAAAAATAAAGATGAGGACTTTAGTTCAAATATAAATACTGTATATTTTCATGTACAAGGCGACCTAGAGATAAGACGAGAGCCCAAATCTAGGTAAATATTTCTGATTTTATCTGATAGCTGTAGTATAAGACAACCAACTATGACCGATATGGTGAAACTATTAATACAATATTTATGATGAGCTCTTTGCTTCACATGGTGATGATCATAGTAATTGTGAAGGGTTTTAATTATGTGGGTGTCCTACATTTTAATTCTGTAACAATAATTTAAAGATTTTATGTTTTCTTAAGGAAAAACAGTTTTATTAAATTTAAAACTTTAGTACAGCTTTATAATGTCAATTGTTTCAACTAGAAATATTTGCCATACCGAAGCAGTTGTTAGCCTCTCGCCAACTACGGCGCAAGAATACTGCCCTACTTATCAGTGCCGATACACCATAGGATTTAATGTTCGTTTTTTTTAACTGTTGAATTAGACGACGATTATTTTATCGTGAGCCCATGTCTGCCAAGAATGATGAAACTTTGTAAAAATCTGGAGGTAAATTTACTGTAGATGAACTAGTGATTAAAGCACTTTCTACACATGTTCGTTTTAGTGGATTATTTTCTCTTTAAATTATTTATTCCCAAACTGTGGTCAGTTCCGTTATTGTGAACAATCAATGCGTTTTTTGTGTTGTTTTTGACAAAAATGTCTCTTTTGTGTTCATATAAACTTTCATCTAAATTTCTTGAGGTTTATCTATATTTCTGAGATGAGGTATTATGTACAATATTTACATTATGCGGACTATTGTCCTCATCTTTGTCGCCATAAGGGCAGTGAAGAACTTTCAGAGGGAAAATTAGCAGGAGATAACTGATAACTGACATCCATCAAACATGGCACGTGGAACTAGAACAGTCTACCCCAGGGATCGAAATAAAGGGTTCAGTTCGAAATTCCAACCACCTGAAGAAGGACGGAGCGTACAACGGCCGAAACGTTGTGACAAATATGGCGACAAAGATGAGGACAATAGTCCGCATAATGTAAATACTGTTCTTGAGGTTTGTTCAATATATTTTTCTAGCAATCCTAGCTAGTAATAAAGTAAATTCCTCCTTCAAGTTTTGGCTTGTTGTTTTGTTTTGTATTGGCAGATTTTCACAATTTAGCTAGATTGTATGCAAAAAAAAAAAAAAAAAAATTATTTCTAAATTTTTAAAATCCCAGCATCTCTCGTTCGTGTGTATGTGCAGTCGCTGCAACATAAGCAAGCCCAGGTTAAGACTTAACGGATGAAACGCGTCACAAAATTTGTTTCCAATTCAAGTTGTCATACATCTTTTCTTTCAAAATTGTTCTTGATATATAGAAATGTATATATCGTTATTCCATATATATATATATATATATATATATATATATATATGTTTATACTTTATTTTTATAGATACAATCTATTTAGGTAATGGCTCTGTTCTTTAATTAATTAGTATTAATTACATTTAACGACCTGGATTTTTGAGAAATTTGGTAGAAAATATGCATTCTCCAACAGAAATCGAACCTGCATTCGTTTACGGAAACCGTAATTTGATCTGACGTGCTATACTATTTAGCTACAGAGAAGATGTCTGGTTAGCAAAGTCCAAATCATTATTTTTAAACACGCAGTCTTCGACGATTTTTCTCGAACGATCATATCTGCTCACGTTTCGTGAGCAGATATGATCGTTCGAGAAAAATCGAGTATAATGAAATGAATTAAGTCCGATAATTATTTGATATATTTTCTGTTTATACGTGATTTTTATAGATACACTTTATTTAAGTAAATGCTCTGTTTTTTTTTTTTTAATTAAACAGTATTATTTACATTTACCGGCCTGAATGTAAGAGTGATTTCGTAGAAAATATGGGTTCTGCGACATAATTAAATAAACTGTATCTATAAACATAACGTATAAACAGAAAATATATTAAACAATTGTCGGACTTAATCCATTTCATTATATATATATATATATATATATATATATATATATATATATATATATATATATATATATGAGTGCGTGTGTGTATAAATGAGTTATTTTGTTTCTAGTTGCCAGTAGCTTAATATCATCTACTACCCTGAATAACATTTCTTGGTAAGCTATAGATAAGGACTTTTCCTAATCTTATGCTGACAGTTAAACATTAAGCTAGTAATCTGTTTCCTGATGCTCTCACAATGAAAGTTGGTGTTTGCATTGATTTTATGGTCACATTGATCAGGTATCTCCCCTTCAACACTCAGCGTCGTAGAAGTTTGAAACTTTTGATATACATAATGTATATTACGACATTTTTATAATATTTTTAATGAAGTCAAATACAAGCTTTGTTAGACATTTTTTTAATCAACTCGCCCAAGCAAATATATAATGCTACTAGGACGCAAATGGGTGGGTGGCTACTGGCAATGAAAGAGAATGAAAATATTAGGTTGGTGCAAAAATAATGACGTAATAATGTCGTTTTTGACGTATTTTTTAACGTCAAAAAACGGCATTATTACGTCATTATTTTTGCACCAACCTAATACTTTAGAATTATATGGAAACCCAATCCAAAACAGTCAGTCAGTTATGAGCCATGCGTTATACACGTTTAGGTGATCATGTATCTTTCGATACATGACTGACGAGGCAGATTTTTTTCCCGCAGTAGGTTGTCATTTCTTTCTGTAGTAAACCAGTTGCCGTCCAAGGCTATAGAACCCGGTCTGTCCTGCTATTTACCCATAGCTGGAGGGAGAAGAAGAGGATTCATAACTTTTCAAAGAGTATTAGCACATAAATGAATGTAATGGAATCGACTGGAATTCGAACTCGTCTCTCCGATTCCTCAATCCCAGCCACTATCCATTACTCTACTTCTATTCCAGGTAACAAGATATAAACCTCTACTCCTGGTCAAAAGAATGAGGAAGCGTGTGAACTGGACAATAGTAAATATCAAGCAAATATATCCTTGGCTGATCAGTCAATAAATAACGATTGTTTCTTTATAATGAATCAATTAATATTACAATTAGCATTTTCATGATAATTGCTCTAATGGGCTTTACTCTTTAGTACTTCAACTGCATTAATTTAAGCCTACTACTAGATTGGCACAAATGTCCTATCGTTTTATTACCTGAATATCTAAACGTAACTGAAAATTCTATTCTAATAATGTCTTTTCTCACACTTCTCGCCTATGGATCTTCACAATTGCATGCCCTTTGCGGCTCTTTTATTTTGAGTCCATTCGCCCCAGGCAAGGCAACAACGCCACCAAAACACAATGAGTTACTGGGAGTGAAATAGAATGAAAAGATTTTAGAAGGAACCGGAAACCCGATCCTAAACAGGGAACAAGAGATAAACCACTACTCCTGTTCAAAATACCAGGGAGGTGTGTGAACCGGACGATAAGCAAAAATCTGTCTACTCCTATTGAGAAAATATAATATTTAGTAAATAGTATTCAGAGTTCATATGGAGACGTTAGAAGTATAGTCGAAATAGAAAAAATATTAGGTTGGTGCAAAAATAATGACGTAATACTGTCGTTTTTTGACGTATTTTTTAACGTCAAAAAACGACATTATTACGTCATTATTTTTGCACCAACCTAATAATAAAAATATATTTTCAGTAGTTTATTTGTTTAACGGTATTATCAATTTATGAGTCCTTTAATGCCGTTACTTATTTTTCTTGCAAGCAATATTAATTTCGTTGAGAGGAAGGCCCCGAAACGGTGCACATTCTCTCCTGATGACCCCAGTTTAAATATAAATTCGAGAGGAACACATCAAAATTCAGTGAAGTCATATGCCGTAGTGAAGCTCGGTGGAAGTGTCATTGGTATGAGGAGCATTACACATTCAGCTCGCTTCAGGTGAGTTTCAATTACTTTCCAGTAATTTCCTTCTTCTTTTACAAAAATGTAATGCTGGTATTGTCAGTATTTTTACTATAAAATGTATTTTTATACTTTCATAGTATTTTTTTTTGTTTGAGGGTTCAATATTTGCCAATAGTTGGGTTCCTAACAGGTGCCGCCACCCTAGATCAGTGTGAACCTGGGAAGAACAGCCATTTTTAGATGGTTCCACGCGCTCCATCAGTGGCCTTGCTGTCGGATTTAATTTATTGTTATAATCAAGACGTTATTCTCACTCGTAGAACATACCGGAATTTTTTTAGATAAGAAATTATTATATGCCTTACTATTCAGACTAGCATACTGGTTTTTATAGTGACAACGTTTTGGAAACATACAACGCGACCATTACCAAATCTTTTCCATGAACTGGCCGATGATTACCCCTACGTTGCATTTCAATCCTCGACCATGTCGGTGTGCACTGAAAGCTCGGATAGGGAGCGACGTTTTTTATAAGGTAACACAATGAAAGATAAACGCCTCTCGAGAAATAAGAGCGATGTTTTTCCATATTACATGTAATTGTTTATTGAAACCTACTCGTTCAGATGGCTTGGTAGGTGATACTTAGGCCAACTTTTGCTATGTCATCTCTTCCATTACAAAGTCCTAGAACATCTACTCATCTCTCCATTTCCTATTGCCAACCATGGAAATACGAACTGGAGGCCTGGAAATCGCGATACCAACACGCCCGATTTCCGCCTATCCGGACCAACACTCTCCCCGATGAGATCCTAAATATGACTGCTAATATAGACCAGCACCCGGATGTGACCTATTTCCGGTTTCGTTGCCACTTGATCTTAAAATATCCCGATCTCTATCTTTATTTTCAGTTACCATTTGGTTCAAGTGAATGCTTCTTAGAAGACCGAACTTTGAAAGGAACTATCTGTTGATTCAGGAAACAGATACACTTAAGTTCGAGGAAACCACTGCTTACCCCTCTACGTGGGTGCCATAATATCACAGTTGAACCATCCGTCTTCAGGTGGTTCATTTGGTAACCCTCTTGGAATTTTGAGCAAAATTCAATCGATGGGAGTAGATCATCCTAGTTTTCATTTTCTCTTTATAAGGAAACGGTGTTTATTTTTCTTCTGTGATTACTAAAGTTTTCAGTGACTGACATATGCGATGCCTTTTCAAGTCGTCTTATTCTTTAGTATCCTCTTCTCTAATATCTTCAGTTCATCCCATCAGGGCTGATGATCACACTTTTCTTCTATATATGATCAGCCATGATGATTTCAATTTTTCTGCACGAACGACAGCTTTTAAATATTCCTACATCCTTTGTATTACCTGCCACAACTGTAATGTTTCGATTACGTTCTGTACGGGGTTCTACTCAAAGAGTCATTAATCACTCATCTGACCTTCTACTAACAGCCCAGTAGGGTTTGTAACGTTTGATACCTTTGAAACCAAGCTAATGGCAGAGCACAGTCTTGAGAAAGTACCAGAGTGCTTCTGACATGCCCAATATTTACAGGAGTCACATCAGAGAAAAAAAAAATGGGTCGGAGCTGCTAAACCCTCACTTTCCAGCCTAAACCGAGTTCAAAAGCCTTTGAATGGCCTTGTTGGTGATGGATTATTTCTGCTGTAGAATTCCTTTCTAATAGGTAAAACGTTGCTAGGTTATCGCTAGTCTATTAGGTTGGTGGAAAAATAATGTCGTTTTCTCACATATGTTACTATGTGAGAAAACGACATTATTTTTGCACCAACCTAATATCACTGCTTTCGTTGCAGAAGTTGAGCGCGAAATGCATTTTTGTCCACCAGTCCAGACCTTCAGAGCCAGGAGCCTACTCATCCTCTTTCCTTTCATATTCTACTGGTGTGGAGGAATTTACACCCAGACATCTTCTTCCCCACAATTCTTGCATTGTGGGACGGACTTCTGTGAGGTGGCTTTACTGATCATTACAATCTTACCCTCTTCAAGTCGATGGTCAACCGTTATCTATCCTACATATCGTCATAATATGCACCCTTGCTGCCTTCCTTTACGCCCTTACAACATCCTTATTTAGTAACGTTCTTCCCTGGGGGACTCTTGGACCTTCTATTGAGTTAAGTGTAGTAAAACAAATGACAGCATACGAAGATCTGTACCCTAAAAATTCGTATTGAGCATTTTGTTCGAAGTAGCCTCGTTGTATATCAAGCGATCTAAAAAAAATTCCAATCTGTTATCTGCAATTTTTAATGTACATGCTTATTAAAAAAAGAACAAGTTTATTTCGAAGTTTTAATAAAAACAAGTGCTAAGGGAGAGAAACACAATTAACATATTACAGTGTAACCTGGATATAACAGAGTTAAAGAAGTCTCTTATATCCAGGTTTCTCTTATATCCGGGTTTGGTCTATTTTGTTTAGGTAAGTATGGCTCTAATTTGGGACCAGAGAAAATATCTCTTATGTCTGGGTTTCTCTTATATCCGGGTTTCTCTTATATCAGGGTTTGGTCTATTTTGTTTAGGTAAGTATGGCTCTAATTTGGGACCAGAGAAAATATCTCTTATGTCTGGGTTTCTCTTATATCCGGGTCTCTTATATCCGGGTTACACTGTACTAACAAAAAGAAGCATTTAAACAAGATTGACTAAAAATTATTTTAATAACTTTTTACCTTTTTTTATCTAGTAATCTATTGAATGTGTTTATGTCCCGTAGCATTTGTTTTTATTAAGATTTCGAAGTCTGTTATTTCTGTTTGAATAATCCTGTATGAACTAATTTATTTCCAAGATTTTATTTAATGCTTGAAGTCTAAAATCCTCACCCGAAATTTTTGATAACACCTTTTCGATTTCTGTTTTTTGTGCTGTTTGGCCTTAAATTTTGTAACATCTGCTCTTATTTCAAGGTAGTAAGAAAAAAGATATTCATTAAAAGATTTTAAATTAAAATAATAGCTAAAACCTATTTTTTACTACAAAACTGGTATCAATTTGGAATTAACACTTAATATTCTTTAAAAAAAAAAGGCCAATAATTGTACAAGTAAACGGCATATGCAAAGTGAAACTAAAACATTTTTTACTACTTAGACTTGAAAAATAAAGTCGAAAATTCCTCTGCTCATTGCAAACTGATTTCCATTAAAGTTTATGCTTTCTGATCAAACCGTCGATAAAAACGCTCGGAATATCCACACAGATAAAGCTGGGATTATTCTGTAATTACCAACTGTGACTGAAAATAAACTGACGATTTCCATGCAAATTCATGCAGAGGTTTATGCAGTCTATGAAATACTTGAATAGAAATCGAGACATTAAATATATAATAAACTCGTGCTCAAAGAAATTTTTTGTAAATTCTAGACAAGACAAAGCGACGACAGAAACGAGGATGTCTAATTTTAAAATAAAACCTGTAGATATGAAGTAATAAATAAGGGTGAATTAATCCTATCGGAAATATCTTTCTAATCGAAAAACAATAAAATGACTGTTTTAGGAATCAAGGTTGTTTTTTACGCTAGTAATAATCTAAAAATCAGCTAAATATACCCACAGAGTAATATACGGTTTTATATACACTTTCTTGTCGGTTAAGTTAATATATTAAATATATTAAACATTATATTTATTTATTTTAGGGTAGCTGGCCTGAATGTTCTAGAAATCTTATTAAAGAAAATATTTGCGCTTTCCAGCAAGATTTGAATCTGCGACCCTCAGGGCAGAGGGAGTTACATTTAAACCCGTAAGCATTAACGAATTCAGCCACGAAGACTCGTCTGACCGACTGCTCTTTCTTGGCTAAGTTGGTTAAACCGAGCTGGGCTTAACGGCAGCCCCTTCTGCTCCAAGGGCCGCAGGTTAAATCCTGCCGGAGAGCACAAATTTTCTTTAATAAGATTTGTCGAATATTCGGGACGATAGACAAAGATATTAAAAACTAGCAGTATAATTCGTCTTCGACCGGGACTTTTATTACTGGGAATTTTTTTAAAGTCAACCCACCCGAAAATCAATATTAGTAACAACAAGCGGGTACAACTAACGCACATCCCCAAATTGGGAGGGGGGGTAAAAATTGAAGGGGGGGGTGAAATGCCCGTTTTTGCGTTCTCAATCTTGCAAGGAAGGAAACTCTTCCATGGACCGTCATAATAATATTACACGATAATTTTTATTTATAATATATATTTTTTTTATAATTCTAAAAATCTTTTGCGTTAGATTTCAACTTTCTAAACTGATTGTACGCTGTTTTTTAAAGACATTAAATTATGCCTCTCATTTTTGCGCAAAGTGTAAAACATCAGTTTTTTTTTTTTTTCGATTTTTCACCTTCAAGGTTGTAATTTTTTTCAGGCAATTTGGACTTAAAACCGGCACTGAGGAATTATCAAATCAAGCCAAAAACATTTCCTCGAAATCTGATGAAAACTGTGGAAACGCATAAACAAGATCCGATCACACACACACATACATACATACACACACACATTTTGAGAATTATAGATATAGATAATAGATACACATATTAAAATAAAATAAAAAAAATATTATGAAACAGGAAAAATTGTTGAACTGCTATGTAATATTAGTCTTTATATACAGTATAGAATACTTAATAATTTTCTTACAGATTTAGAGAAAATTTGAAGTAACAGACATGTAGTTCTAGAGAAGGATTCTGTTAATATCATGGAGAAGGAATGCAATTTAACGATAATAGCAACAAAGAGGGCACTTTTGCATAGAGTCAGGGAGATGCTTTTGGGATTTCTGATACATAAGAAAGAAGGTTTGGAGAATTTGATACTCTCAATATATACTGAAGGCAAGAGAGATCGAGTGAAACAGCCTATAAACTACCTATTGAGTTTGTGTGAACGGATTGCAGAGTTGAGTGAAGCAAAGAAGGATTGTAATGTCAAACGTTTCTTTCAGTTATAAAGGAGAAGTTGAGGAGAGTCACAATCCCCTTTGACCTGAAAGGAAAAAGAAAGAAGCCTCTCGTAGTCGGGATAACAAGTAGATCAATTGTGTAAAGCAGGAATATGGTTAGACCTAGAAGCGAACCATGAGGGAGGCTGCTTTGAACACCAGTATCTAGGAGGCCGTTAACAATTACCCTCAAGGAGGTACCAGTTAGAAAGGACTTTATAATTGTGAAAACTCTGTCGGTAGTTCCATGCTTAGTGTGTGCAGTAATATTTTATGCCACATCTTGTCAAAGGCCTTTGAAATATCAAAGCGTTCGTTCTTAAGATGTATTTGTTGTCTCTGCCTCACAATCAGAAAGAGTGAGAATTAAATTTTTGCGATGCATAATGAGGAAAGAAGGCTTGAAGAATTTGATATTCTCAAGAAGGCAAGAGGGAGAGTGTGAAACAGAAAATAAACTACTTAATGAGTTTGCGCGAATCGATAGCAGAGTTGAGGCAAAGAAGGATGAGTCAAACGTCTCTTAGAGCTACAAGGGACAGGAAGTTGGGGAGAGACGTGATCCCCTGCCTCTTGAACAAACACGGCACGCAGAAGGAGAAAGAGAAGAAAAGCTAATTAGTCACGTGACCCGTCTATTTTTAGACAGCACTAGTGGTTGATGTTCGAACCAGAGTAAAATCCATAATTTCAATGACTGATTTTTTTTTATCCAGTACAGTGTAAGATTAATGCAACTCCCTATGCTCGTATCAAGTTAATTTTAGTAACTATCCAAGATTGATGAGCTATTAAATACGCTTCGTGATTTAATTTTCTCGCCATTTCAACAGCATTACCTTGTTACTAATATGAAAAAAAATATATTTTTGAGAAAATAACTCTATGGTTTCTGAATTACTTTAATCTTTGCCCATTTTTTACTCCGATCGATTTTTCCGCCAACCCTCTTTAGAAGACAGTGTATATGTGTGAGAAAGACATATTTAGAAATTCTATTCTTATCTATAGTCATTTATTCATTATTAGGTCCGCCATTGATTTTCAAGGGAGAGAATAAATGGTTCTTAGCGAAAATATATAAAATACAATTTCCTGTTGTTAAAAATTACCAATATAAAAATTGACTCAGCTTTTGTTTTGTGATTTTTTTTTTAAGAAAAATGTCATTTTGTTTAATTTTAGTGGCCATTAGAAAAGAAAACGTTTCTGCCTTAAAGTACAATTACATAGAGTAACAATTTAACGGTTTCAAAACAGACAAAAAAAAGTAAACATTTAGGCTTCATTTTATAATTTAAAAATAAATCATTTTCAATATTATTTTATTGCCAGCTTTACTACAAATTCATTATTCACCTTTTAACGCAAAGTATTTAAGCATTAATTTTTATCATTAATTTGATTGATTTTTATCATTGTTGCTTTGTGTATGAAGCATTTTCCCTATCAAGTCCAGACACTAAGATCAACAGACAGATGGTTTTAAAATAATATTAATACTGTTGGGTATATTGTCATAAGAAATAGAGATAAAAAGCAAGATATGTCGGTGTAACGTTCGAATAATAGTAATAAGTAATGATCTTATTATGATAAAAAGCAAGATATGATGTAACGTTAAAATAATAGCAATTAAGTAAAGATCTTATGGTAAAAAGCAAGATATGATGTCGTAACGTTAATATAATAGTAATAAGTACAGATCTTATTGTGATAAAATCAAGATATGATGTCGTTACGTTAGAATAATAATAGTAAGTAACGATCTTATTATGATAAAAAGCAAGGTATGATGTCGTAACGCTAGAATCAAAGTAATAAGTAAGGATCTTATTATGATAAAAAGCAAGATATGATGTCGTAACGTTAGAATCATAGTAATGAGTAAAGATCTTATTATGATAAAAAGCAAGATATGATGTCGTAACGTTAGAATCATAGTAATAAGTAAAGATCTTATTATGATAAAAAGCAAGATATGATGTCGTAACGTTGGAATCATAGTAATAAGTAAAGATCTTATTATGATAAAAAGCAAGGTATGATGTCGTAACGTTAGAATCATAGTAATAAGTAAAGATCTTATGATAAAAAGCGAGATATGATGTCGTAACGTTAGAAACATAGTAATAAGTAAAGATCTTATTATGATAAAAAGCAAGACATGATGTAACGTTAGAATAATAATAATAAGTAAAGATCTTATTATAATCAAAAGCAAGATATGATGTAGTAACGTTAGAATCATAGTAATAAGTAAAGATCTTATTATGATAAAAAGCAAGGTATGATGTCGTAACGTTAGAATCATAGTAATAAGTAAATATCTTATTATAATAAAAAGCAAGATATCATGTAACGTTAGAATCATAGTAATAAGTAAAGATCTTATTATGATAAAAAGCAAGATATGATGTCGTAACGTTAGAATCATAGTAATAAGTAAAGATCTTATGATAAAACGCAAGATATGATGTCGTAACGTTAGAATCATAGTAATGAGTAAAGATCTTATGATAAAAAGCAAGATATGATGTCGTAACGCTAACAGTAATCAGTGCGTTTCGTATTCGCGAATCAAATGTAATTGCATTCATCATTATTTACAATGAATTGTTTGTACTCAGAAAGTAGCTGTAAGATAGCTTTTGAGTAAAAATCCATAGGTTTGATGTGAAGAAACTTTCGAGGAATTTAGTTTTCATTAGAGAAAGTTTTTCACATCAAAAGCATTTTAATAGATTGATTGATTAGTTTTCCAACCCTTTCGCGATTATAAAAAAAGCCGGGAAACATTTTTAGATTATAAGACATTTTTCAAGACAATAATGTTTTCTTTATATATCTCTGACTAATTAACCCATAGCTGGGGAAGAAGTGTTGGATTCATACATTTGCCCATGGTATTTGCGCGTGGTATTTTCCTATCGACGAGCGCAGGGCGCTTTTCGACTACTGTTATGGACACTTTGCAGCTGCTTGATGAATAAATGTGCATTTAATATTCCAATGTGTTTTATGAATGATAAATAATGGTCCGATTACATATACAACAAAACCTTTGATGGTGCTCAGATTTTGCAGTCGCTTATGTAGATTTATCCTTGTAAATCCAATGAGGTTTTGTGTAGAGCCTTGTTATACGTAACTCATTTGTCATCATCTATTTTGATATCGCTAAGGAACGCTTAATTAGGATGATATAGTCATCTTTACAACTGGTTTGGGAAAACACAAATTAATTATGACTTAAACTAATAATTGTTCTTTTAGAAGGCAAGAGAAGATGATTAAATTATTTTTTCTTTTTCTTTTCTCTAAGAGTTTAACGAAGGCTTATAAATTGTTACACTATATGACAATATTTATAATAAATATATCGAAAAAGTCTGGGATTGCAGCTTTCTTGCTGAGGGGAAACAGTTCAGGAGACAAAGATAAATCCTTCTAGATTTTAATACGCAAGTTATTATTTTCGCGATAAAGCCTGTATTTTCCTACTGACGATCACAATGTGCATTTTGATCTATTTTTATGGACACGTTTCAGCTGCTAGACGTATATACCTGCATTTAACACTTCATTGGGCTTTTTAAATTCTAATTGGTTAATACCCCGATGATACCGCCGTACGCACATTACCTTTCTTCAATGAAGCTCAAATTTGGAGAGTGTATGTGTAGATTTTTCTTTGTCAATCTACTGCTTTTTTTTTCTGCTGAGTCTTGTTCTATGTAACCCGATTTTATCACATCTTATGATTTGTTTAAGGAACGCTTATTTATGTTGGTATATTCACCATTACAATTGGTTCATGAAAACGGAAATTACTTATGACTCAGCCACGAGTAACAAAGACTTATCTCAGAAATTTAGATAATAATATTATGAGAGTCGTGTATCTGGAAAATTATTTAGAACTTTCAGATTTCAGACGTGGAAAGATTTGCTTCCATCGGTTGAATTTTAAGTACCAAACTTTGAAGATGATTTTTTAAGATGACTTTGTAAGAAATTAAGTAGGGAGTATAAAACTATTGTTCAGCTACTTGTTGTATTGTATTTTCAAATGACTAACATTTCGAGTCAAAGAGTAGAGGCAAATCAATTTTGAAATGACCAATTTAGTCAATCATCCAGATTCCCCCAAAATGTAGTCAATCTAAATATAAGCACTTTTTCTATTTAACGATAAATATTGTAAAAAATGTCACTATATCCAAGGAAAATTGAATTTTTGAACATTAATTATGTCCTATAATGCTGAAAAAATATTCTTGTGAGCGAGGGAAGGTTATTGATTAAAATAATCCAACGAAGGTTGGTAATGAACGATAAAACTTAGGCCAAGAACAATACATATAAGATTCGCCAGTGGCGCGTAGAAGTAGTCAACTGCTAGAAGTCAGTCAAGTGAATTCCACAATGAATCCCCAACTACAGGATATCTACCAACCGCCCCACGCAGTCAGATGTGGTACAAGACCGAATTTAACGTAGCCTCGGCCAAAAATTCCCCGTAGACCCCATATAAAACGGGGTCGGGTAGCTGCTTCCGTCTGGGGATCCTCTCTGCCCGAAGGCAGAGAGTTTGACCAGCACAGACGGAGATAAATCTCCAACTGCAGGATATCTACCATGGGCTTCACGCAGTTAGATGTGGCACAAGGCCGAGTTTAATATGTGGTATCCGAGCCCATAGGCTAGGCCAGGCCAAACATTCTCCGTAGTCCCCATATAAAACGCGGTTAGGGAGCTGTTTTCCGAGACAAAACTCTACTCTTCGACATAAACATGTCTGGGGATTCTCTTTGCCCAGAAGCAAAAAGTTTAACCTACACAGCTGGAGACGAATCTCCAACTGCAACCCAACTACTATATTTACGTGAATAGGGACCTACCTATTATAGTCGGTAGGTATGCTACAACAAATTTAGGGATTGATCTGAAAGATAAGGAGAGAAAGAAAATAAAGGAAAACCGAGAGAGTATAAAGAGAGAAGAAAATTATGAAAAGAAGAAGAAACCGCGACCTTCTACACATATGCACACGTACAAGCCTACACACACACATACACAATTTCAAAGAAGACAAATCAATAGAAAGCAAATAAATTATTTTTCTAACATGATATAAAAATAACGCAAACGAGAAAATTGACGAAAATTTACTGGTATCTCCTGACGAATGGACCGAACTATTGCACAGCGGCTCATCTACGAAACTCCAGAGTGGATTTGCTGAATATAATATCATTCAACTAAGTGACAAATTTTATATTTGCATCACCCTATTTATAGATATACAGACAGATGTAAAGACATACTAGGCAATCCCTATTGCAGACTTTCGCTCAGACACATTTGTGTTTGTATAACACACACAGAGCCGGCCTGTGGTATATATTTCAACTATGCTGAGCAGAACTTAGTTACAGTTTCTGGGAAAGAGCGTGTTATTTAGCATTATCAACAATCTGAACAGCGCCAGCATACTCGAACCCTCGGTCACAATGACTTGTGACTTCGTATATATATATATATATATATATATATATATATATATATATATATATATATATATATATAATAAAAACGAAACAAATAACGTAATAACTGGGAACGCGTTTTCAAAAAACGTTGGAAAGCGTTTGGCGACAGAGTTAAGGCGACGGGTACAGGTAGAGGATTAAAAACTAAAACTGAAGTGAAAGACAATAATACGTCGTTCCACTCCAAGCAAGGCGACAATGCGACTAGACCGCAGACAGGGTTACAGGCAATGAAATATATATCTATATCTATATCTATCTATCTATCTATCTATATATATATATATATATATATATATATATATGACAACATTCATATTTTTCTCCCTTAAATCATCTTTGACTCCCCTCTTTAAAACTTCTCTCTGTTAAATTTTAATCCCCCACCTTCATCTTTAGACCTTCCTGATCTTCTTCTGATCTTCTCTCGCCTGTTACCCCTCTCTATAACTCTAACATTAGTCCCACCCTCTCATACATAAACTCTCTTTAAATTTTATTTTTTATTCCCGGAGTTGTTTTTTCTGTTTTCTTTTTGAATTTGTAGGTCTGATGAATTGGATCGTATTTACGATTCCAATAGAATAAATTATGACCATGGAATATTAGCGTTTAAGCCTTTTTATTATATCCTTACTCTGTCCTGGACATTGAGTTCTACCTGGATTCTATCCCCTTGAAATTTTTTTTTTATTCAAAATATATAGGTATGTGCATGCATCAATGTATATATATTTATATATTCTGCATATGTACGTGTATATTTACCACTAATATTATCTATCTATCTATCTATCTATACATATATATATATATATATATATATATATATATATATATATATATATATATATATATATATATATATATATATTAATTGATCTACTCCAAGCGAGGTGATAATGCCACTAGACTGCAGATAGGGTTACAGGCAATGAAGTGAAAGAGAACATTGAAAATGGTGAGTATTGAAGAAACCACACAAAAGAACATAGTTCAACAGAAGATGGCGATTGACGTTGTACATAAATTTTGAAGATTGTAGTTATCAGGGAAGCAATAAAGGTTTGATTTCCACAGATAGAGTAGATGCAAGTATATGTGGGTATGTTCGTATATATATATATATATATATATATATATATATATATATATATATATATATATCTGCGTGTGTGTCTGTGTGTGTCTGTGTGTGTGCAGGTATGTAGAAAAATAGGAAAGAACACGTTAGGTAAATAATCCGGAGTTCTTTAGCATTTTTGTTTTTATTTAAAAAAACAAACAAACAGTGCTCCATACAGAAGTTGAGCTTCGATTATAATTATTTTTTAAAAAAATATGATTCCTTTGCTATATAAGAGTTCTCATGTTTCAAAAAGGAGAGCCGAAAACCTAAATATAATTATTAAAATTAAATTGAGTTAAAGTATCAAGAACTGTTTCATCCTCAAGCGAAAATTTAGAAATAACCAATCTTGAAATTTACGCATCGTTATAAGCATGTTCATTCGTTACTATGGAAACGGCTGGGGCGACCATTTTGATAAGCGGCCTAAGAGTTAATTTTTATCAACATATCAGTCACCTTCAGGAAGAGGTCAAGCTGAGGTAGGGTCGGGTGTCTATTTCAAAGCAAATGGTATATATATATACTTGACTGAGTGCGTTCTGTATATGTCTTAGTGTATGGTAGGGATGTTTTTTTAATTTCCGAATACGGTTAGCACATTGTGGCCTTGTTCGTAGTTAATATTGTTAAGAGTTGGCTTTTTCTTTTTTATTATTAAAGCTTCCATTATTTTTAGTCTTTTTTTGCAGGTGGATGCAGTTAATATATTTGTTTTTTACTAGTATGTTCCTAATGGAATCAGGTAAATCTGTGTGTGTGTTTAAATGGGTTCTAATGGAGCTATGATCAGATAGGTGTAACGTAAGACGTCTGGATAAGCATGTGGTTGTGGAACCGATTTTATTACTTATGAGTCCGGTTTGATCAGCGCTCGGAAATATAAAACATTTGGGCAGTTCATACACACCCTTTGTCTAGAAAAGAAAGCTCTTGGTAGAACACAAGAAAAATTAAATAAAAAGCTTAACCGTAGTACCTTGTCTGTCGTTTTTAATGAAACATGCATAAAGGAACGATTACTGCCTAAATATACAATTCTCCCTTATATTGGGACGCCTGTTTAGCAAAGATATTTCATAACTACTATGGATAAATTTAAAATTTTAAAATAACACCAGGGGGCGCACACTCGTGTCTTTTCTGTTTTTTTTAAATTACCATCATGAGGAAATTCAGATTTTATCACAGCAAAATATGTTGTCTTTGTAATTAAACCCTGAGGATGATCTGGGAGGAGACCGAAAGAACTTGGGTAGAAAAAAATACTACGGCGCCTTCCTTGATGAATTTCATCGTAACATCAAGACACTTAGAGAAATGGAATACATTATTCTAAAAATAGACATATATATATATATATATATATATATATATATATATATATATATATATATATATATATATCTGTGTGTGTGTATAAAAAGATAAAATTGAAAAAAATATAAATAGCAAATTACTAACACCCCCTGAAGATTGTCGGGATTCTGAAAGTAGCATTAATCAGCTAGGTGACAGATTTTACTCAAATTAATCACATATATATATATATATATATATATATATATATATATATATATATATATATATATATATATATATATATATATATATATATATGTATATATATATATACACCATATATATATATATATATATATATATATATATATATATATATATATATATATATATATATATATATGTGTGTGTGTATAGTTTAGAAGTTTGGGAATTCACAAAATTAAGTGGACCTAAAAAGAATTGATATCGGAATACATTTGCAATAATTTGCAGTTCAACAAGTTGATAACAAAATAAAATCTAATGCTTCTGGCGACCTCGCTCTAATTTCACTCTTCCCTTTGAACGCACAAGGTGGGAAAGCGACTCTTCATGTTAAATACAATAATGAAGACTTTCGTAGAACGTTGAACGTCTACACTGTTGATTATCAATTGTCTGCAAGATGAAACCAGTTGAAAGCGATATTGGGTCCGTATCATATTGGAAAAGACATGGATAATAGCAACCATAAACTCTTGTAAAAATTCCCTGAAAGAATAACGAGTTTAAAAGGCATCTCGAGTTTCATGAAAGTGTTATGTATGCTCTGGATTGCTTCACTTGAAGCAATACTTTGAATTCTCTCCTCTCACGGCTTTTACAATGTGTAAGATGGCTGCCGAGGAAACACAAACACACTATAAGCTTTAACTTTGGAAACATTACAGTTCTCCTCTGTTCGCTGAACAATCGCTATCACAACAAATTCTCTGACTATAGCAATCACTGCTATTATTACAAGTATTGCCATTACTGCTTCTAGTGATATTTTCTAGTATAAAGTCTGCTCGTGTCTACCTTTTCGTCCATTAATATTATTGTTGGTACGAAAACTAACATCTTGCTTTAATGCAACTATATTTATTCCAGACATATATTTCGGAAAGCAGTCTGCCTGCTGCACTAAAATGACAAAACTACTTGCTCGTCATTACCTTCCATTCGACTTGCTTTGCTGCGGACATGAAAACGATTGCGTAAAAGTGTCTTTACAGAGATTCCATTTTTTCGCTTGACGACATAAATGTTTGAAATCGTCAATCGCACGCATGCGTGGTCAATACTCTATTTCTGTCAGACTGGTGTCTAACTATTTATTCAAACTTTGCAGACATTGCAGACACCACAGTATTTAAATGACAAATTCTTTCTATCTTCAAATTACCACCAGCGACTAGTTAACGTGTGCCCGGCAAATATTTAACCTGATTATTGGATTTTTAGAGTATGCATTATTAAGATGCTTGCAACAATGAAGTGTTTATCGAACTTTGATAAAAAACTACTATTTAAAGTTTTACTCATAAAAAAGTTATAAATTTAGAAACTGACAGATATACATATACATTCATTTAAAATTAATGAAATAGTAATTATATATCCCCGACATTCTCTTTCTTCCTCTGTAAATATAAAAGTAAATTGGGAAATTATATAAAATCTTGTTATGCTGCAAATAACTGTTGCCACACGAGAACAGACCGGCATTCATTGCCCGAAAAGTTAGTGTTACTGTTGGAGGATATCTATAAACTATTTCTTTTAAAACAGTTACCCAAGAAAATAGGCTTTAACTTTCATTAACTGCTATCGCGCTTTCAAATAGTGACGGGAGTTTCCTTCCTAACCTTTTGTTTAAGGTAGAGTGGAAAGTCAATATCTTGCTTATATTATTGTTCTCTTTTCCACTTATACGTGATATTCATTATAGCTGCTGCTTCTTGTTGGAAAACTTCAAATGATGTCTTTTTAGAATTATTTTTTGAAGTTATTTGTGATTCTGTAGCGCTAGTCTATAATTTAACTATTTAAGATCTATTATATTCATTAGCTTGAAGCTATGGCTCATGCAAAATTAAATAAAGAAAAAAATCAAAATAAATAATTTAATAAAGAGTTGACTGCCTTGCTTGCAAATATAAAATTATATATATATATATATATATATATATATATATATATATATATGTGTGTGTGTGTGTGTGTGTGACTTGGAACCTCAATCTCAGTGCTTCATTTTTGTCATCTGGTTAATATTAATAAATGTTTTTCGTACTGATTTGACTTTGACTTTGACTTTGTTTTGTTGACAAAACGGCTAATAATGCATGACTCTTCTGTAAATCGAACAGAGTTCTCTCAGTCACGATGTGTTCATTTAAAAAATAAATACGCTTAAATTCACGTTCTTCCCTGCCGGGCGCCAATTTAGCCGGGCTTCGATCCTAGCTAGAAGCAATGTCTAGCCACACTGATGAGATGTGATACAGCGAAATAGTCTGTCGGTGGATGAAAATACATCTCTCTCTCTCTCTTTATATATATATATATATATATATATATATATATATATATATATAATTTCGGTTGAGCTCTCTGGAGAGGAAATGTGGGTTTCTAAAGTGATTATTACGGCTGATATAGCGAGACTCTTCGGCAAAAGTGAATTGAGTTCTGTCGGTCACTGTGTGTTTATCTAAAAATAAATACGCTAAAATAACCTTCATCTTCGGCTTAGTGGTAGAATTTCTGACTGACGCCAATTCAGTTAGGTTTCGATTCTAACTAGAGACAAGCGGACGTCTAGTCACACAGAAGTCTATGGATGACATTATATATATATATATATATATATATATATATATATATATATGCACACACCTATGTATATATGTGGTATGTGGATGGTTGCATAATTCGATTACTGATTTAATTCAATGATATATATATATATATATATGATAAAATATATATGTCTGTGATAAAATGCAAGAATTTTTCAAATAACTTTAATTAAATTCACCCTACAAGGTATGCTTGTTCAATTCTTTAGAATATTTTTCCAATTTAGAACTCTGTTGTCTCCGATCGGAATAACATTTGTAGAAAAACTGCTTAAATTTCTCGTTTTTCTTCTAATTAATATCTAATTTCTAACCTGCATATTATCCCGTCATGCTCGGTGATACCCGTTCTAGATGTGTCGTCACTTACATAATATACGTATATTTAAATTTGAAATGCAGCTTTTCAAAACGTTCCCAGATGAGACTAATAGAAACATTCTTCATGTTACTGGGAAATTAACATTGAGCTTTATATATATATATATATATATATATATATATATATATATATATATATATATATATATCCCCACACACATTACCTAATCAGTTTTTCAGCTGCAGATTTTTCTTCCAGTTTTTTCTTCGAAATTAAATATTTTTCCATGTTTATATTGAAGTTGTTATGTTATATTATTAATTAAATTGTAATACTTGTTAAATTTTATTATTAATTAACTTGTAATATTTATTATTAAAGTAACAAACTTAATATTTGTTAATATGTCGGGATCGGCCTAATATTTTATTCTTTTTATTTAATAACTTAATTTGATTACCAAAAATTTAAAATTGCTAATTTTTCTTCTACACACAGTCTACCCTTCCTAATATTATATGGGGGGAACCTTTTTATAATTTCTCATTTAACTATAGTAGATATATTTTTTTGTTTTTGACTTCATATATATTTTGAAAATGTGCTATTTGCGTATTTATCTATTTTAAAAGACAACATTGGATTATTAATATTTTTAATATTTACACTATATAAAATTGTTTGCTCTTTCATAAATCTTAAATCTTATATATATATATATATATATATATATATATATATATATATATATATATATATATATATATATGTATGTATGTATGTATGTGATGTGGGTGCCAAAGTTGGGTCCACAGAAGTAAAACAGGGAACATGGATTAGATGTAAGAAACATTTATTAACAACAGGTTACATAGATAGTGTAAGCAGAGCTTACTATAAGTTAGTGTCCAACACTGGTAGTCGTACTAGACTCTCTATCACTCTCCATCACTCAATATTTATTTGTATGATATATACAAAATGTGGCACAAGGCCTAAAAGGTGGATGGGGAAGGACGGTCTTCATCTGTCTTAATTCTAAACTCAGCTAGTCGCAGACACTGACCCAATCAAGCCAACAATATTCCAATCACCAAAACAGCACATTCACTCCTACCTTTCTTACTACGTCCACCATAATACCTCAAATTCTCGATGATGTCCTAACTAGATCCCTTATGTACAATTATTGTTCGTGGGGGGAGGGTCAAAATTAACAACTTTTAAAAAATGATCCCCAAATGAATATTTACAATATGCTTTAAATATTTACACTAAACTAAACAAAACTGTGTTAGTAATAAAACCCCCCACAAACCATGAATGTAGCAGAAACATCAGTTCACCGGACGAAATCAATGCGGGACTATGAAGAAATGAAAAAGCATTCATACCTCCAAGCATTCACGCAGGCACACACACATTCATACACAACAACAAATACGAAAAATCACACACACGAAACGAAAGTCGTCCCGCATCCATCAGAGAACTGACATCACTGACCACCTAACGAGGGAGGGGATGGGGAATTAAACAAAAGAAAAAAATAGGGACAGAAATAAAAGGGACCAATGAGCATGCACACCCTAGCTAAGTTCAACAAAAAAAAAACGAAAACTAAAGGATCAAATTCAAAAAACTAAACTAACCTAATATCTGGATGGGTTGCCTATGTTCAACCCTGTTAGGACAAAATTCTGTACCTAACCGACATCCAAATGCCACTCTAGGTCAGCCCCTTTCACTCTACACATTCGCGCAAGATTCACCCACCTTTTGCCGAATTCCGATGAAGGGAGCCGCCGCCTTTCCGTCCTAATCTTGACTTTAAGCTGATCCTTAAAGAACAAGATCAGTTGGGAAGAGGTGAACTTCTCGCCCTCATGGAATCCCTTCTGACGCGTCGTCCAAATCACGACTCGCATAATCCCTAGTAAGCAACAGAACACATAGTGTTCAGCCTTCGTCAATTGCGGCACCACATTGCTACAAACAGAACTGGCTTCCAGGACAAAGAACTTTCCCTGCAGCATGCGAACCATGAGGCCTTCAACAAACTTGCACAACGGCACTACCGTCTTGCACTGAAAAAAGGCGTGACGAATGGTCTCGACTTCGCCAGTACAGCGACGACAGTTTGGATATTTCTCCAAACCTGCTGAACAAAGTCTCCTGCCGACCCAGAGGGCCCCACGAATCATCAGCCAGGTGAGTGATACCTCATCATTATTGAGACATTTCAACCCAGGCGCCCAAGGCCATATCGAGCGAGCCTCCTGCTTCGTAAGACCGAGCTCGTCGATCAGACCATCTTGAACGGACCCCCTAACTAACAACTGATACAATGCCTTACGAGACAACGCCTGGGCGTCGGAGAGGCCATCCGTCGTCCGTAAGAGGAGCTTCAAAGCACTACGACATTCGCAGTAGAAGGAGCACTCGGCACGAGGTGTACGGCCGGCCTCCTCCTCGCACGAGTGCACACTTCTCAGGGATGGGAAATGTTTTCGGACATCTTTCCAAAAGGTGCCCACATCATCCAATCCGCGACACATTCGGTCTAGAAAGGTAATGCGAAGCATATATTGACGAATCTCAATGCTAGGCATACCCAGACCGCCCTCAGAGGGATGAAGGCAACAGATCTCGCGACACACCATAGGGGCCTTGTCTCTCCGCAAGAAAGAGAACAAGGTCCGGACTAATGACAGTAGTCTGGCATACGGGAGTGGAAGCACAGACAGTCGGTAAAGGAGGATCGGATATATGTGTGAAACACATACCTCCGCCCTTCCCTTCAGGGAAAGTCTCCTCCGAGACCACAGTTTACCCGCGATCTCGGCCTTCCCTTGCACCTCCGACCAATTCATTTCCAACTGGAGATCAGGACCGAACCAGACGCCGAGTATCTTGATCGGCCCATCCGTCCAGAGGAAAGGTCCGGGAAGAGAAACTCCCTTCCACGCACCCAACCGCAAGCCCACAGACTTATCGCGGTTGATCTTGGCCCCTGTCACCATCTCATACCCACTGATCTCTTTGCTGACTACGTCAATCTCGGCTCTGCTCGACACAAGAACCGAAACGTCGTCAGCATAGGCAGAATACCTGACTGAGGTGGAAGCCCCAGGCAGGGAAATTCCGCGCAGGACCGGATTCGCCTTTAACTTGCGAAGGAAAGGTTCCAACGCAAGAATGTAAAGAAGAGGCGAGAGCGGACAACCTTGACGAATGGAGCGAGACAATACGAAAGGCTTCGATCTTACCCCATTCACTTCCACCAGCGCACCGAGGGTCGCATACAAAAGTCGGATCCAGGAGCGAAAGTCGGCTCTGAAACCGGCCGCCGAAAGGACAGCCTCCAAAAATCGATGGTCAACCCTATCGAAGGCCTTGGACTGATCTAAATTGATCAGCGCGGCTTCACTGTCGACTTGTTCTAAGATCAAGCGTACCATATGAAGGTTATCCTGAATAGTCCTACCCTTCACAGCACAAGTCTGTTCAGGGCCAATCAGACTAGACAGGACAAGCTGCAAACGGTTGGCTAAGATCTTCGTCAAAATCTTTAAGTCCCTATTTAACATCGTTAAAGGGCGAAAGTTCCCTAACCCATCCCCACCGTTCTTGTCCTTACGCAGCAGCTTGATCACACCCCTGGTGAAGCGTTGGGGTAAAGACCCCTGCTTCATCCAGTGGTTGTAAATCAGTTCCAGCAAAGGCACAAAAACGTGCGACAACCTCAAGTAAACTTCGTAGGGAAGACCATCTAGTCCCGGAGACTTATCCAGGCCAACCTGCTTCAGCGCTTCCCAGATCTCCGACTCTGTTATGGGACCCTCGCACCTAGCCGCTTCAGCTGCCGAGAGGCAGGGAAAGTCAGTTAAATAGGCGTCGAACTGAGCAGAGCTCAGACCGGGCTCCCTGGTAAAAAGATCCTGAAAGTAATCCCGAAAGACCTCACATATGCCCGCGTTTGTAGTCACGGTCCGCTTATCCGGCAACGTGACGCATGCAATATGTCGCCTAGACGCGCTTCGATTTTCCTCTGCACGCAGTTCAGCGGCCATATTCGTTGCCTCAGAAGACATTCTTTTTAACCTAGCCCTAACTACCAGAGCTTGATCCTTCTTGATAAGCAAGGAGGACAACTCTGCCTTAGCTAAAGCTATGTCCCCACTAACACGGGATTTCACAGCCCGATCGACTTTATCTTCTAAAGCAGTTTGCGCCGCTAATCTATCTAGATTGAGTCGACGACTAAAATCGGCAGCAAACGTTCGAATTTTAGATTTAAGATTTCCCCACCAGGCGTTTCCCACAACCGCTCCCGTCAATTGCCTTTGGATGGTTAGTAACAGCTGGTCCCGGAAACCCTGATCACCAAAAAGTGAACAGTTTAATTTCCAGTAACCAGCCAACTTAACCTTAGGCTTATCTAAGTTTACACAGGCCCGGACAAGCCTATGATCCGTATAAACTATGTAATGGAAACTTGGACACCCTAAGAGCCCTACATCGACTCTCCTAACTAAGACTCGGTCCAGGTAGCTCGCAAGCGTCCCAGGAGCCGAGTTGCCACTAGTTGTCCAAGTCCATGCTACCTCCCGAGGGTGTTCATTCCGGAACTTATCGACCAGATCAAACCGATCGATAAAGTCCCGAAATGGTTTCACATCCGGGTTGTTAGTACCTTGTTTATGCCCTATACGATCTATATCGGGGTCAAGGACGGCATTCCAATCCCCCGCTAAAACTACCCGACGAGACGTCGTCAAGAACGGCGCGATCTGCCGAAACAAAGCAGGCCGCTCGGAATGGGTATTGGGCGCATAAACCCCAATGAGACGTAGAACCTTATCCTTTATGGTAACATCCAGCACGCAAAGTCTGCCCGCCGGATCCGCAAGGGTACAAGCAGCCTTCAAAGACCTGCTCACTAGCCAAGAGACACCCCTCGAACGACCATCAAAACAGGCTGAATAAAGGGCGAACCCCTTAGACAGTATGTCCTCACGATCATGATAAGAAAACCGGGTCTCTTGTATACAACATACATTCACCCCGAGGTGCTGAAGGTCACGAGTGAGCCTCGCCCTGCGAGACTCGGACCTCAGGCCCCGGACATTTAAACTAGCTAACCAGAGAGCCATCGTGAAGCCGATTAGGGTTGTCCTTCAGGATAGAACATGGCTGGGGTGAGGACACCGACAGCTCGTCCCATAGATCCTGACGCCATCTCATTCTCGACGGTTTCATCCTGAGACAGGCCGCCGATGTCCGAAGGGTAGGTAAGTTTAAGAGCTCTATAAAGGGATGGGTGAACAAAAACAGGGACCCTCCCTTTGAGTTTTTGATTCTGTTCATCGGTTTCAGGGTCGAGGAGATAGGCAGCTGGGGGCACCATTTTGAGCGACGACTGGGCCTCCTCTATCATGCCCCAAATCTCCGGCGATCCCGGGCCAGTTCTAATCACGGTTAAGACTCTAGTTGCGGAAGGGAAATTATCAGGTTTCTCCACCTCTAGGTCATTTATTTTTTGAAAATTGAATAATACTTTTAAATCTTTTGGATTTCTAGTTAGACCAAAGACCCTTTCCGCCTGGTCCCGGGAAACGCGGCAGACGTTTTCCCCTGGGAGGTATGGTGGTTTAATGATTTTTTTCTTCTTTTTTTCCGTGATTGTCTGAGAGTCCGAGCTTCTGAATCTTTTTTTTTTTGTGGTGAATGAATGGGTTTCGACATGGGTGAGATATTGGGGGTAGTCGAAGGAGTCCACCCGGAAGGTGTCCTCACCGGAGAGGGTTTGGACGAATGAATGGGTTTATTTGGAGAGTGTGGAACAGATTTGGGCGGAGGTGGTTTGGAGAAGGTCTTTTTGCGATCAGAAGGGGAAGACGGGGCAGAGGATAGGGAGCCCGGTGCCCCCAGCGATTTTTGACTTTTACCCCGCTTGCTCTCCAGCTTCTCTTTAAGCTTCTTTATGTCCAGTATTTTTTGCCAACCGGGCTCGTTTAATTTTTGGGCTTCAGTTGCTGTCTTTGCATAAGACGCCGAGGTGTCGCCCTCAGAGCTGGTAGAGGGAATGGGGCTCTAGGTGATAATGTCCCCGGGGTCATGTTGGGACTGAGGAACCGCTGTTTGGGTCTTCCTCTTGCCCCTAACCAAAGGCGCCATTCCCCCTCATCCTTCTCCTTAACCACACTTGTAGCAGGCGTCGGTTTCGGGGGTAATGTGGGTCTGGACCCAACCGATCGATTTTCCCCAACGGTCCGCCCCGCAGCTACGCCCACTACAGGCGCCGCGGATTTTACTTTGTCGGCCAAGGGGGTATTTTGCTCGCCTGTGACCGGAACTCCAGGGGCCTTCTTCCCTGGGCAGGAGGAGGAAAGGTGACCAGTCTCTCCACACCTCCAGCAAGTTGGTCTCTTACCGGTCACTATGACCGGCATTTTCCGGTCACCAAACACCAAACAGTTGGGGACGGACTTGAAGGCCTCTTGATCCAGCATGATATCAAAAGTCCATCCCCCGTTCAAATTGTCGGAGAGAGCCCCTAAAATTTGACCGTACTGCATAAAAAATGCGGCCAAGAGCTCTCCCGAAATTTGAGGAGGAACCTCGAACACGGCCACCCTGGTCCGTCTTCGGCCTTCATACTCTGTTCTTAGTATTAGATCTTTTGTAATAAGCTCTTTCTTTGCCATGGCTAGGCAATCTTCTGGTGTGGGCAGCAGTATGTCCCACATGAAGAACCCTGTACCTTTAATTACTCCTTGGGGTTTTATCCCCAGGGACAAAAGTGATTTAATCACTGTGTCTTTAGTGGAGCGACAAATCTTTGTTTTTTTTGTCCACCACAAAAACGGTCACCATTCTCTTTTTGAACACATCGAGCTCCTGGACAACATCGACGAACCCCTCTTTATTTACAAGATGGGAGTAACCTTTCGCCTTATCCAGGAAATCCGCCATGTTCAGAATACAACTTGGTGGGGACTTCCAGCAAGAGGGCAATTCCTCGGCTGTCTTACTTTGTGCCTCCTTTGGCACTTCGGCATTTTTACTATTAGCTTCTCCTTTCTTGGAGGTACTAATTCGGTCAGTTTTGGGGCTACTATCAGCCCGCTTCTTTGCATCATTATCAGGGTGGGTGGCTTTAGCAGCCGACCCAAAAAGGTTCTTTTTTATATTGGCCCGACTGGCACCGTCAGCTATATTGAAAGCGTGGAGATTACCACCTGCGGTCTTTTAAAAATATCGCCAGAAAAGGAGTTTGGTGGAGGGGGGGTAAGAAATTATACAAATGAAAAAAAAGTCTGGATGTACCAGTAAATTAAAAAAAGGAACAAAGACAATAAACTTTTTTAAAAATAAATAAACTGGGAAAATTAAAAGACAAACAAAAATTAAACAGGAAAAAAATCTAAATGGCGCCCAAAGGCAGCCGAAAGCAAAAAACAAAAACAGAAACTCCTGTCTTTTTTAAAAGTTCAGAAAAAATGTACAATAGAAAAAGAAAGGAAAAGAAAAAGTCTGGTTTACAACCAGAAAAAAAATAAATGTTTGCGGCCGAAGCCGCTAAAGAAAATAAAAAAGCAAAAGAAAAAACAAACTAGTTAAGCCAAAAAGACGAGAAAATGCGACCGAAGTCGCTAATAAAAAGGAAAAATTAAGTTTTCTTTTTCTTTTTTTCAAATACTGTGCTGGTCTTTTTTTTTTACAGAAAAAACTAGAAAGAAATAAACAATAAAAAGGAAGTCGTCCGGTAAGACTTTGACAAACCGGACTAAATTAAAAAAAATTATGAGGGCCGAAGCCCCAAAAATAAAACAAACAAAAAGAAATAGAAGAATAAAATCAAAAAAAAAAAATAAAACTTAAAGAATAATTTATCAGAATAATCCTCTGAAAGACGTCCAAAAAGTTCTTGCAGCACTGAAAGAAAACAAATCGTTAGCAGAAAAAAAAGTTTCGTCGTTCGTCAAAAGTTTCAAAAATATCAAACACCCGGTCAAAACACTCTCCATCACTCTCCTGTAGAGTGCTATGTCGCCCACTTAATATAAACCTGGAAGAGTATTTTGTAGGTAGTTTCCGGTCTCACAATACCCCGCTTCCAAAGAGTTTTCTTTTTGGAAAAGGCGAGAAAAAATAAAACTGTTAATACTTTTTCCTCTTGGGAAATATTGTTTCTCAGCTGGAAGTAGAGATCTTGATGCGTGAGCAACAGCTTTTCGCGAACCATCTGGCAGTTTATGTAATATGCCAGCGCCTATGCCGTACGAGCTTGCATCACTTGCGACTATGATGTCGAGACTAGGGTCGAAATGTGTGAGGGAGAGGTCTGCAGTAAGAGTTTTCTTGATGTTCCCGAATGCGCCTTGGCATTCCGGGGTCCATGACCATGGTTTGTCCTTTTTTAGAAGTTGGTTGAGTGGCCCTCTCAAATTTTTCATGTTCTTAATGAACCCTTGGTAAAAAATTAGCTAGGCCGAGGAAGCTTTGTAACGCTTGAACGTTATCTGGGGCCGGCATGTTTCTGATCGCGTTGGCTCTATCTGGATCCGGCCAACGAGCATCTTTATTAATGATGTGTCCTAAGTATTTAATCTCTGGTAAGAAAAAGTCACACTTTGCCTCCTTAACCGTAAATCCGTATTCTTGTATCTTTTCGAATACGTTTATTATATGGTTCCGGTTTTACTAGTAACTAGTATATCATCCAAATAGGCTGTTGCGTAGTCAAGATCGCCCAGCATGGCGCCAATGACCTGCCGGAAAATTGCAGGCGCAACCTTTACAACAAAAGCCAGCCTGTTGTATTTGTACAACCCTCTATGGGTGTTTATGCAGAGCAGTTTGGAACTTTTTTTCTTCCACTTCTATCTGAAGGTATGCGTCCGCGAGGTCGATTTTAGTTTATTGAAAATTTCTTCAGGGCTTGGGAGAGGATAGTGGTGATCTTGCAAGGCATCGTTTAACCCTGTGGACAAATCTGCGCATACTCGTATTTGATTGGACTTTTTTTTTTACGTAGACCGTAGGTGCTGCCCACTCGCTGAAATCTGTTTTTGCCAAAATACCTGCTTGTTCGAGTCTAACTCTTTATTGATTTGCTCTAGAGCAGCGAAAGGGACATTCCGTTTCTTTTTGAATACCGGTTGTGCACCGTCCTTCACCTTGAACTTAGCTTTCATTTTAGTACATTTCCCAAGGCCGCCAGAAAAAACCCGGGGAAATTGTTGTTTGAGTTCCTTTTTTAGATTTACCAAATTGGACGTTGTACTTTGTATCTTGCTACAAAATGTACTCATTGGGCAATCCCAAAGATTGAATTTTTCTATCCAATCAGTTCCAAATAAGTTGTCTGAAGTTTTTAATACGTAGGCTTTGAGCTCTTTAATGGTTGAAATATCAGAACCCGAGTCAAGTTGGAATTTGATGGACTTATTGAAAATATCCACTGTTACATATTTTCTTAAATTCCTATCAACAATATTGTCAGATTGAGCTTGCCTAATTTTATTTTTGGGTTTTCTCGTTCTGTTGGCATACCAGCACGAAGTTAAAGTATGACCACTTTTATTGCAATTTTTGCAATATTTTTTGTTCTTAATTGGACAGAATTTCATCCAATGCA
This sequence comes from Acanthosepion lycidas, assembly GCA_963932145.1. Classification (NCBI taxonomy): domain Eukaryota; kingdom Metazoa; phylum Mollusca; class Cephalopoda; order Sepiida; family Sepiidae; genus Acanthosepion; species Acanthosepion lycidas. The sequence goes on from OZ010576.1 coordinate 81,236,032, forward strand.
ATTTACCACAATGGTAACATGGTCCGGGTGGTTTCTTTAATTTATTTGGGTTTTGGTTACTGTGGAATTTAGGACATAAGATTTGCCTTTTGTCTTTTTGAGGGAAATAAGAGGTAGACTTGCTTCTGATTTTATTAATCAGAGTCACACCTGATTCCTCGATAGTGTTTGAGTCACGCTTTATAGATATTACTCTTTGATAGTCCTCTGCCAGTTTTGGGAGAGTCAATCCTTGTTCGTTCTCAAGCTTAGTCAGTACCCGTCGTCTGACTTCGGCGTCTTCTGCAGATACTAGACCTTGTGCGAAAATTAAGCACTTAAAATCATCAGCAGTCAGTTCGGATAGTTTAAAATCATTAAATAGCTTGTTCACCGATGCTGCAAACGTTAGAAAATCTTGCTGGTTGTCTTTGACTGTGTTCAGGCATTTCCAACGTTTGTGGAACAAGGTTGTGTTAGGCCCGAATAATTCCGAGAGGAGCTTAATCGTCTCTGAATAATCCAAGTCAGTCGTTTTCGTGGGTAGTATGAGGTCTAGGAACCTACTATGTTCTGTATTTCCCAGTTTTCTCAATAGTAGACGTAACTCATTTTTACTGGGCCATTGTTCACAGTCTACGTTGAAAATATCTTCGTAGCGCCTGTAAAATGCCTGGAACGTTTTGTCTTCCTCTGGTACGTATTCAAAGTTTTCCATTGAATTGTAGATTATACTCTGGGAGAATATTGTATCTTTTTCAGAGTTTGAGCCTTTTAATGCATTTACTAGTAATTCTTTAAGTTGTTTCTGTTGTAGTTCAGCATTCTGAAGCGTAATTTTTGGGAATTCCATTTGCTGTTTATGTAAATCCAAAAATAGTTGTTGTCTTTCTTCTGATTTTTGTTGCTGGTCCAAATTTAGTTTTAACATTTGGGCAACTACTTTTTGCAAATCTTCCATATTTGAAAATGACAGCGCTTTTTTGTTGCTTTGAAACACGTTTACGAAGAGGAGGTACACAAAAAAATCTTGGATATATTTTTGATCCTTTTTTTTTTCTTTTACAGAAAAAAATATGGACAAACAATAGTTAAACTAAAGTATTTATGTGTGTTTAACTTTTTTTTTTCCGTGGTTCCGTTAATTTTAACGTAATTGAATAATTTTTCCGCAAATTATGTATTTTTTTTAGAAAGATACAAAAAGAAGAAAACTTACCTCAGTGAATTTGAGGGGAGAATAATTTTATGACAGAGTTCAACTCAGTTACATAAAATTTTTTTCGATAGTTTTTTCCGAAAACTTGAGTACCATGGTACCATATCTTGTGTTGTCAGTTTTTTTACGAACAACTGTTTTTTTCTGTGTGTGTGGGTGTGTAGAAATCGTTCTCGTATTGGACAGACTTTAATATTCCGTAGATGTCGAATCGCTAGTTTGTCAATGGCGTTTGGTATTGGGATATATGTAGACGCTGGGTGTTTAGCTTTTAAATCGCTAATGTATTAATACCAGCTTAATTTCACGTTCAACACTGCTGTGGGAACGCGTGGAATTTGTGTATTTTTCGAGTACTGTCGCTATTGATACGGTGAGAACGAAATTCTCGAATCTTTTCTGTCGCCACTCTTGTGGGACAGGCAAGGCATTGCGGTTTTCCGACGTGAATGCGTTTCTAGAATTCTTCGTCGACCCAGATGGTTTTTACAAGCTTTCGTCTGTCCCGACAGACATCCCCAGGTATGGAAATAGATTTTGAGAAGTAAAAAACAAGAACAAATCTATTTCCATACCTGAGGATGTCTGTAGGAACAGACGAAAGTTTGTAAAAACTAAAAAAGACCTTATGAAACTGGAATTTATAAACAGGAATCATATTCATATACAGGTTCGGGGTTAGTGTAACTTATTGAAATTGTTTGTGAATATTAATACAGAGGTTAATAATAGAGGTTATTAATTTAAATGGCGAGAATACTCTCGCCATTTAAATCATTAACCTCTATATTTGTTTTTTGTATAAATGATTCATGTTATATATATATATATATATATATATTAAATGTTAAAAATCGCTACACAATTATGTGTTATACTACAAATGTCTCCTCGGGTGATATTAAACTAACGGCGAGTGAACGATTAATTTAATTCAAAAGCATATATATATATATATATACACACACACACACATCTGATTAAAATATAATTTTGACGTATGTTATATTTATTGGTAAGAAAAGGGATAGAGCGTATGTAAATATAATTGTGGAAACTCAAGGTGATTTTGACCTCAGTGTCTGAACCTGGATATAATATCATTACAACCTAAGTCTAGGAACACTTTCCCATCTCCAGCCGAAATTTAATCTCCTCACAAAGAAGGGCTAAAGTGAAATTCTATAATATATATATATATATATATATATATATATATATATATATATATATATATATATATATATAGATGAAAACAGGAAACTACAAACGACACTACACACTAAAATCTCCGACACCCACAACTATCTACACTTTAAGCCTTCCCACCCTAAACACCTCAAAGAGAACCTCCCCTATTCACAAGCACTTAGACTCAGAAGGATATGTTCCAAAAATGAAGAATTAAATGAACACATTGAAAATCTGGAGCATCAATTCACAACACGTGGTTATAAACAACACCTAATCAGGGAACAAATAAATAAAGCAATTTCCACACCTAGAGAAGACACCCTAATGTACAAGATTAAAAATAAATCTAGCCCCATCCCTCTAGTAACCACTTTCAACCCCACTCTGCCTCCACTATCCCAAATAATCAAACGTCGCTGGGAAATACTACATCTCAAACCAGACCTAAAAAAACTGTTTAAGGAACCTGGCCTTCTTGCATATCGTAGACCTAAGAACCTAAAAGAAATCATAGGTAGTAACCACATTTCAGGGGACAAGGTAATCCGTAATAAACTAAGAACAAAAACAACAGGATTTTCCCAACCATGCAACAACAAAAGAAGTTTATGTTGCAACCATATTAAAAACACGAATTCATTCACTAGCTCAATCACTAAATCTACTTTCAAAATCTACCACGATTCTAACTGTAGAAGTCATAACATAATTTACCTCCTAGAATGCACACTATGCTAGAAACAATATGTAGGAAAACCTGAATGGCCCTTTCACTACAGAATTAACAATTATCGTAAACGAATTAAGTCGACTCCCCATGAAAAATTATTACCTGTAGAACAACATTTCCGCCTGGAAAAACACGATTTCAAAACCCATGCCAAATTCACTATAATTGAGAGAATAGAAAAGTTCAGAGCAGATAACATTAGAAAAAATTTAGAGTCGTATGAAAATAAGTGGATACAACGTCTAAAAACAAAATATCCAGCCGGGCTAAATCACAAATTTAACAATATATAGATATAACTCAACAAATAAAAAAAAACTACCCACATTTCTCACCCACACAAGACAGACAGGCGTACGGAGGTGTGGAGGCCTCACACTTATACACTCACCCACACGAATATACACACTTACACACATCATACGCACTCACTCCCTAATGAGCCAAATAACACACACACAAACACTAAACAGAGACACATCCTCTCACCAAGTCCAATAAAACTGCCAAACTGACCAGAGAATTCATAGCAGCATGTATCTATCCAGCTCTTATCTCAAATAACTACTTAAAAGAGACTGCTTGACCAACACAGGGAATGTTAAAAGATTCATGTTAAAAAGATAAAAAAATAAAAAAACAAATGAAAACTACAGACAAAAGTTCATTTTCTCCATCAAGACATTCATTTCTGTAGTTTAGTGCTAGCAGCAAGCAGAAATATTTCTCCTCCCGATGATGGCCATTTCGGTCGAAACTAGTCGAGGAATCTAAATGGAATAATAATAAAAAAAACGAAAGAATATTAATCTACAACCCAGTGTGTCTGAAGATATTAATTTTTTAATTTTTTTTATTGTTCAATATATATATATATATATATATATATATATATATATATATATATATATATATATATATACATCCACTAAAGGTAACGTTTAAAGTGATAAACTATGTTGGATTAACGAATAAAAAGTCCTTTAATCCTTTAGAAATTGCTTTGTTTACGTTTCCCATACAGAACCGAGCAATTATGAAGATTCGGGAATTTCAACGAAAGAGATATGTTTTTAAAGTTAGTATACAACCTTGCTGTTTCACCGACGCCTTTCTCAGTCAAGATGGTTAAAAGCACGTCAGATGTAACGACTGTTCCTCTTGCAAAAGAGGACCCGGGTTTGATTCCTACAGCACAGAATTTTTTTTTTTCATAAGATTTCTCGAATATTCAGGCCGGTGGCCGACAATAAATATAATGTTTAAAAAATTCTACGGAGCTTCCACTCAAATTTGCGTATCCATTAAAATTAAGGCCGAAACTAGTCGAGGAATCTAAATGGAATAATAATAAAAAAAAACGAAAGAATATTAATCTACAACCCAGTGTGTCTGAAGATATTAATTTTTTAATTTTTTTTATTGTTCAATATATATATATATATATATATATATATATATATATATATATATATATATATCCTTAAGACGAAAGGTGCTCCTCGTGTGCTTTTAACAATATGTAGAATAGATAGGTTTGTTAATAAAACAGAGGACAAATGAAAATATACCAATATAATCAGTACGGTAGATATTTATTAACTATCAACCATTTGATAAAAATGAAGCATGGAGAGAAAGGTTTTAACTTCGGAATTTTCGGACACGCTTGTGTCCTTTATCCGTGGGACAAACAGAGGAATGGCACTTATTGATCGAGAGATGTTTTTCTACATAAATTATTTTCCAGGGGTAATCGTATTATGAGCAAAGCCAGATCTAAGTCTAATCATCCGAAAGCGTATTTACGTAACAAGAATTCAGCCAAATAGGTTCCATTAAATAACACCGATAAGTCTTTTCAACTTTTCATATTGTCTTTCCAAATGTAGTGTTAAAATTGTTATTATAGTGTCCATAATTATTTGTCTACATATAGACCAACACAACAAAGATATGCAAAATAATATTGACAGTAGGAAAATATTAATGGATAACACGATAAATATATATTACTTAATTGAAAACACCACGATATTATATATTACTTAAAAGATAACACCACAATATCATTTATTACTTAATAGATAACAGCAAAATATTATATATTACTTAATAGACACCACCAAAATATTATATATTATTAATAAACAACACCAATGTTATATATATATATATATATATATATATATATATATATATATATATATATATATATATATATATATAGGTATAAGTTTACAGAATATTAGGTAAACTTAATGCGGATATGTAGGAAAGATAACGAAACTGGAGTTTTCTGCTGTGGAGTAAATATTAGGTTGGTGCAAAAGTAATGTCGTTTTCTCACATAGTAACATATGTGAGAAAGCGACATTATTTTTGCACCAACCTAATAGTAACGTCCGATGACTATGGGAACTAGTCCATGAGTATAAATAAAAATTCCAGATCAGAGATAAAGGAAGAAGCAGTGTGGAATCAGGCAGTCCGCTGCCAAGTTCTTTATCTTCGGGCAGCGTACGACTCAGTCGGAGCTCTGTCTATGGACGGGGGCACTGCTGAGAAGAATAGACAAGAAATGTGCCTGATTCCACGTATTCGGAGGCGGACCATTGACCATTGACCCGAGTGTACGCGCTCAGGTTCGCCGCAGTAAACTCGACCATGTGTCACATCTTGTCTCCACGGGGAGGCTGGTAAATACTAAGCAGTTAGGAGTCTGGCGATCCACTGCCTGGCTCCGATTGTCAAGCTTTGTCTTTGGGGAGAGAGAGACTCAGTCTGGGCTATGCCAACGGAGTGAAACTCAGCTGAGAAAAAACATATCTCTATCTATAAAAGGCAGGATTTGTGTGTGTGTATGTGTGTGTGTGTAACGAATGCACGGCCGCAATTTTTGACAGATTTGCACCAAAATTTATATGCACATGCTCCAAGTTAGCGGAAAGGCCAAGATCGACTTGCATTTCCCAACTCCCATCGATAGTGGAAATAATCGATTTTTTCATGCTTCTACGACAGTTTTAATGTAGTTTGCGGCCATTTTCTACTGGCCAGAGTGAGAGCCTATAGCTGGCTGCCACTAATAGGCAGGAAGATTCTATTGGCCAGCGTGAGAGCCAACAGCTGACTGACACGAATGTTAACTAGCATGCTAGCATGCAAAAAAAAATCGATAGCTGCATTCGTCACAAGTGGGAAAAATTTAAATCTGCATGGCACTTTACTCCAATTAGCTCATTCGCTTGCTTAAACTCAACGTTGATTCTGATTCTGCAGAACTGGGTTGGGTGTGAAAAAGTTAGCAAATGTTGTTAACATTCTTTTTTCATTCAGTTTTTCCAGTTCCGAGTCCTTTTTTAAAGCTGATCGTTTTGTGTTCATTTTGTTTAGTTCTTTTTTTGTAACAGATTTAATGTTTAGTATAGAGCTTAGGAAAAATTCGCAGTGTAAGATAGGCAATAAGTAAGGTATGTAGCAACATCAGCACGGCAAAGGGCACTCCTTTAAAGGCAAGGAAGGGCAAAAATATTTTAAGTCAAGTGATAGCGTTTGCTGTATGAGTCGTACGATTTTTGAATCAAGCACGGGCAACGCCGGGCCATGCTGCTAGTAAGCAATATAACCGGGGTCACTTTTTCGGAAGCTGGGTAAATTTTGACGAATGACCCGGGTGGAAACGCTTGGGTTTCCCACAATAAACTTGACATTGTGTCACATCTCATCTCAGTGGGGTATTTTGGAGTCAGTCTTCGAACAAATTAATACAGGATTCAAAGCAAGTAACCGAAACAGTAATTATAACTGCTACGAAGCACGGTATAACATTGACTTATTTGGAAAATTAGTGACAGTAATATTTTTATGTATATGAGGCTTGCCTTTGTTTGTCATAAATTGAGTTCAATATGACCAATTTTTTTTTTAGTTTGCTGTTTCAGCAGCCTCAAAAACTGAATACCTTTGCATAACCGCAAAGGTTGCAAAATTAATCAAATCCCTTAAATAAATAGAAGTAAAAAAAAAAGAAAAATTAAAATTCAGTTTTTTTTTTTACAATCAGATGAAGGATAGTAGCGATAGAGCAGTGAAAAGCTGGCCACATCCAGTCTGAGAGAGAGAGAGAGAGAGAGAGAGAGTGGGGGAGAGCGAGAGAGATGGGGTGTTAATAATTTGTCACCCACAAGGACACGGGGATGCTTTTGAACCCTCTCAAGATTGGAAAGCGAGGACTGGGAAGCTCCCGCACAAATATAACAACGGTACGCCAATTTCGACATGATCTGGCGCTTGTAAAGGTAGAGGATAGTATGAGGAGCCAGGTATTTGCTGGAGCGACACAGGGAACCGAACATTTTACCAGTATCTTTAGCGATGGATTGTATGTCCGGATTCCACTTGAAGCGAGGTGTGATTTTGCGGCCGAATACTCTCTCAAGGTATACTGTATATGTTTATAGTTCTTTACTGTAGTTCACCTGCTTGCTGTAAATCCTCATCAGGTACAACTTGTACATTGTTTCAGGGCCCTTTCGAGAAAGACTTTCGTTGTACGAGCGGTCCCAGTAAAATAATGTTTCTCCGTGAATGTTTGCGAATAGAAAGCAAGAGGAGATAACCGGTTACACCAAGGTACGGCGACAAATCGAATTAAATGAATACAATACTGGCAGAAAGATGAGTCGATAGATCAGGTCCATGTGGAAAATGCCTAAGGATATTGTCATGAGCTCCCATCAGTAACTTAGCGCAAGTATATATCTCTACGAAGATAATGAGTAGAAAACCGCACATGTGCAAGTTGAAACATGTGTAAGTATACATGTATTTCGGTGTTTGTATGAAAAGGTTTGTCTGCGTTTAGACATGTGTATGTTGGGGTGGCTGTACGTGTATGCATGTGATTGTGGATATATTTGGCTTCCGCTACCCCTGGGCAATGGGGGAAGGGAGAGGTAAAGTGGCCAACTCAGATCTGACCTTACCCCGACGTTTTGTTCTCGCTGTTGCCAATCCTTTTAACAAATCACATCGTAACACACACACACACACACACACACACACACACACACACACACACACACACACACACGCACGCACGCACGTGCGCATAATTATGTTTATAGTTGCAAGTATGTAGAGAATGCATAGGCAACCGGACGTTTAGCCACACTGAAGAACTGTGATACAGCGAAATAGTCTGTCTGTGGATGACAATATATATGCTCCTGAAAAATTTATTTCGGTTGAGATCTCTGTGGGAAGTGTGGGTTTGTAAACTGACTATTATAGCTAATAATGCAAGACTCTTCAGTAAATCGAATCGAGTTTTTCTCAGTCACTGTGTGCTTATCTAAAAATAAATACGCTTAAATTCATCTTCATCCAGCCGTGCGCCAATATCTTAGGGGTAGAATTCCCGACTGACGCCAATTCAGTCGGGGTTCGTTTCTAGCTAGAGGCAACCGGACGTCTAATCACACTGATGAACTGTGATACAGCGAAACAGTCTGTCTGTGGATGACAATATATATATATATATATATATATATATATACACACACTCACAGGAAGGGGTACAGAAAATTTTAATTCCTAATCTACTTTAAAAGTGTGACCAAAAAGACTATCAGATTATTTTAAAATCACTTACCCATTTATCAGGACCAGATGTTTGATAAATCTGTTGAAGTTTTTATCAGATTTCATATTCATACTTTTTTTCTGAACGGACGCATGATAATTCAAATTCAAACAAATTCATATATATATATATATATATATATATATATATATATATATATATATATATATATATATATATATATATGCACATTTCATTGAATATGACAGACAATGTATTCATATAATGTTTTTATTTTTTCAAAACACGGTTAAGATATTTTGTCCATGTTCATAGTTGATATTATTCAGTGTTGTTTTTTTTATTTTATTAATAAGGCTTCCATTATTTTTAGCCATTTTTTGCATGTAGATGGTACTATTATATTTGTGTTTTTATTTTTTAGCACGCAAAGGGTTTCAGAGTAGGGTCAAGAACAGAGATAGAAGAAAAGATGAAGACAACGTTAGGGGATACGTCAGGGCATCTGGAGACGTCGATTGATTATAGTTATCAGGAAAACAAGAAATGGTGAGTGTGTTCCACAGACTAGAAGTTCGAGACATGAAGCGTAGAAGAGACGGCTACATTTAACAGTTTCGACAGTGAAATGGTGAGAGCGAGATGCCAGCCTAGTTGAGCGCTTAAATACATGAAGTCTGGGAACCAACGAAAGCAGCTCATCGGAGCAGTTACCGTGAAAGTATTTGTAAAAAAGTCAGAGGTGGGGAAAAGCACGTCTGTGAGAGAGTGGCTGCAGATGAGATGCCAGATCAGGGCCAATTACATTGCATATCCGTCTTTGGATTTTATCAAGGACATTGAGACAATTAGAAGGAGCTCCAGACCATATATGGCAGCAATAGTCCATGCAAGGGCGAATGGTTGATTTGTAGATTTGAAGGATCGAATCCGGCGAGAAAAAATTCCTGGTGCGGCATTGTAAGCCAACTTTTCTAGCGGTGGACAAAGCTATTGACAACGTATTCGTTCCATCTCAGGTCAGTGGACAATGTGACACCGAGCAGTCGCAAGGAGTTGCTCTCGTGGAGTTGAGCGTCACACATTCTAATGGGAGGTAGGGATGGTTCTCTCTCGTGAGTAATAGAAAGCAGTTTTGTTTTTGAGGCATTAAAGTTAACCAGCCAATACCTGCCCCAGCCCACAACCGATTGGAGGTCCTTTTCAAGACAAACGGCCAGGTTAGTTATGTCGGCGACACTAGATTTGTTTTTGAGGCAAGAGTAAGATTTGTTTTTGAGGCAGGAGTAAGATTTGTTTTTGAGGCAGGAGTAACGATCTTCCTGATGTCATAGGTTCCCAAGTAGGCATAGATGCCTACTTGGGAACCTATGACATCAGGAAGATCGTTAATGAAGATAAGGAACAGAGTAGGGCCTAGGATAGAGCCTTGTGGAACAACTGCGTTCGTGGGATAGGAGCTGGAGGAGAATCCGTTGAGAACGATCTTCAATGTACAGTTCGACAGGTATGATTGTATTAAATCGAACAATCGAACTGTAATTCCATAACCGTGAAGATTGCGAAGAAGGACGACATGCCAAACCCTATCAAACGCTTTGGAGATATCACGTTATTAGGAAGTGCTTGGCAAACAATTTCAGTTATGTCTGCAAGCACATCAGCTGTAGAAAGGTCAAAGTGGAAACCATATTGCTTGTCGGTGAGAAGATCATGGGATATAAGGTGCATAACCACTTCAGCGTTGATTAAAGCTTCAAAGACTTTAGCGAAGCGTGGTAGGAGACTGATAAGGACGGTAATTAGAAAGGACAGAAGGGTCTCCAGAATTCTCAAAGACAGGAACAACGGACGAGGACTTCCAACAGGATGGAAAACAAGATTCATTGAGGCAGTAGTTATATAATTTGAAGAGGGCAGGGGCCAGACCAGGCGCACATTTCTTCAGGACAATGGCTGGTATCCCATCTCCACCACTAGTCTTGTGGGGGTCTAATTTAGAGATAATGCCCAGAACCGACAACGGGGTTATGTGAAAGTCGCTCAAGTTAGCGTCAGTTCAAAGGGGGAAATCTGGTATGGGTATACCGGAAGAGTCGAGCGTTGAATTGAATGAGAATTTCGGAGCAAAGCATTCAGCCTCTTCGACAGAAGAGCTCAGAACCTCAAACTAGTTGAACAAAGGGGGTATAGAGGGTTTGCTATTGTTAAGTACGCTCTTGCAGATACTCCAGTAATCCTCGGAGCCGAATTTGCGAGATGCAATACATTCTTTCATTCGAGCAGCATACAGAGACTTTGCTTCATGGAGGACACACTTGGACTCATTACGGGCAGAGACAAAGAGAGGTCTATTGCAATCAGACATGTCGCTACAATAAAGGTGGAAAATTATTCCTATGGGCAATTGCAGCTGAGCAAGCAGCGGAGAAGCAGGGGAGGAGCGCGATTTGACCTTATATTCTTTGAGGGAATGAAAGTCTCGATTGAAGCTTTAACCCAGGAGGAGACCCCGGAAGCACATTCTTGAACAGGGAGCGAGAAGACAATGTTCCAGTGGACGTCGCGTGTCTGCTCGTTGATAGCAGAACAATGTTATAGTGGTAGGAGGTTCTTTGCAGGGGGTGGAGTTGAAGGAGATGTTGAAATGTGTGGTGCTACAGGACTCGGGGATGGATGTAAATCATAGATCAAGAAGTGAAACCTTACCATCCTGATTGTAGGGAAAACGTGTGGGTAAGTCAACTATTTGCGCGAGGGAACGAGAAATTGAAAAATTAAGGGTTTGTATGCCTGCAAGGTTAGTAGTAGCGTTATTAAGCCACTTGGTATGATGGGCGTTAAAATCACCAAAGAGAGAGAGAGAGAGAGACTTGTCAATGCTGTCAGAGATGCATTCAAGTACATCACAGTCTTGGGAGGATGGAGAGCGATAAAGGAAGAAGTGGTAGCTTACAACATTGAGAAGGGATAGCCGCAGACACATATACGAGTGGTCTGGAGATTCAAGAGACAGCTCACTCGCCAGCGGGAGATGGTCCTTGACGTAAACACTAAGGCCATGCATATGGGTTTGAGAGACTTTTCTAACGAGTGGAAGGTAAACGGGGATCGAGAGGTCAGAGGGGGGATAGATAAGGTTGGTCTCACAGAGAGCCAGTATATCCGGACAGTTCGCAACAAGGAAGGATTCAACACTGCAGAAGTTGGATCTAATGCCACGGATGTTAGAAAATGAAATGTTAAATGGTTTGGGTGATTTTTTAAGAGCTGGTTTAGGGTTTCTTTTGGGATTGTTGTTAGATTTCATGATGTATAAATGCAGTAGCAAAAAAAAATGCCTGAGATAGAAGAAGCAGACGGTGATCGACCGCGACATGCAATTTTGGAATTTGGCGCAGCATGCAGCATAATGTGGCCTCAGGTTTGCCCACCGGAGATGAATTCAGGGACACCTATCCAAGCGCGACATGGTACTACAGACACCACGGTATTATACCACTGTTGATCAGAGCGGCCGCTCAAGACGCTACGCAATAGTTACCACTCCTAACTACCAGTCGGAAACAGCAACCAGAAAACTGTAAACGGTGTACCCTCAGAATAAAGAGACATTGCCGAAGACTTCACACGTCACGGGAGAAACACGGCAGCCTCCAGTACAGAAGCCAGAGAGATAGGAAGAGAGAGATCCGGGAACCCCTTCCTAAACAAGAAAGTGTGAGACTCTACTCCTGTCCAAGAGAAGGGGTGGAGTATTGACCGGACGGCAGGGAAGTCTACCTACTCCTATTACATACAAACAGAAAAAAAGGCTGCAGCTGACAATTCCGAGTTTACAACTGTAGACATACTTACCAATGGATGGGAATGTGATTTTATGTTTAGGACTTCCATTATATTAAATTTTAATTTAGTATAAGTCCCATTGTCCTATCCTAAACAACAAATTTGGTTTTCCAGTATAGAGGATGCGGCATAGAATTCTGGTACACATGGTAGCTAGTGTTCCCTAGATGCCGACTTCCATTCTCAAGCTCAGATAGTTGATTGTAGAGGCTGACTTTATATATCACCACTCTTTTCAGGTTCAACGAACTGAGAGTTGTGGGGGGCACTGCCTACAATGTGTTTGGGGTCTTCGCTTTCAAAAACATAGACAATGGGAAGACAGATACGGCAAGATATTTCCACGCTGGTATCTAATTTATCAAGCAAGAATTAATGTCCCACTACTACAGAAGAATGCAGAGAGCTTAGGTTCACTTACTCTCCAAGATGATGATTGGGGGGGGGGTGCATTTTCAACTAATTAAGTGGCTGCAGGGTTACAAATTAGTTACAATATTAGAACACAAGACGAAAAATGCAAGTAAAGTAAGTAAACTAAATTAATAAAAAATAAAGTGGTAGAATAGCAGAGAGAGAGAGAGAGAAAGAGAAAGAGATAGAGAGAGAGAGAGATAGAGAGAGAGAGAGAGAGATAGAGACACAAAAACGTGGGCAAATTTGGGTAAGCGTATTCTACTTACAAATGGCAGCTAGCGTTCACTAGTTGTCGAATGTTACGAATTGGGACCGTGTTTTGAAAAAAAAGAAGACATTATATAAATACATACATGCAACAAACTTTCTTATTTAACAGTTAAAATATTGCACTATCATTTTCTTTCTTCAATTATGAAACAACCTGTATCTGAAATTTTACACACACAGACATATATATATATATATATATATATATATATATATATATATATATATATATATATATATATATATATATATATCAATTAAGTCCAATAAGTCCAACAATTATTTAACATATTTTATGTTTATTTATTTTGTTTTAAAATATGCTTTCTCCGACAGGAATCGAACCTGTATTCCTATACAGACACCGTCATCTGATCTGACGTGCGAAACCATTTAACTACAGAAAAGCGTCTGGTTAGCAAATTTCAAATTACTGTTTATAAGCACACATTTTTCTATCACATATTTTCTAAAAAATATCTCGGACATTCAAGGCGGTAAATTTTATTAATACTGTTTAATTAAAAACAGATAAATTGTATCTACAAAAATGACGTATAAATGAATATATATATATATATATATATATATATATATATATATATATATATATATATATATAATATATATATATATATATATATATAAAGAAATCTACGTAAAAGTTTATCATGAAGCGCTACCTTCCAACCTAATCTTACAATGTTTGTAGTTTATGTGGTAATTTTGCTCTTTCATAGGCAGATCTTCAAAGTCACCTTAGGTTTCGTAAGGATCAGTTCATTGAAAGAAGCCAGCAATTAATCCTTGTGTCTTCTTGTACACTCTTCCATAAACTATGTAAGTCAGCTTCTGGGTTAACAAGACATGAAAATCCACGTTGATGCCATGTCTGTTTGGCGTGGGGATCTCCCTTTTAGGTGCAATATTTGCGCAAAAGCTTGTAAAAGTAAGGCTGGTTTAAAGAATCATTTGCGCTCTCATTATCAGTGAGTCGGAAAGTTATATAACAAAGAAAAGAAAGAACAAAAAAACCCAAAATAACAAAAAAAAAACAATATTAATTTTTTGGAGATGGTCTTCTGTCAAGAAGTGCAATCACCGTATATATATATATATATATATATATATATAATTTTTTTTAAATATGATTCCATCGCGACACAGAAATTAATGTTTTGAAACTGGTCAACAATATTCAGGTTTAATTTCAATATGAAACCCTAACTACCGGGTGGCAGTCTCATCATCAAGCGATGTTTGGAATAACTATGCTACATAATATTTTACACATTTAATTTTTTGAAATGGAGGTGTAATCTAGGGTTTGTTTTCCATTATCAAGAGGTCACTGTTGATGACTTCTTAAAGGGCTTTACGATTATGATTGGGTTGTGTTTTTAAACCTATTGTTCTAATTGAACTTGTTAATGGATTTGGAAATTATCATTATTATTATTATTATTATTATTATTATTATTATTATTGTCCATTTATAAAATGCTAATTATTTAAGGCTAATATTTTGTGGTGTCTGCAAAAAACCGTTATCTCATTTCTTTGATTTAATAAATTTTCATTTTTTAGAAACTTAATAATGTGTAGTTTTTCATGTAAGCATAAAGGGCATAGGTCACCGCAGGTTTTACAAGTTCTTCTTCTATTTATTATTTTCCATTTTACTTTTGGTGTTTTATTTGTTTCTTTTAAATGCCCAAAATATTTAGGTGGGGATGTCTGATTTCTGTTTCTAATATTACTGAAGGAGCTTTTGAGTAGTCTCCACCTTATTTTAAATTCATTCTTTGTGGATCCTATAAATATCTTTTCAATATTTGTATTCTCAATGGATGAGATTGTGCATTGGTATATTACAGATTCTATGCGGCATCTAGGCTCTACTGTGTCGAGCACTGTTTTATTTAAAAATAAAAACGAAAATACTAAAGAACTTCGAATCATCAATCTAACAGTTCTTTCCCATGATATCAACACACACACATACATATATATATATATATATATATATATATATATATATATATATATATATATATATAATACGAAAGGGAAGGAAAATTATTTGGCTTACTTATGAAATGAACAAGCAACAATTTTTTCAATTTCCCATTTTGGTCATTTACCTATTTTCTTGTACAAGTTATTCCAAGAAATTTTTCGCTTTGTTTAGTTCATTTTCGTCTTTGTAATCTATTAGATAAGTAATTTTCCAAGAGTTATATTTACGCAAACAACCACCAGCGTCCGTCCATCATTAAACGCATCATTGATTTACTAAGCTATTATTACCGAAATAATTATAATGTTAATGACAATAATTCCTCTCAGACAACATTAAGTTGTTTTTTTTTTCCTTTTTCTTTTTAAGTACCAGATGTCTGTTCCTTATTTCAAAGTTGGGTGTTTTAAAAAATGCATAATAAATATATTTGTTATTGAACTGATATGAAAACACAGGACGATGCGGTTTCAATAACTAGAAAAAGCTTTCTCGACGACGCAGTTCATTTTCAATAAAATGAAAAAAAAAATGTCTTCCGCCATTTTCTCAGATTTATTTTATAATATTGTACAAATAAATAGGTACTTATGAGTTATAGAAATATTCTATTTTGTACCTTGTAAACAGATAGATAGATAGATAGATAGATAGATAGATAGATAGATACGTACGTACGTACGTACATAAATAATATAATATAGTATATAATGTCTTGCTTCTCGCTTCCGACACACCTGTCTGTTAGGGCAGCTAGCCAATTTGCGTGGTAGAGACATGCAGGTGCATTTATGTTTGGTTAGAACCCACATAGTTCACCCGTGGTTTATGCTGCAACTATGGGGTCGCGATGGAGCAATGGATTTTTACCTCGAATCGGCGAGTTGAGATCGAATTCTAGTTGTGTTCATTACCTTCATTATGTGCTAATATCTTTGGGAAATGTATGAATCTGTCAGACTCGGCCTCACCTATAGCAGGACAGTGTTAACGGTTAAATATATTATCCACATTTAAAATATTACTTATATATTTAAAAATTCCGTCTTTTCTGGTGGAACCATGTCCAGTGTTGTTTAATGGGTAGTAGCCAGCAGTGTCTGGAGCATAAATAATTAGTCATTGTTATTTATTTTAACATTTAAGGAATCGCTGATGCTAAACTCTAGGAGAGTAACACTTCTTGGCCTCAAGTTTTCAACTGACGTGACGTAGAACATCTACATTGAATCAATAGCTGTATCTAGTGCAAGGAAATTTAGTTTGTGCTATCCCGAAAAAAGTTTCTCATCAGAGACCATCTTGCACATTTACAAATCTACCATTCGCCCGTGTATTGAATACTGTTGCCATTCCTAGTCTGGCGTTCCTGCTATTCATCTCGAGATTCTTGACAAAATCCAAACAGGGATCCGCAATATAATAGATCCTTCCTTGGCATCTCGAATTCAGTCACTTTCTCACAGACGTGATGTAGCTTCCCTTTATCTTTTCGACAAATATTTTCATGGACATTGCTCTGAAAAGCCTTTTCCCTGACATGAATTTAAGCGCGCTACTAGATTAGCATCTAGATCCCATTCTGTTGCTGTTGAACTAGCTAAATGCAACCGCACCTTTCACTGAAACATTTTCTTTTCCCGCACTTGCCACCTGTGAGACTCTCTTCCGATTTAATGATTTCCTGATAACTACAATCTTCAAAAAGTTTAAATGCAACGTCAATCGCCATTTTCTCTCTTCTTGAACTCTGTTCATCTTTTGTCTTTTCCTCAATCCTCTCAATTCTCAGTCTTCTCTTTCATTTCCACGCGCTGTAACCCCCTGCGCACTCGAGGCATTCACACCTTGCTTGGCGTAAAACGATTAAAAAAGTTTGGTAATGGACCACTTTAGTTTCATACATCATAAAACACGCGACTATTCCCTTCACATTTTTTAAGAAATATAATTTAATTTTATTTCGTATTTGTACGATGTACCGAACATGTAAGCAATGAGGAAGTTTTAGAGAAAATGGAAACAAGAAGCAGACTCATATCAGGAAGAGACAGTTGGATTTTCTAGGGTGCATCATGAAGAAACAGGGTTTGGAAAATTTGATACTCACAGGACACATTGAAGGCAAGAGGGGCAGAGGAAAACAATGGATGGCGGAACAAGGATTAGGAGCGATAACAAAGACACAAACTTGAGTTAACAAAATTAATAATTCCTTTTGTTGAACAATCGG
The DNA here is from genome assembly GCA_963932145.1 of Acanthosepion lycidas. Lineage (NCBI taxonomy): Eukaryota > Metazoa > Mollusca > Cephalopoda > Sepiida > Sepiidae > Acanthosepion > Acanthosepion lycidas. The sequence goes on from OZ010576.1 coordinate 81,253,551, forward strand.
GACCGCGTTTACAATTGACTATAATGATTTTAAAAATTCCTTTAAAACTTTAACAATTTATCAAATGCACTAGTCATACACAGAAATAAATTCGAACACAATTTTGATCTAAAATACCACACTCATCAAAAGAGAAAGTAATCTACTCAAAAGGAATATTCTCGAGAGTGCTGCCATTGAATCTTATCAAAATCTAAATCTGTTCTTGCCAATCTCACTTTTCCTGAAATAATTACACCTTTCCCAAAGCCAACACACACGGCTTCAAATATGTTGAAAAATCAAAAAATACAAAAAAAAAAAAACAAAAAAAAAAAAAACAAGAAAAACCTTTAAATCTATCACCTCATATTTTTGAAGATGTACATCACATACGTGCACGTCATACGATAACAATCTATTCCTAATTTAAACAATATATATATTTTTTTTAATTCTTAAATATTACTCGCTTATTTTTGCCAGACTTAGAATTATGAGGCATTGATCTCCACATGTTTTCACTGACCTTTTACCACCTGATGAACATTCATGAACGAGTTTTCCGAGCTGACGTACCTTCGTAAACACCATTAAATTCATCGGACTCTTTACGAATCCTCTGAACTACCCATGCAGTGCAGTATGCTGTTGCCAAATTTCTGGCAGAGTGAATTACGTCATGGTGCACTTTTTCTCACAGACGATGCCTAGCTTAACCTACTATGCAAAATCCAAAATGGGAACGTACGAAATTAAAAATATAAGATGATGAAAATTTACTCATCGCGATTCATACATATATATATATATATATATATATATATATATATATATAAGCGTTTCACCCCAAGCAAGGCGGGAAGCCACTAGGACGCAAGGGGTTGCAGAAGATTTGGAGCAAGATCAGATAGGAGTGATAGAGGAAAGGATGAGGAGAAGGATAGTAGATAGATCAAGGCAACTGGAGATGTCGATTGACATTACATTTGAATAGTTGGAGATTTAGCTCTCAGGGAAACTGGAATAAGGAAGGGAAATCCACAGGCGAGAGGTGCAAGACATGAAGCTATTAGAGTAGAAGAGACGGCTACATTTAGGAGTTTCGACAGTGAAGGGGCGAGAGCGGGATACCCAGCCTCGTAGGGCGCTTGAATTCATGATGTCTGGGAACCAGCGAATGCAGCTCCTCGGAGCAATTACCATGGAAGTATTTGTAAAAAAAATTATTATTATTATCATTATTATTTTAATAACTATACTCGGTTGGTGTAAAAAAAAACACAAAAAAAATACACGGATAACACAATAATCAAATAAAAATATTTTAAAACAAATAGGTATCTGGCAAAAAATTATAAAACAAAGAAAGGACTAGAAACACTCGAGTAGGCCGAAAAAATCGTCCAGTGTCGTAATTTCCTGTTCAACGAAAAAAAAACCAAAAACAATTGAGTAAATGAGACAAAAAGTAAAGTGCCCAATACGTTTAGTAGAGCAGAGTATAAAAAATCCTAATGAGCCAGGATCTACCTACCTAGAATTCACCTAAATGGATCTTCAGGGTAACCCAGTTTACACTAAAGATCCATTTAGGTGAAATGCATATATATATATATATATATATATATATATATATATATATATATATATATATATATATATATATATATTTAGGTGAAATTTTAGATGTTTATATATATATATATATATATATATATATATATATATATATATATATATATATATATATATATATTAGGTTGGTGCAAAAATAATGACGTAATAATGTCGTTTTTTGAGGTTACGCCAAAAAACGACATTATTACGTCATTATTTTTGCACCAACCCAATATATATATATATATATATATATATATATATATATATATATATATATATGTATGTATATATATATATATATATATATATATATATATGTATATATATATATATATATATATATATATATATATATATATATATATATATATATATATAGAGAGAGAGAGAGAGAGAGAGAGGGAGAGAAAGAGGAGTAGAGAGGGCGGGAAGAATAAGAGGGAAGATAATGAGGCTTATTGATATTTACTAAGGTTTGTTCATTTTCGGCAGAAGACCACAATTGTGTAGCGTCTATTGAGGAGTGATCTCACGTCTCAGTTGTAATTCGTATGCAAGATTAGCTTACCAACGACGACGACGACATAAGAACATTAATGGCTAGATCATATTAAATAAATTAATTCAATTTCTAATTCATTTCGCTTTGACAAGATAAGATTAATTAGATGAATGTCGCCAGTGTAATAGAGCAAAATGACTTAAATATATATATATATATATATATATATATATATATGTATATATATATCAAACAATTGTAAGAAGGAACATCTTCCTATGCTTATTTAATCTTTTAGTGAAAACATTCTTTATCACAAAAACTAACCGACATACAATGTTTATCTTACTTTTGTCATTATTATAGCCCAAGTTAGAGATTACAAGCAGTTTTTTTTAATAACTCAACACAATCTGTAATATGGTACCTATTTTGTTGGTGCAAAAATAATGACGTAATAATGTCGTTTTTTGACGTATTTTTGAACGTCAAAAAACGACATTATTACGTCATTATTTTTACACCAACCTGATAGAAAAATGATAGCCCTTGCTAATTACTATGTGAATAGACGAGAGCGTTTCTGAGGCCAACGAGCCCCGTAAAAGCTTACGATCGAATTATCATCATATATACTACTCTCAAAGCAGAAGTGTATCTTGGGTAAGACAGTATGGCGGAACCAGTCTTGTAGCTCTTAATAAATTTTGTCTTTTTGATATCTTTCCTAAATCTTGTTCCATCACCTATTTCGTTTAGGTCATGTGTTGTTTTCTTGTGTCCCCCTTGCCTTCAATCTATCCTGTGAATATCAAATTTTCTAAGCCCTCTTTCCTCATTATGCATCATAGCTCTTGAAGCTGGTTTTGAATTCCGCGTTTTCCTTCTCCTAGATTGGTTTCTACCTCAAGGCAAGGCAGTCCAGTCAGCCGTATTATTCTAAGTTAAATAAAACGGCTAGATGAAAATGAATTCATTGCCTTTTCCAGGGGCGTTAGCGTGAAATGAGAGAAAAAGAATCGACGGAAATTGAACTCGGCACGAAGATTTTTGCTTTCGCCATCGGTAGTCATTACACTCTCTACTTCCAGGATGGAGCGGGGAACACTATCTTCTAAAGTTCACGGTTTTTAAGTCATGAGATAATTACTACTCGAGTTTCTCAGGTTATCATTTTCATTAAAATTATTGGTTAGTCATGAGTATGAATATTAGGTTGGTGCAAAAATGATGTCGTTTTCTCATATATGTTACTATGTGAGAAAACGACATTATTTTTGCACCAACTTAATACAACCAGAATCAAGGCCTCTTATCGCGAGATTAGAAATTATGAGGAGTGTGGAACCCCCTTTTTTTTCTGTTTTTCGCTTGTCCACCCTGAACTGGAGAGGTAACACCAACTATGGCAAATAGTCAATCTCCAAACAAAAAAACAAAATACTATGAAAGTGTTAAGTACGTGTTTGTAGTAACAACTCCAGCAATACATTTTTTATAAAAAAAAGAAATTACCAACAATATATATTTATAGTAAAATTACCAACAAGACTTATTAGTAGTGAATTTATCAACAATGCATTTTTAAATCAAAATAACCTTTGAAAAATTTTATCTTTAATTGAAGAGATACAATGAGTTTAAAATATTTAGATTTCGCCATTAAATAACTCCTAGAGGTGCATATGCCGCTAAACAAAATCAACCAACTAAGTCTTATTGGTAATGCGATTGCTAATAATGACATTGTTAGTTATTTAAAGATTTTCCAAGCCCAATGCGCATATAACATAAACAGTAGTTCATAAAAACAAGTAAACTCTTGCAGTACTTTCTTGGGATAGGGGTTGAGTGATTCGATTTCTAGGGTTTATCAACCTTTCGAAGGTTATTTAAAGCCAGAAAATATTTTCAGATTGATAGAATCTAGCTAATAATAGTGATACGGGTCTTACTATTTAATCCATAGATGGGAGCGAATAAATGGATTCATACCATTTTGGTTTTATTTTTCTGCTTTTTTGTTTAGCGGCATATAAAAATCTATGGGGTATTTAATGCCAAAATATAAATATTTAATTTATACGGAATTTTATTTATTTGGCGATAGTAATGGTTTTAGTGATAAAAGTCTTACTAATTAACCCATAGCTGCGGGAGAAGTGGTGGATTCTTTTCTAATGGTATTTTGCGTGTAAGTGAATATAACGAACCCAACGGGAATTCGAACTCGGCTCTCCGATTAACAATTCCGAGTCCTTATTTATTACACTGCCGATACAATCAAGATTACAGCACTTGTTATGCCCAATCTGTCACCCGTTTAAGTTTCTTGACTTTGGTGATCGTATGGAAACCAGTGTTGCAACGTGATATAAGCCGACGGGAGTTGCCAAAATAGGTCCGGATAATTCTAAATTCTGGATAATTGGATACTTAAATTATCGAAAGATAATAACGAAATAAATCGTGTCCGGTTAAAATTTTGACATTTATATTATCAAATAAGGGTACTATTAGGTTGGTGCAAAAATAATGACGTAATAATGTCGTTTTTTGACGTATTTTTAACGTCAAAAAACGACATTATTACGTCATTATTTTTGCACCAACCTAATACATAAATATACTGGTCCATTCATAAAAAAAAAAAAATTAGGGGAGATTATTTTTAGGAAATTGATACTTTAGTGATATTTAAATAGAACAGCCTAACAAATCAATATTCTTCGATTCCGATAAGAGTCGCGAACTGAGCAAGGTCAAAAAGCATAATATACAAAAATGTTTACTAAAATAATTTCCCCTATATTCTAGGAGTGGACAAGTCTACTTAAATAGTACACAAAAGACATTTTCAAACGCTTTGATCAAGGTTTTGTCCAGTTTATTTTTAATGAAAGGAATCTAGGTACCCCCACTCAGTTTTTGATGCCTCGGTTTAAAATGAAATGTTAAAAATGAAAACGCATTCTTGAAGCTTCTTTTAAGTTTTAACTGAAAGCTAAATGATTAAATTTACTATTTCCAGTAAGCAAAATACTCTGATGTATTTCAACTTTGAAATAATATTGATTAGAATCTCAACTTTTTTCTCGCTTTCAGAAATCGTTTAAATTAAGCCATTTTTGAAAAATTTTAAACAAAATTTATTTCTCGGTTTTAAAGGTTTTCCAGAAATAAAATATACTTTTCTTAAACTTGTATTTGAAGAATATTAGCCGATTCAAAGTATAATTATTCTAATTTGAAAAAATTAAAATAACAGAGAAATGGATTTTTAAAATAAACAGTAGCGCGATTAAGTGATTGTCAGCACCTCGTAAATCATTTGACAAGTAATTTATAAGGTGTTGACACTTTTATTATTGTTTAAAAGAGACCTTATCAGTTAAAACATAATTTAAGAAAATAACGGGTGAATGCTTTTTTATATAATTTTTGAGTACTCAATAATCTTCAATATGTTGGAAAATATTCTCCATAATCTAATTTTAAATTTACTATAGTCATCGCTCTTATTTTCTAATTATGTTTTGTATGGTCACCATAATTTCAACGTTACGTTTACATAAAAATATTAAATTTAAAAAAAAAGTATTGGGTGCAAACTACTTTTAAAGAGCTTTTCAATTTTGATTCGTAAATATAGTTTTCACTTAATAACAATATCACCCAACCGGATTTAAGTAATGCAGAATTTTAAACGATTTATAATATTATAAATTATTATAATTAAAATTTAAAAAAATGAAACACTATTATTCATCGATTTTTTAAGACAATAGTGTCCTTAATAAATTTTATTTATAAAAACAAACGCTCTTCTAATTAAATAATATCATAGTTTTATAGAATTTTTTATTTTCCAATTCAAAGCAGATATTCTGTTATTGGGTGCCCTGTTTTACAAGAAAAAAATGATGAATTACATTCTCCAAGGACTCCTGCTTTTAACTAGTAAAACACATTTCGTGACTGCAATTTAATTTCTCGTAATTTCATTAAATTCAGTAAGTAGAGGAGGCGGTAACATATGTAAAAAAAAATATTTTTCACTAAGATTTTCTAAAAGAAAAAAAAAAAATCAAAAATAATTTAATTCATTTGTAAATAAGTCCTGAAAGTTTCATTAAAATCCGACTATTATTTGATTTTTGCAAGAATTTCCAAATCAATGTTTTTAAACCAGAAAAAAAAAAAAAGGCGTAAAACACTAGTCGTAATTATTACGTCAAACGTGACGTAAAAATAAAAGATTTTTAACCAAAATTTCGAACGTGCCAGAAAGGATTAAAAATTAAAAAAAAAAATAATACAAAAATGCGTTGCTCTTTCCTCTTAATAATAACATAAACATTTTCACGATAAAACTGTTTTTGTTAAGTTTGGGACCTTTTTTCATCATGCTATGCTTTTTTCAGCGAAAAAGTTGGAGGTACCTAAAGAAATCCGTCAGTTTTATCTAATTCCGCATTGCCTGATGTTTTTTTTTTTCTGTCGTTAATTTCCAAAGCTGGATTAAATATTGTTGGTTTACCCAATATAAGGCCCAAGGGCCTTTCAAAATAGAGCGTTACTGAGATGGAGGAAGTAACCGATGAGGACGAGTAGGATATATATCGATTGACCCTGTGTATAAAGAGACCAACATTGAAGAAAAGCATTCTCTCGTAAGTTTGTTTCACAATGTAACAATTCTGGGGAAGAAGTTGTCAGTGTGGAACTTGCCTTTTATCAAAGAAGCTCAAAGGGAATGGAGACGGTATGGCACCGTGAACATGGCATGGTATGGCGGGTCCTAAATGTGAAGATCCGAACTGGTGGAACTAAGGAACAGAACTCTTTCTGGCATCTGCCATAGTAATAGGTATATAGTACTGAAAGGCTGGAAACGTTTCCCCTGTGCTATAAGTATATGTATTTGGTAAGGGTAGCTTCTGGTTAAAAGCCCAAAGAACTTAGATATTTGTCAAACATAATCAAAAGTAAAATCACGGAATTAAACTACTTTTTCAGTTATGAAATGTTATTATCGACACTCATTTTATGTCCGGATAATCGATGCCAGGAAAATAGAGGAACGAATAACTGATGAAATACTATATTATTCTGCTGAAATCAGTAATCCGTGCGAATTTACTTAGCGGTGTGATAGTGTTGTGATATCATTTGTCGTTGGCGCGGTAAAACGGAAGAAAGTTTTGTTAAAACATAAGAAAGTGTTATGTGCTGAGAGACATTGAAACGAGAAGGGTTAAAACCAAAAACCCATGGGAAGAATTGAGAATTTAATTCATACATAAACGACTATTATTGTATGTCGAGCAGTTTGAACAATGAAAAGTGACCCATACTTAGGTGGCAATTTTGATTGACACACAGCTGCAAGTGCAAGCTGTAAAGCGGAAATTTCCTTTTTCGTAAACAACGAATTTGTAGTTGATTGGTCGAACGTTGAGTTGAAATACCAGGAGGGGGTGGATAAGCCACCCACGCTCACTGAGGAGATTTAGTGAGAGGTAATAATATGAGAGAGTGGAAGAAAGGAATTCCCCAGAATTATCGAATTCTCTTACTTCGCCAGTTTGGGCGAATCTCAATAAATATGATTGCGTGAAGCAGACAAGCGGAAGAAAAGAGAAGAGACGGAGACGAGACCAAAGACAGACCCACGTGATTCCATGCCGACATCTGCCCTGAGCCAAACTTTACCAAACAAGAAACCAAAGTTTACCAAGTCGACAACAATAATATCACTTCCGATTTAGACGCGGGTCGGCTGATAATTAATTGCATGCGAACTTTTATATAACCAATAATTGTACGGAGGACTGATATAAAAAAAAACAGTATTTACTTTTGTTCAGGTGATTCGAGTGTTATGTTTTTCCTGTGCGTCTTTGCCCTTCTTGGACCAGCCCAACACGAAGATACCTGCGACGATTCGGTCTTGACCTCCTGATGATCAAACTTAAATCACAACGTGGGATAAGGCAGGTCTGAAATCGAAACGATCTACATTGATCAGCCTCGGTGTTAGAAGTATAGGACGACCGGAGAGGGTGTTGTACGATTATATTATAACGCTTAACGGCCAAGAATGGTAAATTCGTGAGTTGAGTTCTCTCCTAACTATGGGTTAAATAATAGAGCAAGCTGGGCTGTCAAGGCCGTGCTTCTCAACCAGTCCATGGAAAGAACAATACTGTATTGAAAACCGATTATGTAAGCTCTCTTTCTTTGAATGGCTCTTGGGCCTTGTACGAGGTGAAATTTACTAAAAAAAAGCCCTGGCGAAGTAATTTACATTGTTTTTTTTTTACGGCTTATCAATCTTTTGTAAGTTATTTAAAGCCAGAAAATATTTTTAATTGGTAAAACCTTTTTGTTGATATTGTTGGTATGTGAGAATTGATTCATTCTTCATTAAAAGGTTTACTCTCACATCAGGTTGAAACACAGGTTCCTGTACGATCAGGGAAGTTAAGCAACGTCAAGCCTGGTCAATAACTAGATGAGTGTGCGCTTGGGGATACCAGGTTCTGTGAGCTTGCGTGTGCGGGTAGTTTAACGGATAATAGCTCGGAATTCCAAATCCCGTTGGGTACTTTACATTCCCTTACGCGTAAAATACCCTTGGAATAAGTATGTCTCCAACTCTTCTTCCCCAGCCATCGGTTAATTAGTAATTAGTATTAATAAAACCATTATTATCTAAAATAAAATAAGATTGGGTAGAAAATATTTATATTTCGATATTAAATAGCCGATAGAAGTTGATATGCCACTAAACAAATACAACAAACCAAAATTTCTCCATCCTTGGTGTAACGATAAACTACATCAGCGTCCTGGGTAAGACGATAAACTACGTCCAACAGCAAGGACTCTGATCAGGAAATTTTGAGGAGTGTGGAACCACCTATTAATTGCTGGTGCTCTCAGGTCCACCCTGACCCATTGGGCAACACCTGTTAGGTCCCAGCTATGGGCAAATAGTTAACCCCATATTGGGGTCAAAACACAATAAAATCATAAAAATAGGTTTTAATACCAGCAATACATTTTTTGTAAATAAGTATTACCAGTAAGGAATTTTTGAAGGGAAATAAAATATATATGTATATATATTTAAAGGAAAATCACACACACAGATATATATATATATATATATATATAAATATATATATATATATATATATATATATATATATATATATATATATTACCAGCAATATACTTTTGAAGAAAAAAAATACTACCAGCAATTAAAATCTTTTTTTCGGCATTAAATAACGCACGGAACTTGATATGCCGTAAAACAAAACAAACCAAACCAAAATTCCTTCATTAATGTTCACATTTCTTTTCTATGGAGGTATGCGTGGGTCTTTTGAAATGTTCCTTTCGTATCTCCCTAACAGTAACAGTAACACCCAGCAGTCATATACAAGCTTCATACCTCAATTCGATAACATATCTATATTTCGTTTCAATGAAAGGTGACGGTCGAGCGATCTTCTTTGATGGAATCATACTTTCATTGAAGGAAATTCCGTGATACGCTTGATAAGCGAATAACCAATAAACGTTGCTCCCTCATTGAAATTCTTCCAATTATTGAACTAAAGCAATACCAACCCCCGCCATTATTATTACCGAGTTCCATACCGTTCCAGTCATCTGTCAATCTTCTTTTTTTTTTTTTATCTTGCTAGACTTCATTTTGCGATCGTTTTCAGAAAGCCTCTTTGGCTCGTTCCCGCTCTCGCTTTTCTGACGTGGTCAATTGTCCAGTTACGATTCACTTACTCGTACTTCTTTAGTAAAGAATAAGATCTTTAATTTTAATTTTCTTTTTTTTATCGGGTTGGCGATGGTATTTAAAAAATTGCATTTATTAATATTTCTATATTTTCTTTAAAACGTCAAGGATCACTCATCTATACTTTTTCACTGAAAAAGTCATTATGGAATGAATAGTGCAGTGCCGTGCAAATACTTTGCGAGCAAAACCGCGACACATATATACATACCCACAAAAAGAATTACTGTTCGAGTTAGATGAATGGGAAAAGTACATTTACCGTAATTTATTTATTACCTTTTATTTATATATATATATATATATATATATATATATATATATATATACATATATATATATATATATATATATATATATATTAGTTTGGTACAAAAATAATGTCGTTTTCTCACATAGTAACATATGTGAGAAAACGACATTATTTTTGCACCAATCTAATATATATATATATATATATATATATATATATATATATATATATATATATATATATATATATAAGGATGAAATGATTTGAACGGCGATCACGAAAGTAAAGACGTGAACGATCGAGAATAAATTGAGAATTGGTTCGAAATTTTTCATTCGGTTGATAATCGC
>OZ010576.1:81266585-81271585 GCA_963932145.1 Acanthosepion lycidas
TTATTTTTCAGCCGATATGTTCAGTGTCCTTCTTTAAGTATAAGTATATATATATATATATATATATATATATATATATATATATATATATATATATATATATATATATATAAAGAAGGAACAGTAAGATATGTAATCCGGTGTTCTTATTGATATTTTTTACAAAATAGTGCTCAATGTAAATTTACAGCGCATTAATATTATATATATATATATATATATATATATATATATATATATATATATATATATATATATATATATATATTATATATATATATATATATATATATATATATAAAGCCTTTGTTTGTTATCGAACTCCTCTTAGGGTTTTGGAGATAGATCCCCATAAACATGTATATTACGAAACTACTTTGCCTGGGGCACAAAGCTGAAATTTTTTTTTCGCTTTGATTTAAATTAAACTATATTTGAACAATGGAATGATACCTAGGGTACTCGGATAAGTATATTTCATTTTGATCAAAGGGGTCTTCGGAGGTGGGGATACAGTCCTCCACTAATTTTTGTTCTCTCTGATTTAAATTAAATCTAAATTTGCATAAGGGAATGACTCATGTGTCGAAAATTTAAAAGGAGAAAGCCAGAAGAAGGAGGTCATATCAGCAAGATCAAAATGAGAACATATGGTCGTCAACTCAAGTAAGAAATCAACAATAAATGCGTAGTGCCTTACAGTACATATTTGTTGTGACAATTCAACTGTCATATCAATGTTGATATGTGCTCATCAATTAATTCAGTCAAGTATTGCATAATATATATATATATATATAAGGTGTCAAATCAAGCTGCACAAACTCTTAACTGAATTTTTTTTCCCTTTGATTTAAATTAAATTTAATTTTGAACAAGGGAATTACTCCTATCCAAAATATAGAATGAGAAATCCAGAAGATAGAAGTTATATTGGCAAGATCATTGAGTGATATTGAAATGCATCATTTTTCTCCACAAATTATAAAAATGAATTAAAATCAATCATTATTTTCTTATAAAAAAATGTGTGACACGCATCTCGGCGCGGGTAATTCGTCTAGTATACATATATGGTTGTCTTTCCTTCATAATTTATTTCTCGTATTCTTTTACAATCAGTAAACCCTTAGGTATTAGTGACTTTATTGCCTTTCGTGGAGTGAAATGATTAAAAAATATTATGAGGCAGAAGACTGAATTCATGGTTGTCAGCATGAGAAAAATGTCGAAATTACGAACTGGAGATGTCAAAATCAAGTAAGTATAGAAGATTAAGTATTTGGGAAGTGTTTTAACAGAGGATGGAACATATGGCACCGAAATCCGAACGTTCTCTGGAATAGTAAAAGATGCATTCCGAAAGCTATGCAAAGTATTAAGAAAGAGGAAAATTCCCTTAGAAACAAAGTAAAGAATGCTGAATTTTATGCAATATCAACCCTCGCATCTGGCTTTGAACTCTGAACTATCTCTTCAGAGATGAAGAGAGAAGATGAAGAAATTTAATCTGAGATGATACTAAAAGGGCTAGAAAACATCGCAGGAATTATTATTGGCAGGCGTCATTTTAACAATATATGCTAGACAAGCGGCACTTCGTTGACAAATGCAGACGAAAAGCTGAAAAATAAATACGCTCGGTAGCAAAGGAAAGCAAAAACCATTATCTGTAATAATATAATATGCATGGTTTTCAGCCAAATGGGAAAATAAGTGTTTTAGTTAAATATAGGAAACGTAAAACCAACACCGGTGTGTAATATAGTCAAATACGTCGAAGTGTTTTTTTACGAAATCCAAAGTCGTATAACAATAGCGAAAATTCTTTCCTCAAATGTATTATTGTTTTAAGGGGCTGGTAAATGTCGTTTAGACATCTATATAATATCAATTCTCTCCAGTGGCAGGGAATATCAGACATTATCCTCACTGAAGAAGAGACGACATGAAGCGAGAGAGAAATTGTTTTATCGCCAAATGGAAAGAATGATATTGACAAATTATGAAAGACTTTCTAAGGGGAAATAGACACTACAAAGAAGCTGCTTCTAAAAAGAATGAAGAGACAGTTTAAGTTTTACAAACACATAACGAGGAAAGTGCACTTAGAGAATTTAACACTGGCAAAATTCAGTGAAGATAAGAAAAACATGGATAGGAAAAGCGACTAACCTATGCGGCCAGTTCTGGCAAAGATATAACATTTCACAAAGTAGAAATAAAAATAATTGTCCTAAAGTAGGAATACTGAGAGGAAATTGTGAAGATCCATGAATATATGAATATGAATATATATATATATATATATATATATATATATATATATATATATATATATATATATAATACAGTGTATGTGTATATATATATATATATATATATATATATATATATATATATATATATATATATATATAATACAGTGTATGTGTTTGTGCGTGTATCTATCCGAGAAAATCCTTCGCTCTCAATGGTCCAATTTCAATGATTCATAGCTCATTCAAAAACCCTAGAAAAGGTAGGCACAATGAAAGATTTTAGTTGAACTCAGATTCGGGCTTGCCAGATTATGCGAGGCTAAAATACATATTAATATATTATACTAGCCATTATCGTTGTTTTTCTTATTTTCCTTTTGTATCCAAAATTGCAGTGCACATTTTAACCATAACCTTAAATTGCAGTACACTTTTTATCCTTAAACTTAAATTTCAGTGCATGTTTTTCTAAATTAAAAGCCGCCCTATAGGGCGCCATTTAAGCTGGCTCCCGTGGAGGACTCTTGGTTTGGCCATCATCACAATAGCTAGGGAGGAGTAGATGCGATAGGCATCAATAAACTACAGGAGAACTCAAAATTGATTGCTGGATTTAAGTATGGAATTAATGTTTAAGCTTACCTTTTAAAAGTTCAACGATAATTCTTCTGATGCCACTTAAAGACGATGTAGATCCTTATTTTCTGTACAAACAATTATCTTTATTCTATGGGCGACAGAAGAGGGGAGAATTTATAAGATAAAATTAATATAGTGTAAAGATTGTAAAAGAGAAATTAGAATTAGTTATGCATTCAACATTTGAAGAGTTAGCGAAACATAATAGCTAATTAAGTAAAACCTATGTTATAGAATCTATATGAATAAATGCGAAATTGGAGCTCAATTCTCCCACGAATTCTGAGATTAAAAAGCCCCAGCTCTACGTTATAGTAATTTGGTATTTACTCGACACTCCCGCCCCCACCCACGAAGTCGCTTTCTGACAGAAGGTTGGTTTACTGTGGGCGACTCCGAGCAGGTTAGGAACAAAAATTGCCCAAGCCACCGCAACTGTCGGTGGCGCTGACCTCGGTACGACCACCGATCCCTTCCTCTAGTGAAATGAGAGGGTTCGACCTCGGGCAGCTGTTCCCCAGGGCTAGGGACTTCTCAGTTTAATTTCCCTCAGTTGGGACTTTGTCTTATGACGGAGCCGCCCCTGAACACATTCTGCCCAAAGAGAGAGACACAACTGAGAGATGATAAATAATGTGTTACAAACCACTCCAAGGAGTGATTTATACACTAGGTATTTACTTTGTCTCCCCACTAAAAGGAGTTGTGAAACAAGGTCAGTTTTTATGGTGGTGAGCCCCAGCGCATACACCCGGGCTAGGAACAAAAATTGCTCGCAGCCCCCTCAACTGTTGGGTGTGCTGGCTTTGGTGAGAGCACCGATTCCTGTCTCTGGTGCAATGAGAATGCACGGCCTCGGGCTGCTGTTCACCTCTGGACACCTCCCAGTATATTTTTCCTCAGTTGTGACTCTGTCATTTGACGGAGTAGCCTCTGAGTGCACTCTGCCCAAAGCCAGAAACGAAACTGAGATATGCAGTCAGCGGACAGCATGAGACCAAGCAGGCGCAGAGATGTGGTCTCGTGGAGTTCGGCATCAGCCATTCTGATAGGAGGCAGGGAGGGTTCTCTATGGTGGGTAAATGAGAGCAGTTTCTTTTGCGAAGCATTAAAGTTTACAATCCATTTTCTGATCCAGTCAACCACAGATTGGAGCTCATTTATGTGACCAACGACCAGGTTAGTGTTGACAGCGACACCAGATTTACTATTGGGACAGGGTAGTAGTGTCGTTTGCGTACATGCCTACTTGGGAACTGATGACATCAGGGATATCCCCAGTAAAGGTCAGAAAGAGTGTAGGACCCAGGATAGAGCCTTGGGAACACCAGCGTTCGTGTGAAAAAAATGTAGGAGAACCCGTTTAGGACGACCTTCATTACACGATTTAACAGGAATTATTGTATTAAGTGAAATAATTGTCCTGCAATGCCGTATCCCTGGAGCTTACGAAGACCGGCACGCCAAACCCTATCAGACGCTTTAGAGATATCTAGAGCCACGGTTCGAGTTTCTCCGTTATTGTGAAGTGTTTGGTATACAAATTAAGTTATGGCCATGAGCACGTCAGTTGTAGATTGGGCAAAGCGGAAACCATATTGCTTGTCAGAGAGCAGATCATGAGATGTGCTTAACCACTTCGGCGTTGATTACAGCCTCAAAATTTTTAACGAAGAGTAGTAGGAGACTCATATGACGGTAGTTAGATGGATTGGAAGGGTCTCCAGAGTTCTTAAAGATAGGGACTACAGATGAGGACTTCCAACAGGATAGAAAGCAAGAGTCGGCAGTAGTTGTATAGTTTGAAGAGGACAGGAGTCAGTTCAGGAGCATATTTCTTCACAACAACGGCTGGTATCCCTTCCCCACCACTAGCCTTATAGGAATCTAATTTAGAGACGATGCCCAATACCATCGATGGGGTTATGTGCATCTTGCTCCATAGAGCCTTAGTTCTAGGGGGAAAATCAGGTGTGGGTACACCGGATGAGTCTAGGGTTGAATTAGATGTGAATTTCCAAGCAAAGCATTCAGCCTTATCAGCCGAGGAAATCAAAGAGATTGAATAAAGGAGGTATTGTGGATTTGCTGTTGTTCAGC
>OZ010576.1:81276585-81304085 GCA_963932145.1 Acanthosepion lycidas
ACAATGATTTCGAAATATAAATGGGGTCAAGTCAAATTACTTATATCTAGCCAAAGTTTTATGAATACATTTTTGCAAATACCACAATTGATATGAAGACCCGTTCATGTAGGCAGAGGTGCGTCTTCGTTTTTTTTTTTTTTTTGTTTTGTTTTTTTGTAACCGGAAATGTTTCATATTTTCCATTGGTTTTAAGAAACAGAAAAAAATCGTTAGTAACGAACAAAAGAGTACAGAAATATTGCATAATATCAGCCCTCCTCTATGATAGTAAATGCTGGATAATCCCTTCACAGAAAAAGAAGAGATTGAAAGCAACAGGAATAAGCTAGACCGAAAACGTGAGCAACGCCAAAATTTTACAGATGATGGCAACAAAACTGACACTTATATTTAAAATCATGAAGAGACAGTTGAAATTTCTAAAGCACATCATAAGGAAAGAGTGCTTGGAAAATTCGAAACACGCAGCGCAGATTAAAAGCAAGATAGGCGGATGAAAACAAGGCATAAACTACCACGTGAGCTTGAGTAAATGGATGGGCGAACAAGGTTTAGGAGAGATTACCGTCACAGAATAAACGGTATCAAGAAATGAATACAAAGAACTCCCCAGGTAAATTAGGGATAACGTTGTGGAGAAGTTTAAACTAGGATTAGGTTAGTAAACTTATCATATGTTGTGAACATCTTACTAAGGACTATTAAATCCAACATCCGAATATGTAAAGAGGACAAGGCTTAAAAACTACCAAGAGAAGCCCGAATATCCAAAATTACTGCACCTGATATTCACTAGGAGTCACCCATATAGATACTGACCAACTCGATGTTGCTTAACTTCGGTGGTCGTACGGGAAACGGGGTCCCAACTTGATGTGGCCGCAAACCACTGCAGGTGGGATGACATGCTGGTAAGTTAATTTTGTTTGTTTTTTGTTTATGCATGCCCCCGATTTTTCGTCTCATTTATACAAGATTATATATATATATATATATATATATATATATATATATATATATATATATATATATATATATATATATATATATATATATATATATATATATAGGGGCTAGAATGTCCGACTGATACCAGATCGGTCGGGTTTCGGTCC
The DNA here is from genome assembly GCA_963932145.1 of Acanthosepion lycidas. Classification (NCBI taxonomy): domain Eukaryota; kingdom Metazoa; phylum Mollusca; class Cephalopoda; order Sepiida; family Sepiidae; genus Acanthosepion; species Acanthosepion lycidas. The sequence goes on from OZ010576.1 coordinate 81,277,704, forward strand.
CGGCCTGAAGCGATCGGATGTCTAAACACACTGATGAGCTGTCATACACCGAAACAATCTCTCTCTCTGGATAACGATATTAGCCCTCGAAAAATAATTTAATCGGTTGAGCACTGTGAGAAGTAAGTAATGAATTTGTAAACAGTCACAATTACTGCTGATAATGCAAGTCGCTCTTAGCTGATTGAGTTCTCAGAGTGACTGGTGTGCTTATGAAAAAGTAAATGCGCAAAAAAATTCGCCTTTCTCTTTGCCGGCCGTCGATGGTCTAGGGTTTAGATTCTCCGACTGATACTAAATCAGTCGGGTTTCGGTCGTAGCCTGAAGCGATCGGATGTCTAGCCACACTGATGAGGCTTCTCGTTCTCCATCCAGTTCCATGTTATCACTCCGTCAACCCTACTGGCGCCCAAATTGTGCTAAAATATCCGTGGAAAGAAACTTTGGCGTAGTTAACACTATTATAAACGTGATGAGGTTAGATGAAGTGATGTAGAATTTCTTGGTCTGGTAAGTACAAAAAATGAAATATCTTGGACGTGATTAACAGAAGACGGAAAGGCGCATTGGTGTAGACAAAGATGCCTTCCAAATGCTAAGCACAGTATTAAGAAACGGAAATTTCATTAGACACAAAAAAAACACTACTGAAGTGTTACGTAATATCACTCCTGTAAGGCAGTGAAAGGGGGACAATCTCCTCACAGATGAAGTGGACACCTGAGGCAAATCATGTTTCTACAGGAGGATGCTGAGGATATAATCGACAGAACAACGAGTGAGCATCGTATGAAACATACTTTACATTCGGAAGCTACAACTGAAATTTCTAGGGCAAATCACGAGGAAAAAGTGATTGGAAAATCCGATACTTACATCACAGATTAAAATTAAGAGTGACAGAGGAAAACAAAGCATAATGTACCTAACGAGCTTCAGTAAATGAATGGGTGAATAAAGTTTAGGATAGATTACCGTTACCGAATAAGCAGCATGAAGAAATCCAAGGAACTTACCAAGCAACTCAGGGAAACATTGTGGAGAAGTTTAGTTTAGGGTTAGGTTAGAAAAATGTTTTGAACATCTCACATCCAACATTCGAAAATGTAAAGAGGGCACGACTATAAACTTACCAAGACAAGACTGTTCATCTAAACAGACAGGTCATACAAGGATGGCATTAATCAGAGCCCATGTTAACTCTGGAGGTTTTGCAAAGGTCATCAGTTCAGGTGGGAGAATCTGGCCACATGCCAACTATTACACGTACACTCTAGAAATCTGTCCTTGATGCGAATGTGAAAAGAGGAAAGTCATTGTTAAAAGGAAGCCACAAGAAGAGCTATTTGCAGTTTGCCATAATCAAGCCATGGTGAAGATGTAGTAAACATCTGGCTAGATGAGACTAAAAGTGAAGTGTTTGACTTTGATGCAAAACGGTCGTGTTAGCGGAAACCTAACACTTCACATCACCGCGAGTACATCATCCCCAACGTGAAACTTGGCGGTGACAGCATTATGATATCCGGAAGCTTTTCTTCATCAGGATCAGGGAAGTTGTTCAGAGTTGATGGGAAGACGGATGGGGACAAATACAGGCAATTTTTGAAGAAAACCTGTTAGTCAGCAAAAGACTTCAAACTGGGGTGGAGGATCACCTTCTAGCAGGATAATGACCTTAAACATGCAACCTGCGCTACAACGGAACGTGTTAGGATGAACTAATTAAAACCCAGACCTAAATCCAACTGTGAACTAGCTGGCAAGATTTGAACACTGATGTTCATGGACTGTTTCCACCCAATCCAGTTTGATTAATTTATGTGTCTATTTTGTTTCGTTTTACGTCATATCGACCTCAATTGGTTCTTTAATGTCGACAATATTTTTAGAATGGATTCGTATGAATAGAATATGTATTCTTTGTAAGAAATCAGTTTATAGATCAGGTTTCATTGATAAAGAGGGTTTTTTGTCGAGATTCAGATGATTTGCTGGTAATATTTTTCTCTTCAAATATGTATTATTGGTATTTTTACTATAAAAATCTATTTTTAAACTATCATAGTGTTTGACTCCAGTAACTAATGTCCGGTAAAGCCAATCGACGCACACTAATTCACACTAATTCGACTGGATAGTTCCACTCAACAGTCACTCGATAATCACGCAATAATCATAGAATAATCACTGCAGTCAGTAGCCTGACACTGCTATTTATACACCTAGCGAAAAACATCATCGCTGACAGTATATACTCATTTCCTACCTAAATAACTATTTACCCATAGCTGGGACCCAAACATGTCCCATCATCCAGGGCCAAGGGGGACCTGGGAACAACAGCAATTATGATGTGATTCCAGGCTCCTCAAAACCTTCCGATTAGAGGCATTCATGCCGGATATAATTTATTGTCATATCCAGCACCATAACTGGCTTTTTTGAGCTATTTAAAAAATAAAAAAAAATAAAGAATAAAAAAGAACAATGGCTAACGTTTCAGTCTGTAAATGTGCATAGCGGACAGAGACAAAACCACCAAACACTTGCAGCTGTATTTGCAGCAAAAGGTAGTCCTGAAAAAAATGACACAGCGAGAGAAGTGCTGACTACTTATGCATCATAAAAAAATGTGTGCTTTGTTGTCCTAATTAATGTTTGGGCCACAGTTAAATATGATTGGCACCGTCAAATCACTGTGCATATTTTTGTTGATCAAATGATTAAAACGCCATTTACCTCAATTTGAATTCCAGTTGACAGTTGGTAACACTACAAAAATTGGTAAAGGTCAAAGGAGTTGAATACTTATTTAAGACACTGTATGTTCCACTTGAAGGCCAAGTAAATATATTGTTATTATTACATTTATTCATCCCTGCTAGTTTCTTTTTTATTATTATTATCGCGGCCATAAAATCGAAGCATTATTAACCATAGTCTTGAAGCAGGGAAGATGCTAATTTTTGGAAGGAAGCTCGTTAATCACACTGAAGCTGAAATGAGCTATCTTCAAAATGTATCGATATGAAGAATTTCGATTGCTCCTGTGACTGCATAATTGTGCAATTCATTAATGGAACGAAACTACCGTGTCTTGTTCAGATCGATGTGGAATATCAGAAAAATGACTTCATTTGACGAGAAGGGCCACTGAAGAGGCGAATAATATACAGAATGCTTTGAAATCATTTCAAGAACATCACGTGCATTACAAGAACAGTGAGAAGAAAGTTAATATTCCTAAACTGACAGGCCAGGCAAAGAAAGCATTAATCAGAGAACCAACCAAGAGTCCCATGGTAACTGGAGGGAAACTGCAAAGATCTACAGCTTAGGTGGGAAAATCTGTCTATACTCGATAAATCGTGCACTCCACAAATCTGGCCTTTATGATAGAGTGACAAGAAGAAAGCCATTGTTGAAAGGAAGAACGCTGTAGTATACTGGCGACGAAGTTTCATCAATTTACAGTTGAGTTGGATAGATGCAACCGTATGTTCTATGCTAATAGTTTCTTTTCTCGCACTTCTCTTTTGTGGAACTCTCTTCCGACTCTATGCTTTCCAGTCAACTTTAATCTTTCAAAATTTAAATGCAATATCAGTCGCTATATATTCTCCTCCTTATTACTTTTCCTTTGTTCGCGTTCCTTAGTAATGTTTCGGTTCTAATTCTTCTACGCCCCTTGTGTCTTAGTGGCTTTAATGTCTTGCTTGGAGTCAACTCGCTAAAAATTATGTGGGAGACACAGCTAAATGATGGAAGAAACCGATCTGATCATATAAGACCAAAATTGAACTTTTTGGCCTTAATACAAAACGTTATTTTTGGACTTAATGCAAAACGTTGCTTTTTGGCCTTAAGGCAAAAAGTGGGGGAATATACGTCTGGAGATTGGCACAGAGAAAATTGTTTGGACCACCTGCTGCCTATTTTCAAATATGCTGGACTTTCGTTTATCGTTTAAAGAGCAAAAGCGTCTGGAGCTTCTGTAGTATGTGTGGGATTTCAATGTAAGAAAAACAATGTTACACACAGGGAACATCCGTCCCGATATAAATCTAATTGAAGTGTCATGCTTTATTTTGGATTGGGAAATACTATTTTTAAAAAATGCAGGAAAACTTTGTTTTTCAAAAGATTTTTTTTTAGTGTTTTTAATCCATCCTTGTCGGATCCCACAAGAAAATAGAACTGATCGGAGAAATTTGGTGAATATAAGAGTAAAAATATTGTTAAAATCTATGGTAATTCAGCAAAATTTAATATGCTTAATTTTTTAAACTTTAATATTTTTAAATAAATGTTATCTTACCAGTGAGTTAATAAATTTGACATGCTAGTCAACAAAATAGCAAATAACTTTACTCTTAAAGAAAAATAACGACGTGTATAGATTTATTTGTACATTTGTTGTCTGTAAACATCCTGTCCTATGGATCGAAAGGCCGTTTTGCCTGAGCTCGACTCTTGGGACTAGCTTCTGCTGGCCTACATACAAAGTAGTTCAAATAAGGCTGTACAACATGATCACATGCTCACCTCATGACCACGTGTCTCACCTCTGACAGACAAACTCCGCCCCCCCCATGCGTCAATCGTCGCGACCTTGGCCCCACCGAATTGGGTTGGGTGTGGAAAGCGAAAGTTTCGGCGTTCTAACTGAATCACTACGCAGATCGCACTATCCTAAAACTGTGTATACATGCGTCTGGTCGACCGCTTTTGAATCCAAATTCCCATTGAAACACTTTGAGTTTTCACGTCCAAATGAGTTTTCTCCCGTTCGGGATGTGGCAAGTTCGTTTGAGGGACCCGGCTCAACCGATCACTGCTAAACGCCACGACAAGTGCAAGTAATCCTTCGTTGCACTAATTAATACTTCTCCGCTTACTATCCCTGTCAGTCACTGTTCTGTTATCCATTTTCGCAACCTCGTTAGATAAATTACTCGATGTTTCCTCTCTGCACCTCTTGCTTTCAACATGTCTTGTGGATCTCAAATTCTCCGAGCCCTCTTTTCATATCATATCTTCAGCAAATTTCAACTTTCTCTTCATGATCCTATGTAAACGTTCTTTTTGTTTCCGTTTTCCTGAAGACTTCATCGTTGCTCATATGTTCCATTCAGTGTATTCTCAGAATCCTACTGTAGAACCACATCTGTGAGGCATAAAGTGACTTTTTCATCTGGTATATAAGAAGATTGATATTATATAGCAGTTCGATACTTGTTTCTTTGTTTCTAACGATAATTTTCTGCCTCTTAATGCTTTTGTTTAACTTTGTGAAAATCATTTTTCGCTTTTTAAATACAATTTTGTGTTTATACGTTCCATTTTCCATCGTGTGTTATAAAACTTCTCAAGTAATTACATTTCTACACATTTTTGAGGGTTTCCAGACATATCACGTTGAAATACAGGTTCCCGGGGTGATCACCAAAGTTACGCAACGTCGAACCTGGTCAGTACCAAGATGGGTAACCGCTTGTGAATAACAGGTGTTGTAACCTTAGATATATGGGTGGTTATGATGGATAATATTAGGTAGGTGCAAAAATAATGACGTAATAATGTTGTTTTTTGACGTTATACGTCAAAAAACGATATTATTACGTCATTATTTTTGCACCTACCTAATAGCTCGGAATTGTTAATCGAAGAGCCAAGTTCCAATTCCAGTTGTGTTCGTTATATCCACTTACGTAGCGAATACCCATGCGAAAGGTATGACTCCGTCTCTTCTCTCCCCCAGCTAAGGGTTAATTAGTAAGACGCATATTATTAAATCATTCTTACACCACCACGCAAAAAAGTTCTTACAATCTAAAAATATTTCCTGTCTTTAAATAACCAGCAAATGTTTATAAACCGTAGGAAACGAATCAATTAATCAGTAATCCACATTCTTGTTTCTAAAGTCTCCAATTCCTAGGTCGTATTTTGGGCTACCACTCTCTTTATCGATAATACATTCTGTCGTCTTACAGTTGACTTTTAGTACTTTCTTGCATTTCTTTATCAACTTTTCTAGGAGTTCCGGCAGTTATTTTTTTCTATATCTGCTTTTATGCTTGTGACTATACCTCGATCGACAAAAATGAATCACCACAAATTTTCTGAACTTGTGTAAAATTAAAATCCACACAACCAAGGTCTAACGAAGAAATTTAAGAAATTATCGAATTTAAATTAAAAAAAATATGGAAATATGAATAATGAAATAATTGATCATTTTTTTTTAAATCTTAGTTTTATCCAATTCAACAAAAAAAATTTTTAAAAGCTTTGATGTAAAGATTTTCAAAAAATAAGATTATAAAAGATGTCACTGACGATCCTTATTTTTAATCAGTAAACTGTTCTTAAATGGCGCAATGTGGTCATAAACTCAACGAAAAAGGTCATTGCATTAAATCGCAATTCAATGGCATAGTTTCAACCCATTAGTCGACCCAATATGTGGTTTACATTTGCATTCTGTGTAGTTTCCTTATCGTTGTCTAAAAAGGAGAGCCTTGTTGGTACAGCTGTATGGGTTAATACACCTAATCTGGGTCAGTGGCCATTGCTACTGGACGACTGAAAACTGGAACCGTTGGACCGGATATATTCCCTGTTCTTCTTGGACAGACGGTAGAATTTGTGTGTAGAACAGACTGTATGAGTTTATAGATCCAGTAGAATGTTGTGCAGGTGTGACAGTGTTATGGTGATGGTTGTACTCCGATAAATTTCTCGAGCACCACATGTTAAATTAGAGACTCTCTTGATCATTGTAATATACAGAGATCTTGGTATAGCCTATATGAACCATTTATATGCCCCACAAGTGTTCCCTTAGCTATAATTTATTCAAGAAAGATAACGCAAACCCTGACCCGAAACTGGTTTCAGGAAATCTCGAATGAGTTCTTGATTGTCTAATGGTCTTTGCACTCACCAGATTGATACACAATTCAGAATATATGGCACGTCGCAGACCTCATTAAATTCCCTGTAGCTACACCCAATGAACACAAATGTATAAGGGTACAGATCCAGACAGTGAGCAGAATGATTTGCAAGAATGTAGTGGCGCTGTCTTAGATTTACATGAATTCTATTTGACCGCTAATTAAATTAGAATCATTCTTATCAAGTGCGATGTTCACAGATATTTTTTGAACAACTTCATGCCACTCATGTTTTGGCTTTGTTTTGATTTGAGCATTTATCAACGAAGTCATCAGTTCTCAACTCGGTATTTATGCTGTTGGCACAACTATTTACTCCCGCCTCAATGGTAACTGTACACAAAGCTGTGATTTAGTTTCAAGTTATTTACAAGAAATATTAAGTATAGATCTCAGCATCCGAGCGTAGTTTCCTTAGACACAAAGGTTTTAGTTAATGGCCAAGAAGTGGCACCATATATTAACAACGACCCTACAGTGGCTGGAAAGAATCTCCGCTTGTGGTTGTCTCGAAGATCAGATATTAACTACAATTTTACGCGAATGCAGAATCCGTTTTGCAGGACACTCCTGGCGAGCAAGACAATAACTCGATCTGGACGCCCAGCCATGGAGCAAGGCGACTTGGTCACCCAACAACTACCTACATTGGCCGGCTATGTCATGAAACAGAATAACTCCCTAATGACCTTCCGTCCTTGATGTAGGAGCGTGATGGTTGATTTGACGAATCTCTAACCTAGCTCGACCGAATAAAAATATGAATAATGGTAAGTCTGATAGATTCTATAAAGTGGTAGTTCATTTCGAAAATGGCCTTCACTATCTTGCTAACTGCGGCTAAAAATAATTTTTTTTCAAATTTTAACGTCTCGAAATTAAAACTGTTCTCATTTAATCGCATAAGAGAACATTTTTACCTTATATTTACATTTTTTGCCTTACATTTACATTTTTTGCCTTACATTTACATTTTTTATTGCCTTATATTTTAGGTCCAGGAGGCTAACACATTACGCCTTCTGGGTTTAATGTTTTCCGCTAGCATGAAGAGGAACGACTATATTAATTCAATGTTTAATTCAATATGTCGTGTTAGACAGTCTGTTTCGCTAGAATCTATTTTGTACTTTATATGTATATCATTCTTTTATGCATTGAATATTGATGGCACGTCTGGTTTGGTGCTTTTAATATGTATCTAAAGATTTTTTTTTTTTAATTCCGAAGAAAAAATTGCTATGTTATCGGTCCTGAGCTGGTATCTCGGCTTCAGTCACTTTCCACTTCCATAACGTAGATTTCCCTGCTAATTTCTCTGATAATCGTTCCATTTTGATACCTCGACTACCCGGCGTGTGAGCAACGATAAGAGGTTGCAAACAAGGAGAAGGGCTATACTTAACATCAGGAAGAGGCATTTGAAGTTTTTGGGATACATAATGAGGAAGGAGGGCCTGGAGAATCCGATACTCACGGGTCGAATAGAATGAAAGAGACACAAAGAAAAACAACCCGTGACATACCTGGAGGCTTAAAGCAAGTGGATGACAGAACATGGTCTAGAGGAGGAAACAGAAGGAAGTTACTTGTTGAGAGCTGCAACGGATAGAGGGAAGTGGAGAGCCATGATGGCTTATGTCCTGAAATGACATTGTACATAAGAAGAAAGACAAGCTGCATTGTTAGCTAGGTCTCATTATTTTACGGTTGAAATTGCTAACGGTAAGCGTAAGTACTATCATAATGGTTTCTCGTCTTGCAGTTCTCGCTCCCATAACCTTTTTTTTTTCGGTGTCTTCTTTTCCTGTCAACCAAAAATCTTTAAAAAATAAATGCAACGCCAATCGTTACGTTCTGTTTGCTTGAATCTTGGTCATTTAATCTCATCCTACTCCTCAACGTTTTCTCAGTTTCTCTAACCCTCTACCACGACTTGAATCTTTGCAACCTTATCGCCTTATTTTATAGTTAAAAAAAAAAGGGTTACATAATGTAAAACCTTTGGTCCAGAGCTGGTAAGAAATTGATTTCACAAAATCTCGACTTCCTGATATAACACTGATCTCTTTACTCACAAGATTTAAACTTCATTAAACATATATAGCAGATGCTGCAGACCTCACAAAATTCCCTGAAGCTGCATTCAATAAATTATGAGTCAATATGAGGCAATATGTATAATGCTATAGATCCAACCGGTTAACGTTTTGTTTTACATGAGGGTGATGGCTGTGTAATTTAAAAAAAATAATTTTACTCCATGCAAGTCCATGAAGACACTGAGACGGAAGGTGTTACTGAGTGTTAGAGAATATGAGAAAAATGCTATTGAGGAGAGAAGACAATAAAAGAACAAGAATTAAGAAAACAGAAGTTAAGATTTTTGAAGGTCAAAGTTGACAGTGAAGCAAGAAACGGGACGAGTGTTTCACAAACGATAAGTGTAATAGAAGGAACTGTTAGCATAGAACTTACGGTGACATGTAGTCATTTCAACTGTAAAATGATGAGACCTTACCGCCAATTTAGTACTGCGCTTGGATTCATAGTGTCTAGATACCATAGAGGAAAGTTCATTATGACGATTACTATGAAAATATTTATAGAAAAAACACAGAGATGCTATGTTACGACAGTGGGAAACGGACTGAAGCCGAGATGCTAAGTCAGGATCAATAATATTGTAGATTCTTCTTTGGATGTTATCAGGCATCTCTAAATATATAGCAAGAGCATCAGACCAGATCTGGCAACAATATTCAAAGGAAAGACAAATGGTAGTTTTATAAATATTTAAGATAAATTCTTAATAGTCTTGAGTGTATCCTGCTGGATTTCGCACAAACCACTAGTGAAAGCTGGATCTTTATTGTCAAGTATACAGATATTCTTATAGACTATGAGACCTTCATTTTACTCCCCACATGTCCCCTTTATACTAACCACGTGTCCCTTTATGTAGGAATTGTTCCCGGTAGATAACGCAAACGCCCGCTGTGTGCAGGTGGATCAAAACTGTTTTCAGGATATCTCGACTGATTTCTGAATAAACAACTCGTATCATCACTCACCAGCTTTAAACCCCACTGAACATATATGGCACATAATGCAGACCTCACTAAGTTCCCTGCATCAAATAAACACGGCTTATTTACACACAAGCACTTAATAAATCTGGCAGATAGTGATTTTCCAAGCACACCTTAGATGTGGCACAAGGCACCCAGCGAGAATCCAACTCACTACTCAGTCGTAATTGTTCTAGCGAGACAAGCTTGCTAACCATTACACCACCTCGATGTGCCCTAATATATCTGGTAGATACGTAACTATTTAGATACAGTGACGTCGCGTAGCGGTCATAATTCAGGAAGTGATGCGCAATATTAAGGACCTGTTCATTAAAAATATATTTTTACCCCTCGAGTTTATGCCATTATTCATGTTCATCGATTAAGACCGTTTTTTTTTTTTTACTTTAATTTGTATGCCTTATTTTATTTTTTACTGGAAAATGTATTATCATATCGATCCTTACTCCGATCGTGATTCTCACTCTATGGCATTTTTCTAAGCTTAGTAGCTTACGGAGTTACGGTGAAGTAATAGATTGAGGAATCGGAGAATCAAGTTCGAACATTAGTCGAGTTTATTACATTCACTTACGTGCTAATACCCATGGGAAAATTATTAATCTATCTTTCCCTACAAGCAGCTAAGAAAGGAAGAGTTGGATAGTAGAACAGATTGCACTCTATAGCCTTGGTTGATAACCAGTTTAGAAGTAAATCTCTGAATGCAAATTAGCCTGGGGAATGTTAGAATCCATCAGAATGTCTTTCCCGGGAGGTACCATTACTGCTATGGACGCAGTACATATAGTGATCCTACGACAGTAAAGGATTACGGAATTTGTCTTCATAGGTTATTAATCATAGTTTTAAACAGGTCTGCGGTAGTACAAGTGTTAGCGACATGGAAAGAGCAATTGACGAGTCTAGTTCGAATTCCGGCCGAGATCGTTGTCCACCTTCGCAGAAATAAACTGCGAAAAAGCAAGAAACAAACTAATTTACTCTTTCATTTTTGGGTTAAATAAGAGGATTAATTTGATTTAATTTTTTTTTTTTTTTTGCTGTGAGGTGGCAACCAATCTAAGACAAGTTTCGGATGTTTCATTTTGTCTAGTGGCATATGAAAAACGCTATGGGCTATTTACTGCCGAAATCTAAATATTTTAAACAGAATTTTATGGATTCAATTATTGTTGGATTTTTGTTCATTCTGTTTTAAAGATTTACTGCTGGTCATTCTGCTTTAAAAATATACTGTTGGTACTTCTGCTTTAAAAATGTACTATTGGTACTTTTGCTTTAAAAATGTACTGTTGGTACTTCTGCTTTAAAAATGTACTATTGGTACTTTTGCTTTAAAAATGTACTGTTGGTACTTCTGCTTTAAAAATGTACTATTAGTACTTCTACTTTAAAAATGTACTTGTTGGTACTTTTGCTTTAAAAATATACTTTTGGTACTTCTGCTTTAAAAATGTACTGTTGGTACTTCTGCTTTAAAAATGTACTGTTGGTACTTCTGCTTTAAAAATGTACTATTAGTACTTCTGCTTTAAAAATGTACTTGTTGGTACTTTTGCTTTAAAAATATACTTTTGATACTTCTGCTTTAAAAATGTACTGTTGGTACTTCTGCTTTAAAAATGTACTGTTGGTACTTCTGCTTTAAAAATGTACTATTAGTACTTCTGCTTTAAAAATGTACTTGTTGGTACTTTTGCTTTAAAAATATACTTTTGGTACTTCTGCTTTAAAAATATACTGTTGGTACTTCTGCTTTAAAAATGTACTATTGGTACTTTTGCTTTAAAAATGTACTGTTGGTACTTCTGCTTTAAAAATGTACTATTAGTACTTCATCTTTAAAAAAGTACTTGTTGGTACTTTTGCTTTAAAAATATACTTTTGGTACTTCTGCTTTAAAAGTGTACTGTTGGTATATTTGCTTTAAAATGTATTTTTTGTCATTCTACATTAAATATATATTTTTGGTAATTCTGCTTCAAAATTTATTTTTAGTCATTCTCCTTTAAAATGTATTGTTGGTCATTTTGCTTTAAAATGTATTTTTTGCTATTCAGCGTTAAAAGTAATTTGTTGGTCATTCTGTTTAAAAATGAATTGTCAGTTATTCTCTTTTAAACATGGATTGTTCGTTATTTTGCTTTAAATGTATAGTTGGTCATTCTTCTTTAAAATGTATTGTTTGTGACTCTCCTTTAAAATGTATTGTTTGTGACTCTCCTTTAAAATGTATTGTTTGTGACTCTCCTTTAAAATTGTATTGTTGGTCATTCTGCTTAATTTTTTATTGTTGATCATATTACTATAAATTAATATTGATGGTACTGTTTTTATAGAAAACTATATGGTTGGTGTTTTTACTATAAAAATATATTTTTTTACTTTCACTGTGCCTTGTTTTTGCTTGGGGGTTCATCATTTGCCCACAGCAGGGACCCTAACAGCTGCTACCCGGAAACAGCAATAGGTAAGAGGTTGTTCCACGCCTTCAAAACCTCCAATTTTCCGATTAGTTTCCCTTCCTGCCGGATGTACTTCATCTTCATACCCAGGACTATCTAAGAAAAGAGAAATTAAAAATTAACCTAAAGAGGAATTGGTTCTAGACCCACCCCTGCTGTTATGACTGCAATACATATTGTGCTTACGGAATACCTGGCGTTAATTTTTGGCAGCTTCGGTAACTAATAAACCTTATTCATTTATTAAAAAAAGATCAAGATGAACCACCTGTCTGAGTTAACTCGTGTGATACTCCAACCACTGAATTTAATTTAGAAGAATAAACATCATATAGAGGTTTTCTAAGAGTAGCTATAATGTGGCACAGGGCGGAAAATATGCGGCACCCAGTGAGGATTTTTAGTCGTAATTGATCTAGCAAGACAAGCTTGGTAACCATTACACCACGTCGAGGTGCCCAACCCACGCCATATAGATTTTGAGAAAAATATTTTATTGTTAAACTTTATCCTGATCTCAGTGTCGAAAATCATTTATTAATGATGCATGAACCTGGTCTTTTCTCAATTTAGTGTCAAACGCACTTGTAGTCTGGTGATTCCAGGCTGCTGACACAAGCAGTACGCATGCGCCGAACCTTCATCTCCTTTTGCCAAAACTATAATTATAACGCAAATTGCTAATAGCAATTACGCAAACAAATAAATATGAAGGCGGAAGTGTCTAAATGCTCGTTAATGGTTTTTGCGAAACAGAGATTTCGTAATTCGATCCACGCTATCACCTTCTGTAATCCGTCGAGCTGAGGTTCACTGGTCTAGCTAATTTAAACAGATTTTAAGAGTCTTCTAATGATTGATCACTTTAAGTTTTTCTTGAATTTTTTTCTTTTTTTTTTTCGTAAATTTTGAGCATTTTTCTTTTATTTTGACTACAGTTTTATTAATGCATTTCGTTTATTGGATTTTCTGATAATATGTTGTTTTTTTTTTATTTTATTTTCGTTTTGTTTATTTCTTTAACGTAATGCTAGAGACAATCTTCAATCTTGCCGGGAAATTTAAGAAGTAATTACAGAAGTAATCTTTAATTACCATTAAGTGTTCGCATAATTTACAGGATCAAATTGCTTCCATTACAAATTCGTAGCATCAAATTTTTTTCCAGCATGAATTATCTTATTGAAATACGAAGCGAGGCAGTCTCAAAAATAAGATTAACTTAACGGTTAATTTTAGTTTTTATTTTATTTTTAAGAATTCCTTTATATTACGCTTATTTTTTTTTTCTATCATTTAATTATTTCATTCTTTTCTATTAGTTTTTCCCCCTCTGGGTTACTGGAAAAATCTCTTCCGGTCAAAAAATTTAATGACGACATTTATTTCGTTCAAATTTAAAATTTCTCTCTATAAGTTTAATTTAGATGCTTCTTTTAAGGAACATTTTAATGTTGATATATATCACTGCATCATATTATGTAGCATCATATCATTTCATTATGTCATGTAGCGTTATACCAGGTAGTATCATATCATGTAGCATCATATCATTGCATTATGTCATGTAGTATCATACCATGTAGCATCATATCTTCTAGCATCATATGATTCATTATATCATATAGCATTATACCATGTAGCATCATATCTTCTAGCATCATATCATTGCATTTTTCATGTAGCATCATACCATGTAGCATCATATCTTATAGCATCATATCATTACATCACGCCATGTAGCATCATACCTTGTAGTATCATATCATGTAGCATCATATGATTGCATTATGTCATGTAGCATCATATCATTGCGTTATGGCATGTAGTATCATACCATGTAGCATCATATCTTGTAGCCTCATATGATTCATTATGTCATATAGCATCCTACCATGTAGCATCATATCTTGTAGCATCATATCATTACATTTTGTCATGTAGCATCATACCATGTAGTATCATATCTTGTAGCATCATATCATTAGATCATGCCATGTAGCATCATACCTTGTAGTATCATATCATGTAGCATCATAGATTGCATTATGTCATGTAGCATCATATCATGTAGCATCATATTATTGCATCATATCATGTAGAATCCTATCAGTGCGTCATGTCATGTAACAATGATTTTTTGTTTAATGTATCGTTATCACAAACGCTATCAGCTTTTAGAATAATCCAAATCCGTTGGAAATTGTGTTAAAAGTGTAAATAGAATTCACTTGACGGTTGACCAGATTTTATACGTAACATATTCTCATGAGCTAATCCCGAACCGCTGCTTCGTGGAATCGACACCCAACAGGATGATTTCCTGATTACTACAATCTTAACTTGTTCAAGTCCATAGGTAACCGTTATCTTCCCCATATATCCCTATAAACTGTTACTCTTATTCTGTAATCCTCTGCTTCCAGTGTCTCATGGGCCTTGTACAGGATGAACATCATTGTAAAAAAAATATCAGAATTATTTTTTTCTGGATTTTACCCAACGGTTTTACCCTTAAATAGTTTGCGATAAATTTGAAAAAAATAAATAATTATTGAAATTATTAGGTTGGTGCAAAAATAATGTCGTTTTCTCACATAGTAACATATGTGAGAAAACGACATTATTTTTGCACCAATCTAATAGTTACTCATTATAATCGTTCCACTTAAGAATTTTTACATTTTATTCTGTCGATTTTTGTCTGTTTGTTTTGTTTCGTTTTGTTTTACGGCATATCAACGAAAATTAATTATTTAATGCCGACAAAATTTTTATTGCTCGTAATATGCAACAATGCATCGCCGGCAACAATTTCTCTACAAAAATTCATTGCAGGCAACAGTTTTCTACAAAGTATTTCTGGCACCAAAACCCACGTTATTTTTAAATGTATCGGTGATAATTTTTTTTCGAAAATGTATTGCTGGCAAAAATGCATCGCCGGCAACAATTTCTCTTCAAACATTCATTGCTAGCAACAATTTTCAATAAGTCTTTCCGGCACCGAAACCCGCTCTTACACCTTCATAGTGACCTGACCCCAATTTCAGGGTCAACAATTTACCCATAGCCGGGACCTCAAAAGTTTCCGCCACCACGGGCCAAGGTGGGCCCGGGAACACCAGAAATCAAGAGACGGTTCCACGCTCCTCAACACCTCCCGATCAGAGACCCCGCCGCTGGATGTTGTTCATCGTCTTACCAAGGACGCAGATGTAGTTTATCTTCATATCCAGGACGGCTTTTAATTATAAAGTTTCTAATGACGATATTTCTAAGAGAAACAAAAGCAAGCAAAAACATGGATGTTTCGACAAAAGATTTACGTCGAATAAAAATAGAAGCGTTTTCTTTCTCACCGGCCAATGAAAGTTTAAATTGATTTGAAAAAGAGAAGCATATATTTAGCAAATTGAAATCTACCAGTATTATTTTTTTTTATTTACTGTTCGTTCGCCGAATACAAAGCCGAAGGACCTCTCTAAGAGGATTACTGAGTAAAATCGTTGTAAGGAGGGCAAAATGGGAAGTAAGGAATGCGTATTAAGCGGACCATGAACTTAACGAGATCTAGATTGTAGTTTCCAGAGAAGCATAAGGCCCAAGATTCACCCAAGGTAGAGCGTTACTGTGTAGAGTTGTATTAGCGTAAGAAAGGATAATCGTTGGGAGTATAGATCTGAAGTATACTTTAGAAGGAACCGGAAACCCAATCCTAAATAAGAAACAAGGGATAAACCTCTACTCGTGTTCAAATGGTTGGGGAGGAATGTTAATCGGACGAAAGGAGAACCTAACTACTACTACTGGTGGAGAAGAGAGAGAAAAAAATTCAAATTTCAGGCGTAGACGTTAGGAATACAGAACTGAGGTAGAATTTGGTAGGAACCGGAAGCACATTCCTAAAAAGGAAACAAGAGATAATCTTCTATTCCTGTTCAAAAGACCATGGAAGCATGTGAATCTCTTCTCGTATATGGGATAGCTCAAATTCTGACAATTTCTCTGCAAAATAAATAAATTAATTAAATTACAGCTATTCTCCTCTTAACGATATATTTTATTTTAAAATAATTTTACATAAGGTATTATATCTTACGTAAAAATATTTCCCCCAATGAGAGTAGTGGACGTTTTTTGAATTCTTTAAAAACATTTTATTTTAATTGCAGTACCATCACTTGATAAGACAACGGAAGTGTTGAAACAATTTGGTTATTTTTGTAGTGATGTTCTAACATACTTATGTTATAATTTTTAATTATATATATGTATATGTATATATATATATATATATAAATTACCTGATGATCCTGAATCCTTAAAAAAGGATTTAAGTGAAATAAATTATCGTAATGGTACATTAAAGTGGTTTGTTTTTCATTACATTTATATATATATATATATATATATATATATATATATATATATATATATATATATATATATATATATATATATATATATATATGTCCTTTGATAAATATATATATATAAATAGATCTATCCTTTGATAATTTTAGAAAGTCAGAGCGAGTAACTATGGATATGATATTTTCAGCTCGCCAAATGCAAGAGAAGTGCATTGAATATCGTGTTTCCCTTAACAAAGGCCTTTGATACCGTTAACAAAGATGCCCTTTAGGCTTATTATGATGTCCACAAGGGTTTGTTAAAATGTTTCGAGAACTGAACAGCAATATGAAGGGATGGTTTAACTATAATTGTATTCTATAAGAGCACTATTCAATTGATAATGGTGTAAAGTAAAGCGATAGTCCAGCTTCTAGTCTCTTTACAATGTATTTTGCTTTAATTTTAGTTGAGGCTTTTCAAAACTGTGATGTTGCTGTTTATCTTCGTTTCAGAAAAAAAAATGTGAAGGTTTTTGATCTGAGATGATTTAATGCTCGATCTAAGGTTTTCCAACTGGTTATTCGTGAACTCCTGCACACTGATGATGCTGATGTTGTTGTTCTCAATGAAGATGATATGCAGTTGACAATAGACTATCTCTCTTGGGCTTGCACTGCTTTGGGGTTAAAAATCAGTTTGAAAAATACAAAAGTTATGTACATAGCTCTGCTTGGGCTGTAGAGTGCAACATTTTTGTTAAGAGATACAGGCTGAATGTATTTGATACTTTTGTATATTTAGGCAGTTCTCTCTCTAGAGTCGGCTCACTGGATGCAGAAGAGAATTGCCGTAATGAAAGAGCAAGTCGAGCATTTAGAAAACCTAAAAAGAGAGTATGGTAACACCTTATGCATAAATATAGGCATCTACGAATCACTTGTACTAACCACTATTTTATATTCCTCTGAAGCGTGTACCACCTATCAAAGGCACATTAAGGACTTAGAGCATTTTTAACAGCAGTGACTAAGACGAATCTTACACATCAAATGGCAGTCTTGTACCTCAGACACAAAAGTCCTTCAGTGCGCAAACATGGTCAGTATAGAGAAACTACTTCTCCGGAATCAAAAGCACTGGGCAGGTCATCTGACACGTATGGAGGACTGTAGATCGCCCCAAAGACTTCTTTAAGGTGAGCTGGTGCAAGGTAATCGACCGACTCATAAACCCCAAAATTGTTTCAAGGATATCTTTAAATGTAACTTGGTGTTACACTTGGCGTTAATGTTCAAGACTGGGAATCTATTTCTGAAGATAGATCTGGCAGGAGAAGGTTGATCTGGGATCTCTGCAATAATTTTGAGCAGAAGAGAATACAGCATTCCAACAAAAAGCGCGCTATTAAGAAAAGAGAAACAGAATCCGTCCCAGAGCTATAAGGACATCAACACACTTGTAGTATTCGTCGAAAAGTCACCCTTTCTGAGATGTCAAGTGCAAACTCCTGTGAATGCAACCCTACCAGAAAGAACTGGAGGTTGCTTGTGAGTTTTTTGACAAGGTCTCTAATTTTTTTTTTTTTTTGCAGAACTCAATGATTGTACACAGGGTCAGGCAAGTTTCCAACATAGGTAATACATACAAACTTTATGCTTGCTACTTGTGTAAGAGATGTTGTAAAAGTGAAGCTGACCTTAGGAATCACTTATGGGTCCATAGCATGATTGAAATAATATAATTCTGAATGAAAAACACATAGACAACTACCAAGTGAAGAGATGGTATTATTCTGCAAAGAAGTGACAATCATCATATATTTTTTGTATAATTTCTCCCTAAGCAAGGCAGAAATGCCACTAATATGCAGGTGTTACAGAGTGTGAAAGTGAGAGAAAAGACTACGTATAGGGAGGATTGGGGAAAGTACAAAAGATGTATGGGATTCAAGAAGACATAAGATGGTGATTGACGTTGCATTTAATTTTTTGAAGATTGTATTTATCAGGGAATCAAGTAAACGGAAGGAAGTTGCTGAGTTAGCTTTCATTCTTCTTACCGAATTAGTATGCACGGTATCTGACCGTTCATGTGGCCAATAACGGCCAATCAGTGAAGCGACAGTATATCCAGAGTAGTGTTTTGCGGTAGATGATGCATAGAGCGGATGTTCTACTGCCACATGGAATATGCATAGCATTTTACAAAATGACGTACTGTAATTGTAAGTAAAGACAAACTTTCCAGGTGCTTAGAAAAGGCATGAAACATATTTCTAAACTTTGTTAACTTCTTTTGTAATAAATAAAACCATTCATTTACCTTCTTCCGACATCTTTCTATTCGTTTTTTTTCATGTTTTGTTCAATAGCTGTATCTACGGTAAGTACTTTTGAGGCTGCTGTTATATATTTAACACAGTGAATGAGTCGATTTGCAGCTCAAGCTGAACCCTCAACATTGTTTTCACGCTAAAAGTATCCCTGCGAATAAACTCGTAATCGGCACGAGATAACTCGTAATCAGCACGAGATAACTCGTAATTGGCTCGTAATCAGCATCATAATAAAAATTGCCAACCACGAGATAACTCGTGGTTGGCACTCAATGTGTTAAATATATAACGGAACTTATTTTTCCTACTTTTTAAAATACTATTTAGATTCGTTCTAAGCTACCAAAAATACAATTCCAGGCGAGAACAGAAGGTCTTTTTTTCTTGGCAATGTGTTGAAAACATGTAAAAAAGGTGACATGCATAGAGTTCCTATTCAGAGCGAACTGCTGACAGAGCGTGTAGAATTACTTGTCGTGTTCAAATAGCGTGCTTATAGTTTTTGACACCAACTGTAGCCAGTAGGCCAGACTTTCGTTAATGAGTTTCATAGAAGTTGTACATTGGAAATAATTATTCATCTAATGATTACTGTAAATTAGACTCCAATCATCCCGGATCATACAGCAATTCTCTTTTAGAACTGATGTCTCTAATTTCAGCAAGGAGGGCATTTGCTGTTGTGTTTAATTAAGGTTTTCAAAACCGCCTTTGAACTAACACACTTTAAGCGCGTTTCTAATTAATGTTTTTTTTTCATGCGTTTCTTTTTCATTAAATTTGTTTGATAAGAACTTGGTTCCAATGCCTGACAGAGGAAGAGAGATACAGTGAAAGAAAAGAAAAGAAAAGAGAGAGAACATAATAATGTGAGAGAGAGAGAGAGAGACAGAGAGAGGGAGAGAGAAAGAGAGAGGATATCTTTGAAAGAGGAAGAGAGAAAGTGAAAAAAAGATAGCTCGATAAAGAGCGAAAGAAAGAGTATGTATAAGAGTGAAAGATAGAGGCTACCTTTGCAAGGGACAAAGAAAGAAAGAAAGAAAGAAAGAAAGAAAGAAAGAAAGAAAGAAAGCTACAGGGAGAAAGAAAATAAAGGAGAGGAGAAAGTTCCAGAAAGGTAAAAAGAGAAATACAGAGGAAAAGAGATGGAGTAAGGGTGCTTTCACAAGAGAGAAAAACACAAGCAGGATAGAGAGAAAAAGAAAGTGCATGTGTGTGTGTGTGTGTGTGTGAGAGAGAGAGAGAGAGAGAGAGAGTGAGAGAGAGAGAGAGAGGTGGCGAGAGAAAAGTGAGAGGAAACGAAAGAAAGCGAGATGTTATCTTTTCCCAATAGGAGGGGAGAGAAAGAGTGCGGGACGAGATGAAGAGAGAGAAAGGGATTCAAATTGAGAAAACACAGTGAGAGAGGGGAACATATCGAATGTTGTGTTAATTAGACGTATAAGTACAAACTAATTGGACAAAAATTACTGAAATCGAATCAAGAAAAAAAAAACCCGCTCCTCGACGAGTAGAATTAAAACTTTCCAAATCAAAAGTTGTTAGTGCACAAATGGGCATTACACTTTCAGTGGCGTGACAAAAGTCATGGGATACCACGATACCTTGACGTCATGAAAATGCCCAAACCTATATCATGGTACTGATGCGTTGGTGTGAACATCGACACTTGTACTTGGTAGACAAATGTAAGTCGTGAGGATACCAATATCATATAGTTTAGAGAATAAAGAACAGTGTTATATTGGTGTGAGTTCGTTTCAAACATCCTCGTCGCCACTGTTATGTTCCGACAATCCTCGTCGGAACTGTTATATTCCATGCTAAGGGAATAAGTAAGTAACGCCAGGTAGATACTAGAAGAAAGGTTTATTGTACATAACAAGTACAATATGAAATACGGTACAGTTATACACACAGGTCAATCTAGTAGTGAACGCCATTAATTGGAAGGTCGGACATGTTTGCGTCTTCACTCTCACTCTCACTCTCTTCTTCCAGTCTCTCGTAGACAGTTGACTTTATAGGTACTTACTACCTATAGTGAAATCTTTCATAGGGGGTGCCGGGTTATTCCATTACATCAAACAGCAATGAATTATGCCATGCCTATTCTTGGTCCTTTAAAATTCTATTTTTGTAATCACGTTCGCAAGTCCCTTATCACATTAGAATCATGGAGTGAAACACATGTACTGTAGCCACAATAGAAGTGGTGTGTCTTGGGCATTATTGCAAGACCAAACTATATATTATAACCTTCAATAACATAACTCCTCTCATTCAACCACCATAGAGAAAATTTTCTGACTCCCTTAAGTATGGCTGACGGTAGAGTCCTGGAGAGCAACACCCTCACGTACTCAAATGACTTGAACTGGAGCGACTACATCGAATTAATAGCTGCATTTATTGCAAGGAAAGATTGGTCGTTGTGGCATGCCGGAAGGTTTTTCCTGTCAGAATCTATGGAATCTTCCACAACAAGCCAGTTAACCCCTGTTAGGAAATGCACTATTCCTGTTGTAATTTTCACCATCGCAATCTTACAAAATATATAACAAGCATTCATTGGTTAATCACCATCAATCTAGCTTGCAGATTGGTCAGTTCCGATCAATCAAACCGCCTGCACGCGACAAATCTGTTTTCCCGCTCAATATGCTCGGAGCCCCCCACATGATACACGACATTATAAAAAACAAAACACGTGTAAGCTCCCTCGTTGTTTCTTTTCATTCTTCTTTCTCACGTCTCATTCCTTGCTGTCAAGATGTAATCTTCAGGAACTCCCGTCTTAACTAATGCAGTCAGACGTTAAAGACCATTACCAACATTCACGCAAGTACGAACTCTGAAATCTCTTCTGAACTTTTACCAACTTGTACAATACACAATTCCAAACATGCTAAAGAAACTTTATTATTCTAAACTACAGTTTAATAATTACTTTCACTTTATGAGCTTAGGTACAAATATTTCCAAGTCTAAGAGACACAACTCTGTTTAACCTTTTCACTCAGTATTCATGCATGTATATCAAACACTAATAAATTAAATTGTTACGTTTTTAAACAAGATGTTTATGAATCATGATTCTATATCTTATATTAATTGTTGTGGATGGAAGATTATTGAACACACACAATTTTAAGCCTTCTGATAATTTAAACCTTCTATTCATCTCCAACACAGATCACACATCTGCAACAAATCCATCTTGCACATTTACAAATCCACCATTCGTACGTGAATTAAATACTGTTTCCATATCTGGTCTGGTCCTCCAGCTATTCATCTCGTTCCTAACAAAATCCGCCCCCCACCAAAAAAAGGATCTGTTATGTAATCAATCTTGATTGCCATCTCGACTTCAGTCAGTTTCTCACCGACGTGGCTTCCCTCTGTCTTTTCTACAAATATTTTCATGGCAACTGCTCTGACGATCTTTTTTCCCTGGTACCCCGACTGCATGAATTTTTGCATGCCAATTGATTGGCATATAGGTCCCACCTCTTTAGGGTTGAAATAGGTAAATGCAGCAGCCATTTCTACTCCAACATTTTTTTTCTTGTACTTCACGCCTGTGGAACTCTATTCCGTTTACTTGCTCCCTTAATAGCTATAATCTTCAAAAATTTAAATGCAACCTCAATCGTCATCTTCTATCTTCTTGAATCTCATTCATCTTTTATCCTTTTCCTAAATCCTCCCTATTAACATTCGTTTCTCTCACCTTCGTTCCCCAGGAAAACCTCTGCGTACTAGTGGCATTCCCTTCTTGCTTGGGGTGAAATGATTTTTTAAAATGAGATAATCTGTAATAACTATCATAAAGAAATATCAGTTATGTTTTGCAAGCAAAAGTAGTTTTTATAATGAACAGGTTGAATGGGTGTGAGGTGTAAGGAAATGTGGTATAATTAAATGTTATTTATGTTGCACTAGCAGCAGGGCCCGGCGTTGCCCGTGCTTGATTCAAAAATCGTACGACTCATACAGCAATCGCTATCACTTGAATTAAAATATTTTTGCCCTTCCTTGTCTTTAAAGGAGTGCCCCTTGCTGTGCTGATGTTGCTACATGCCTTACTTCTTGCCTATCTCACACTGCGAATTTTTTCTAAGCTCTATACTAAACATTAAATCTGTTACGAAAAAAGAACTAAACAAAATGAACACAAAACGATCAGCTTTAAAAAAGGACTCGTAACTGGAAAAACCGAATGAAAAAAGAATGTTAACAACAATTACTTTTTCACACCCAAACCAGTTCTGCGGAATCAGAATCAAGGTTGAGTTTAAGCAAGCGAATGAGCCAATTGGAGTAAAGTGCCATGCAGATTTAAATTTTTCCCACTTGTGACGAATGCAGCTATCGATTTTTTTTTTGCATGCTAGTAAACATTCGTGTCAGTCAGCTGTTGGCTCTCACGCTGGCCAATAGAATCTTCCTGCCTATTCGTGGCAGCCAGCTATAGGCTCTCACTCTGGCCAGTACAAAATGGCCGCAAACTACATGAAAACTGCCGTAGAAGTATGAAAAATCGATTATTTCCACTATCGATGGGAGATGGGAAATGCAAAGTCAGTCTTCGCCTTGTCGCTAACTTGGAGCATGTGCATGTAAATTCTGATGCAAAACTGTCGAAAATTGCGGCCGTGCATTCGTTACACACACACACACACACACACACACACACACACACACACACACATTTCCTGCCTTTTATAGATAGAGATTTTGTCAATAAATATATGAGTAGAAAAGCATTTCTTTATTTCCATGTATACATTGTATATCCCCACATTTTTCCTTCGTTTAATAGCAATAAGATAAATTATTATTTACTTACACAAATCTTATAGAGTCAATATTTTGCGTCTTCATATCTGAGTGAATTCTCCCGTCTTCATATCTTCAGTAAATTCTATTTTTTTTACTAAACCACCTGCTCAAGTAAATTGTTTAAAGCGGTCAATTGCATGTGCTCGGAAAAGTAAACTCTTCCTTATAGCACCATCTCCTATATGGGTGCACTGTATGCCACATAGAAGATGATGTTACGAAGGATTTTTCTGGGTGGGGCGTAAGAGTCTGCTAGCTGCGTGTCGATCGTTGGCGCATATAAGAAGCTCCTATTTGTCAATCATCTTCAGACTGAAGTTTAAATTCAGAGTTATCCTTCTAGAATAGTTACTCTTTCTATTTACACAATCAAGGGCTCAATATATCTTGCTATTTATACAATCCAGGCTATTTACCCAAGTATAGCTATAGGGCAAAATATCTCCTGCTATTTACCAAAACAAGGCTATACGGTCCAATCTGTCCGGCTATTTACCAAACAAATATAGGGTATAACCTGTCCTGCTATTTCCACAAACAAGTCTGTAAAGCTCAATATGACTTGCTAATTTTCCAACGAAGGCTATAGAACTGAATATAGATTTACCGAATCAAGGTCATGCTATTTACAAACCAAGGCTATATGTCTTAATCTGTCGTGCAATTTGGCCCAGTCAGGGCAATAGGGCTCAGTTTGTTCTGTTGCTTACGCAACCAAGACTATTGGGCTCAAACTGGCCTAATATTTACGCAACCAAGGGTATATGGCTCTATTTGTTTATCTTTTTCCCAATCAAGTTGAGAGGACTAGAGCTGTCCTGCTATTTACTCAACCAAGGCTATAGGGCACAATCTATACTACTATTTACACAAACATGGCTATAGAACCCAATCCGCCTTGCTATTTACCCAAACAAGGTTATAGTGCTCAATCTGCTCTGCTATTTTCCCAACCAAGACTATTAGCCGTAATATGACCTGCTACCTAATCAAAGCTATAGTGTTCTATCTGTCCTGCTATTTGCTGTAGGGATCAATCTGGCCTGATATTTGCCCAACTATGGCCTTACGGTTCAAATTGTCTTGCAATTTATCCAATTAAGACTATAGGGATCAATCAGTCCTGGTATTTAACCAACCACGTTTATAGTGTTCAATATGTCCTGCTAATTACCGATTCAAGCCTATAGGTCACAACATGTAATGCAATTTCGCCCAATCAAGGCAACAGAGCTTAGTTTGTTTTTCTACTAACCCAACCAAGGCTATAGAGCTCAATATGTCCTGTTATTTACCAAACCATGGCTATGTGGCCCAATGCGTCATGCTATGCACGCAACCACGGCCTTATCTGCCCTGCTATATTATCAATCAATGCTAGTGGCCACAATCTGTCCTGTCAACCAAGACTATAGGGCACAAACTGTAATGCTATTTCCCTAAACATGGCTATAGGGTTCAATTTAGCTACTATTTACCGAACCAAGGCGAGAGGGCTCAATCTGTTTTGCTATTTACCAAACATACGTTATACCCCTAAATTGTCTTGCTATTTACCCAATGAAGGTGATACCGCCCAATCTAACCTGCTATATACCCAATCAAGGCTATAGTGCAAAATCTGTTCTGATTTTTACCCAACCAAGGCTTTGGGGCTCAATATGTCTTGTTATATACCAAATTATTGATATAGGGCACAATCTGTCCGGCTATTTGGGCATAGTTATAGGGCTCAGTTTGTTCTGCTATTTACCCAACCAATGATATAGACCCCAATTTGCCATGCTATTAAACCAACCAAGGCTATAGAGCTCACTCTGTCCTGATATTTACCCAACCAAGACTATATGTTGAAATCTGTCTTGCTATTTACCCAATATAGGCTATAGGGTCCAATTTGCCCTGCTGTTTACTCAACCAAGATTATAGAACTCAACCTCTCTTGCTGTTCACACAAGTATGGTTATAGGGCTCAATAATTCGCCTCGTCGACTTCTCATTCCGAATCTTTATCAACTACGCCGCCGGTACATCGGAGCTTACAGTATCAGGTATTTCCAAGCGGTCACGCATCTGGGTAATGCTTCTTTGATCGGACGAGTACGGTTGCTTCGACACGATAAATGCCATAAATATTGAATGATGACGCAAATCATGTTCATAACCTTGGTCATTACAAACTGAGATCTCCTTATGAGTACTTTTCAGATTGTCTCATTAAAATGAGGCTTACAGAATACTTGGTGTGTCTGGGAACTAGCGAGAATGGGGCGGGTGCTGTTTGAGCTATCGTCTTTTTAAGCCCGCGTAAA
>OZ010576.1:81309085-81349085 GCA_963932145.1 Acanthosepion lycidas
TGCGTGTGTGTGTTTGTCGTGTAATTGACAGTGCCAAGCCGACATCCATCTCTCGGAATTAATAAAACCACCCACCAATGGCACCGACCAATTTACGTCCATTCCCTCCCGACTTAACTAACTCATTCGCCCCTTTTACAACGAACGTCGCGTCAAAACATTTCAACTCTGTCCAAATGAGACTCATTAGGTTAGTTTTGCACTTGGAATGAAATGAGAAAATCTGAGGAACAGAAACGTTCAATCAAATTGGAGAACAAACGCCATGTTTATAAGCAATCAGCTCCGTTTGGGACAGAAATGTAATTAGATGGACGAGAACCGGTAGGTCGCGTGTAAACATTTCTTAAGAGATAGGAAGAGGATAAACAATGTATGGGTGGCCAAAGTAAACAAACGCAGTAGGAAGCCTGGATAGATGGACGAGGTCTTGTTCCAGGGTCTTTGGGAAGATGCCCGCGACTGTGCAACTAAAGGCCTCACGATTATTTTTCAGGCTGTAAGCGATTGCATTAAGAATGATGCAAATGGAACTAGTGCGGGCATTGACTATTGCAGCAATTCCTCTTCGCAAGAATGTTTATAAAAATTACAATGGGGTGCCTTTGCCTTGAAGCGCAAATGAAATAAAAAAGAGTAAAATATACAGTGAGGCATGGTCACCATTCTGTTACTTTTAGGTGGTCTCTGTCTTCTTTAAGAACCAGTGTTGTGTCTGTGTTGTAGAAAGACTTACGCTATCAAAATACAGTTATTTTTGGGAAGCTTGAAATAGTCGATAGAGACGTCGTGTGTAACGGTTATTAGGAGGGAAACCACAAAAAAAAAAAAAAAAAAAAAAGGATGCGAGTTTTTATTTTGTTTGACTGAGGCGGTTGAAAGTACTTGATCGAAACAATGACCCAACATGAACTTCGCCAAGTTTACCTACAACTTCAATCACAACACGCAATACCTTATTCAAAAAACTGGAAAATACTATATAAAATTAAACCAACAGATCTTGTATGATATTTTTAAACAAACTTGTTTCGTTGAATATATATATATATATATATATATATATATATATATATATATATATATATATATAGATAGATAGATAGATAGATAGATATAAATGAAAATAGGAAAACTGTAGTTATTGCTGACACGTTTCGTCCAATGTAGAGTTTCTCAAAGCAAAAAAACGAAATTAATTTAATTAAAGAAAATAACTAATAATAACAAAAACAGTATGTTCTTAGGAACTGGAAGAATGTAGAGAACGCTATTTTTATATCATTAACTGAAAAAAAACGTCATTTACTGTCACGTGTGGAGAATATTGTCATTCTAGCTGTGTTGACGGATTCAACCATTTTCTTTTGATTTTCAGATCGCGACATTTTCTTTTCTACAGGTTAACTCTGAGAAATTTTTATATATATATATGTGTATATATATATATATATATATATATATATATATATATATATATATATATATATATATAAAACCATCAAGTATTCAGCGAAAAAAAAAAATATATATATATATATATATATATATATATATATATATATATATATATATATTACAGCAAGAAATAAACAAAACAAAAAAAAGAAGAAAAAACGTTTAGAGGACGGCTTGAAACAGAAAATCTCTATGTTGAGTCATTTTTTTTTTTTTTTTGCTGTAAAAATACATATGCTCCGTTAAAATAAAAACATCGAGATCACTGTGGATCAGTTTTAATAATGAATATACACCAGGATTATATACCAACGGATCGATTACCTGTACTACGCACACTCACACACACAAACACACTCACACACACTCTCTCACACACACACACTCTCACACACACACACTCTCACGCACGTACATCTTGTCCTAGCAACGCAACGATAAACTGCAGCAAACGTTGGATGACGCGGCTGCCTTCGGTCTGAAAACGCAGTCGGATTCAGCCGTGCAACCTCCCGTCCATTATCATTCGTCAGCCTTATGTATAAATCTTTTCTGTCTGTTCGTGATCTGAATATGCTGCAATTGTTAAACGGAACAATTTACAGTTAACTCTCTACTAGACTCTTTAAACGTTGAAGACAGACTAGCCACAACTGTAAACGAATGACAAATGTAAATCGGTCTACCTACCCATCTACCGTAATCTTTCTTTAAAAATAATAACTCTAAAACAAGGGACTTGCGGACATTCAGACCTTCAGTAACCAACATTCATCTTCTGGCTTCCATTTTCAAAGTCCATTCAAAAACCATAAAGAGAATGGTGAATAAGTTTTTTAAAAAGTGGGAACAGTAGAGAGGAACACTGGATCAGGAGCTCATTACAGGAAGAGGAATCATCATTTCATATTAGACCTAAAGAGATCAATTGGAAATTTTCCAATTCAATCCATAAGACGCCTGGCACGTAAGTGAGAGGTTTCAGCTCTGCCACTCCAAAGAACAGTGAAAAAGAACTTGAAAATGAAATCGTACGCGAAACATGTGAGGCAATTTGTTACTCCATGAAAGAAAGTTAGAAGTTTAGATAGGGCGAAGATCATCTTGAATAAGTTGGAAAATGATTCTGGAATAACATATATATATATATATATATATATATATATATATATATATATATTAACTTCATTTCAATCTTTCATGGGCTTCTGATCCGTATCTGTGGTTAATTAATAATGAACATATCATTTTCATTTATGATCAATTTCAGAACGATACACATCTTAAGCTTATAGAGTAATTATACATTCTTATTGCTCAAAGTAGAGTAAAATAGTGTATAAAAACCTCGGAGAATTCCTGTAGGATATCTTTAATCATTTCTAAAAAAAAGAACGGTTCAGATCTTGATTTATGAAATGGGTAATTTTGCTGTTCCACACGGTATATATATATATATATATATATATATATATATATATATATATATATATATAGTAACCCAAAGTGCTGTTGGCAATTAAACAGTTTATGCTGATTAAAATATACATAAACAGTGAGGAACATAATGTACATTTATTATAAGTGTATATGTACTTTCCTTCTCGGTCTTTTAGTTTCTTGTATGAGACACAATGTAACATTAATCCAAACAGAAGACAGAAAATAACGATCAATATATTAGGTTGTTGCAAAAATAATGACGTAATAATGTCGTTTTTTGACGTTAAAAATACGTCAAAAAACGACATTATTACGTCATTATTTTTGCACCAACCTAATACAAATTCAATAACGATTTATTATTATACTTGAAGTGTTTAAAATCGATGACAACAATAACAAAAATAAACTAAAAAGAAGTTAAATCAAAATACTCTAATCTGAAAAAATAAATAGCTCAATTATTATTATTATTATTATTATTATTATTATTATTATTATTATTATTATTATTTTCTTTGAAAAAAAATGAAAACTATGATTAAATCAATAAAAAATAAAAATCGCAGTTGAGTTTGCATTTTTCTTTTTTTAACACGTATTATTTGTAAGATTAGTGCTGATTCCGCTGTCACCCGTGAGGTACTGGAAGGAATTGTTATGTTTTCGTTGGGAACACGATAATTAGCTGCATTTGACGACTTTAAAAGACACGTGACGTTGGAACTTTTCATGTATAGGAGCGCGATGGAAATTGACAGCATCCCCGTTTGAAATTAGATACTTAAATACAATCTGCAACGCCAGTGGAACCGAAAAACTGAAGTCAATCAGTGCTCACATATCCAAATAAATGAACATATCCCCGGCAATTTCTGTCTGAACTTCTAGGATGATTGGTTTGGTTTATTTTGCTTTACGGCATATCAACACCTCAATGGGTTATTTAATGCCGTCAAGATTTTGAGGAACGGTTCTTATGAATTGAATATGTATTTTTTTGTAAGAAATCAGTTCCTAGATCAAGTTTAATTGACGTATTGTTATAAAGAGTGTTTTTTGTCGAGAGACATATATATTGCTAATAATATTTCGTGAAATACATCTATTGGAGGCTTTAGTACACATCATCAGTGATTTTTCTAGCCAAAGTTCATTAGTGGTTCCGGGTGAGATTATATAAAAGATTCAGTTCAGAATTCCATGTAGGTTACCCAGATCGATATATACTTGATGAAGGCCGCATGACACAGCAGCCGAAACGTTGTGATAACAACAACAATGATGAAAAAAAAAGTTCGAATAATACTTATTTTTGTACAAAACAAAAACAAGGCAAAATGTGGTGATGGGGTAGTCTGGTCATCTATCTTATTTTAAAATTTAGCTAGCCATAATCATTGACCCAAATAAACTGTACAATACTCATTGTATCAGAACACTACATTCTTACTTACCATTCTTACTAAAACCACCATAATACCTTAAAGTCTCTATGAAGTCCTGACTAGTCCTATATGTACAATTTGTTTTATGAGATTGTGGAATATAAGTAATAAATATCCAAATATATGATAAATAGTGGGAATATTCGCGACAATTTAAACTTTCTCTGTCGTCTCTCCATTCGCTATCTTCCTTTTCTTTACGGCATTCAATGTCTTTAAAACTAAGGTATAAAACAAGTTCGACTGTTTACATTTTACAATTCGGTGTTTCCCAAAGAGTTTACTGCATAATGGCCGTTTTTTGGGCGATATAGATATCAACGACTGCGCATGCGTGTGACAGACGCGTTCCCATGAAAATGAGTGTATGAAAAGTCTCTTGACGTGATATGCGTACAGTTTTATTTATTATGACTATATGAAGGAAATGACGTGTAACGAAATATAATTATCGCTATCATATCTGAAATTAACCAAAAATGTGAGTCACAGATTTATGATTAGCTTCGAAATAAATAAAGATGTAAAAATGCAATTCATGCACAAACGGGTTCGCATGCATATGTGTATTTATATATAGTTTAATTGTTGATTCTTCTTCGGATTTTATCAAGGAGCTCAAGGTAAATTGCAAGGGTACCGGACCATTTATGGCAGCAATATTCGAAGCATGGGCGAATAGATATGAAAGATATATTCTGGAGAGTCTTTTGTTTACAATTGAAAGGGCATCCATCGCCGCCAAGCGGTAACTTTGCGAACTAAAACGACAGGTTCCGTTAAGTCTGCAAATTTTGAAATACATTGCTGACGATTTGAATTATTTTTTTTCTGAAGATTTTTAAAAATTTTATTTTGCCTGCAGATTTTGTCCGTTGCATCCGAATTACGTTGTTGGGGAGTCCGTAGATAAGAGGTTTGTCTTTTCTTATCTATTAGGTTGGTGCAACAATAATGACGTAATAATGTCGTTTTTTGACGTATTTCTTAACGTCAAAAAACGACATTATTACGTCATTATTTTTGCACCAACCTAATATCATAAGTTACGTCCCGAAGACCAATTTGAACTTTTGAATTTTTTGGAAAAGTTAATCAATTTTTTGGAAAGAAATAATAATCCGAGACATTTAATGAAAACAAGCCACCTGTATGCGGATAGAAAATTAATTAAGCAACTAAACAAAAATAGACAAATGTGTAAGACAGTGATGTCTTTCATCAAATTTACTCAAGCTATACAGCGAGGCTATTCTTAAAAGAACCAGAAATACAAACAGGATTTATTATTGACAGATACAATCTTAGCAACATAAGATGCGCAAATGACACTATATTGATCGTAGACGCAGAAGAACTACAAGAGCTTTAATAGGTAGTAAAGGAGAGCGCAAAGTATGGAACAACTAGCAAATATAAGAAGACGGTATGTGTGGCCATCAGCAAGTGGACTGTCCAAGATGCGAACTGAAAATTGGAGATCTCAAAGTCAAGGAAGTACAAGAATTTAAATATCTGCGAAACGTTATAACAGACTTAGGCAAATGTAACAAAGAAATCTGAAGTCTTTCTTTCATTTTGACTGTCTTTTCTTTTTTCTTTCTGTCTGGCAGTCTTTCTTTATTTCTTTTTCTTCTTATTATATATATTAGGTTGGTGCAAAAATAATGACGTAATAATGTCGTAATAATGTCGTTTTTTGACGTTAAAAAATACGTCAAAAAACGACATTATTACGTCATTATTTTTGCACCAACCTAATACTTCATTTTTCTCACTAGAACCAGTCATTGTCTTAGATATATATTTTATTATTTTATATCCATTTCTGGCCCATTCTATTACAGAAAATAATGTCTATTTTAACGTTACAATTTCTTTCTTTCCTCTCTTATGTTTTCCATTTCTCTTTTCTTCTTCCTTATTTCCATTACAAAGCAGATATTTAACGCCTGATTGCGTTATGTCTCTCTTTCTATCTTCCCCTTGTTTTTCCTATTTTTTTTGCCTTGATAAAGTCGTTCCTCTCTCTTTCTATTTTTCGTTTCTTTTCGTTTCTTTCTTTCTTCCGTTTGTCAATTTTTTTTTCTTTTCTTCATTTTTCTTTGTTTTGTGACGTACGGTGGCCGTTAATAATTAAGTATAACTCAAGGCTTCAGTGTTAAAATAAAACAGTATTTAATTACAAGCACAAATAAATACTTAACAAGAACAAAGAAGTAAACGTCACCCAAAGATAATTAACCATTTCCGTGAATACCTTGTTAGTAGCGCAGCTCGGGTTAACGTCCGGTAAATCTTAAATCAAAATCAAACTATCGACGCAAAATAATTCACACTAATTCAACTGGATAGTTCCACTCAATAGACACTCAATAATCACTGCAGTCAGTAACCTGACACCACTATTCATACACCTGACGGAAAAATTCATAAGTCCAGAGTGTCACGATCGAACCTACATGTCGGTAGTTACTCATTTTCTTCCTATATGGCACTTTGTTTCTTTTCTTCATTTTTCTTTCCTTATCTCTTTTCTTTCTTTCTTTCTTTCTTTCTTTCTTTCTTTCTTTCTTTCTTTCTTTCTTTCTTTCTTTTGATATATCCTTTCATTTTCTCACTAAATCAGACAGCATTCTTGATGTATTTTTTCTTCCGACATTGCTCGCAAACTATAACAATGGTCAATTATTTATCTGTGGTAATGGCAGGACGTAAACATCATGGAAAGGTAGGGACACGCAGAATTATAATATGACAAACTAGTAACACCATAGTATAGATATTTACTAAGTTTATCTGCGTTTGCCACATATTTGTAAATGTCCCAATATTGCCTTGGTATGGCAACAGACGTTCTCATCGACTCAAGTCTAGAAGTACATTACAGTAGTTACATGTTCCGAAAAATCTTTTTGAATGATTCTGGGCTCATAAAAACTGAATTGTTTGTCTTTAATAATTACTAGACCTCCCATAAACACGTTGAGTTTCTTTAAAATTCAGTTCATGATACAAAATGATGTGTTAACTGTATTATCAATTTCATTATTAATTAAGTATATTTTAATTTATTTTTGCAGTACGAGCGATTGTATTAATAATTTATTATTTTTCACACATATAATAGTTGAAATGTAATATGCTAGCGTTTGTTTATATATTGATATAAGAATGCGTATTTCGATACACATTCTTATATCAAATACTGAATTTCCTATTAAAAACGCTGTAAAAACAACAAAAAAAAACCCCGCTCTAGCTTATAAACCACTTGTCTAATTTCAATGAAATTTGGCACAGCACTATGCTCCTAAATTAGTTGGGTGGGTTATTATGTATCTTTTCAGCTGCATCTCGGAAACAAACATACATACATCCATACAGCAATGCAGTTTTAGTAATATATAGATATCGTGTAATGCAATAATTGTTCCGGAATTTATCGTTGCATTCTCAATAATAATTTTATTAAGACATCGACTCTATGTGGCTGGCTGTTGACTCAGCTTCTGCTTTTGATAGCTATTTGAAGGAAAACTAAAATTAAAAGGAAATTCTACATAAAGCGAGAAAGAGACAGCGGACATTTTTGTGACAAATAATGGGGAAAGGAACTCTGAAAAGTTAGTCACTCACAAGATATATTAATTATTAAACGAAATCAGCGAGTATTCAACGGCCTTGTATAAACGGATTTTCGAACAGGAGCTAGAAAGATAAGATTAACTGTTTCCTTATAAGAAATATTCGGCATTCATTAAGGGAACAGCTTTAATGTCGGCTGAAAATAATAAAATCCTTCTCTTAAAACATTTCATGAAAATAAATTTCTTAAGTCAACTAACTGTTATTGAGGATTTCTTTTTTTAGCATTGATGGAGGTTCCCTTCCTAACGATTTGATTGAAGTAATGTGGGAAATCAATATCTTGATTATGTTTTTTTCCCTTCCGGTTACGTTTGCTAACCATTTTATTCGTTTCCGTTTTTTGGAAGTTTTCAAATGTTGTGATCTTTGTTATTTGGTAATGTTCTTTATGTGTGCATCTGTATCGTTAGTCTGCGATATTCGATAAAGCGAAGTCCCCTCGAAGATCTACTGGGATCATTCGCGTGAAAGCTTTTTTTTTAGTCATTGATCTAAAAGAATGTTTGCATAGATTACTTGATGATTTATTTTTTATCGTTTATCAACCTTTCGCAGGTTATTTAAAGCCAGAAAATATTTTTAGATTCTAAGACTTTTTGGCATAATAACGACTTACTGGTACAAGTCCATATAATTAGCCCATAACTGGGCTGAGAAGAGTAATGGATTCAGACCCTTCCCAGACCATTTTCAATATAACTACCTCTGACCGGAATTGAAACTTCGCTCTCCGGTTTTCAATTTCGAGCCCTTATCCATTACATGAACTGCACACCCAAGCTTACAGTACTTGGTCATCTATCTAGGTACTGACCGGGCTCGACGTTGCTTAATTTTGCTGATCGTACGAGAACAGGTGTTTCAAAGTGATATAGCCCTCAGCCTGCATATTAATAAGACTTTAGACATTTCTGAAGGAGTTTAGCGCCATGCCTGACATCTATATGAGAGTTTACATCGGACGAGGCTATTTAAGAACGTGCCTCTGGGATTATTACTGTTTAGAGCTAAGAAGAAGAAGATGATGATGATGATGATGATGATGATGATGATGATGATGATGAAGAAGAAGAAGCTGAATGTGTTTTTTGTAGTAAGACGGTATTTACGGGGTGGAGTTGCGAGCAACATCTTCATCCAACCAGTTTAGATTTCGGAGTTTGTTCCGACTTAGACATCTTTCCAAGCATGGCTAGAATGTTCAGTCTTCCTTGCTATTAACAATGAGGAAAGCGGACTTTGAAAATTTGATACTCACTGGACAAATTGAAGGCAAGAGGAACAGGGGAAATCTAAGCATAATCTACCTAGAGAGCTTTAATAAATGGATTGCAGAACAAGTTTAAGGATAGCTAACAAAAAGGCAAAATATATCAAGAGTTAATCAGGAAATTGTCTAGGGTTATGATCGCCAATGTACTGAAAGTTACTCTGTACAAAGAAGAAGAACAAGAAGAATGAGAACAACAACAACAACAGTAATAAAGAACAAAGAATAAGAATAAGAAGGGGAGGAGGAAGTGGACATTATACAAAGAAGAAGGAAAAGAAGACGAAAATAAAGGACACGTTACATAGAAGTGGAAGAATAAGAAGCGCACGAATTAAAACCAAAACAACACCGAACACGGTACAAAGAAAAAGAAACAGAAGAACAAAAAGAGCAAGAAAGGACACGGTACAAAGAAGAAGAAGAAGAAGAAAAAGAAGAAGAAGAAGAAGAAGAAGAAGAAAAAGAAAAAGAAGAAGAATAGACATGGTAAGAAGAAGAAGAAAAGGAGAAGCGGAGGAGGGGAAAATGGAAGTACATAGAAGAAGAAGAAGAAGAAGAAGAAGAAGAAGAAGAAGAAGAAGAAGAAGAAGAAGAATCTTACATGTACTATCGATGGTAGACTGATGAAGTTTGATAAACATTTATAGCTCATCACCGAACAATTATTTGTCAATCAATGGCCATGTAAAGTGCGCTTTAAAATCAACAGTGTATCAATTAGCATGCAAATCGAAGATTTCATTAATATTTCTTTCATAAGTTCTTTTAAGATTGACTGAATCCAGTGTAAATGTGGAAAAGATGAAGATTCTTTCTGTTTGATTGATTCTCACCATTTCGTTTCAATTCGCTTCTTTTCATCTTGGCATATAAGCACACGGACGTGCGTATACAAGTACTTACTTATTAAGTTTGGTGTACGAAAACTTTTGTAACTGTGCCCATTAAAAACCAGTAAACATTGGTAAAGTCTATGATGAATACGTACTTATGCAGTCTGCGGAACCCACTCAATAACTGATAGAGGCGCAAGTAACTGTAAGTACATTGGCAAACATATGGAAAATCCCTAACACGTATGGACAGGGACATAGCTGAATGAACAGATATATGTTTATGCAAAGCAAGTATGAAGAAATATGCTGTGACAAATGCGTAGACGAAGGAAGACGCAGAGTTCTACGCTTGGCTAAATTAAGTAACAATCATGGCGACTATTTACTTCCGCTGAAGAGAAATTCATCTTAAGTACTTCTTATATTAGTATATATTTGGAGGCACGGACTGCGGCTCATCTGGATAAAGGGTTGTTTCTTTTTTTTTAAAACATGTGGTACTGCGAATTTGTTTTCTTTATATACTGTTAATTAATAATAATAATAATAATAATAATAATAATAATAATAATAAATAGAATATAAAAAATAAAATTTCAAACACATACAGGTATAAAATCTAAAGCTTTAGGACTTATGGCCATATCACGTTGAAATATTGCCTCGCGTCCGACCACCAAAGTTAAGCAACGTTGAACCGGGTAACTACCGAGATGGGTGACCACTGGGGAACCCCAGGTGCTGTAAGTTTGGATGTACGGGTGGTGTAATGGATAGAGGCTCGCAGTCAGAAATTAGAGAGTTGAGTTCGAATTCCAGTCGGGTCCATTATATTCACTTACGTCCATATACCATTGGGAAATGTATGAATCAACATCTACTTCTCCCGTCTATGGGTTAAATAACAAAACTTGTATGAGAAAATCGTTATTGTTTCTTTCTCCCAATGCAAAAATGTTTCGGCTTTAAATAACCTAAAAAAGGTTGTTAAAATGAAAAAAAAAAACATTAAACTAAAAAATTATATTTTATCATCTGTTTGCTATTAATGTTATCATTGTATAAGCCAGATCCTTTGAGAACGTGTGCAGTCATAGCTCTTTTATCATTACTCATTGTCCCTTTTTTTGTCATCCATTCACACAAAGACCTTAAGGTGCTTGGTGTTTGTGTTATAATTAAGAAAAGTATTTGAATCTATGTAAAATATATAATTACTGTCAAGAGTTACATTTCTGAATCAGACCGCTGCGCAGGCACGCACACAAACATATATATATATATATATATATATATATATATATATATATATATATATATATATATATATAACTCCTTGGAATTATCCATACGGATTACCAAGTACATCGTTAACTATATATATATATATATATATATATATATATATATATAAACTATATATATATATATATATATATATATATATATATATATATATATGTAATCTTCGATGGTATATATATATATATATATATATATATATATATATATATATATATATATATATATATATATATACCCGTGTAACAGCAAAATTGTTCAAACAATGTAACACCAAAATTGTCTAATTGTTAGATTAAGTTCTGAACCGTTGTATCTTAGAAATGATTAAAGATATCGTAGTGGAATTCGCCGAGAATGTAGAATGATAATAATAAGAATGTATATCCAAACAGAAGAATCCTGAATAAATCGGTCAAAAACGAAAATTACATATTCATCAGTAATTAATCATAGTTATTGATCGGAAGCTCATGAAGGATTGAAATAAAGTTTATATATATATATAGATATATATTATACCAGGATCATTTTCAAGCTTATTCAAGATGATATTCCCCCTCTATAAACTTTTAACTTTCTGTCCTTGAGTAACAAGTTGGACTGCTCTTTGGACTGTCAGAACTAAGACTCTTCTCTCACGTACCAAACCTCTAATGAATTAAGTTGGATCTTTTCTAATTGATCTCTTTAGCTTTAGTTGAAATAATGATCCCTCTTGCGTGAACAAAGATAATATATTAGAATGTTTGTATCATTTTTGAACGTTATTATCATTGGATACTCGCATTTGAGTAGGTGCTCAACTTATGTATTAGACAGTATATTTATATATATTTATAATATTATTAACATATATATATATATATATATATATATATATATATATATATATATATATATATATATATATATATATATATGTGGGTGTGTGTATGTGTGTGTGTGTTTTGGTGCAGCAGATCATTTTTTAAACATATTGTTAAATATAACAGACATTATCATTGGTATTAGAGATACAATCTCTGAACAGGCATATAAATTGATACACTACATCGGTTATCGTCGCATAGAAATTTTCTATATGAACATAACAAAATACAATCTCCTATGGTGAATATCTTTCTTAAAATGTCGGTATAAACACTTTAAAGATGACTCATATGAGCTGAAGGCTTAGATCAAGGACCAACTTAATAAAAAAATGTCCAAATTCTGGACAATTTTTGTCATTATTTTCACCCGATATTAAAGAAAGCATACGAACATTAGAACCGCTCTTTATCAGACACAATAGACATTCCTTGTCTGTCATATTTAACAATATATGCTTAAATATATATATATATATATATATATATATATATATATATATATATATATATATATATATATATGTATGTATGTATGTATGTATATATATATATGTATATATGTATATATATATATATATATATATTTACAAATTCATATATATATATATATTTACAAATAAATAAGTATATATATATATATATATATATATATATATATATATATATATATTTACAAATTCATGAATTAAATGGCGAGAAATCCATCTTCGCGAACAATTCAATAATATACAAAAACACATTATGTTATTGTTTTGTGTTATTTAAATTTTAAGGTTAAATTTCTACAGAACTTTAACCTTAAAATTTAAATTCGAACTCAGCGTTGCGACTGCACGTTCCAAAACCATAACACATTTCTCATAGCATTTTTCGGATTACAACCTTGTTTTCGTTTGTCCACTTATTACTGAGATTAAAAACAAGAACACAATCTATTTCATACCTGAGGATGTCTGTAGGAACAGACGAAAGCTTGTAAAATAAAAAGATCTAATGCAACGGAAATTTATAAAACAGGATCTTTTCATTCATAAACAGATTCGGGTTTTTTGTATATTATTGAATGGTTCGCGAAGATGGATTTCTCGCCATTTAATCATTAACCTTTGTATTTGTTTTATGTATGAATAATTCATGAATTTGTAAATTACTTGCACCTTTATTGAAATATATATATATATATATATATGTGTGTGTGTGTGTGTGTGTGTGCATGTGTGTGTATGTATATATTGTTTGCAGTGTTTTGCTCTTTATATTCTCATAAATATATGTTTTTTATCAGTAATTCTATTATTTACCTTTTTATATTTATATAATTATTTTATTATAATTATTATATATTTATAATTATTTATAGTAATTTTATCAGTAGATTCATGTGTAGTGATTAGTTTAATTTGGAGCTGATATTTCCACTGTATAACGTTCTATGTATTTAATAGTGACACCCACACTATGTGTATTCAGTATTGGATTAATTGTATTGAGTAGGAAGATTTTATTTTCTGCTGAAAAATATGTATTGAGTAAAATATACGTTTTTATCATCATTAGGCCTAGAAGTTATTGATGTACATTTGCGCGCGTGTTTATTGATTAAAAATATTTCAAAAACCTCAGTCATTGAGAAATGGAATTTATGGAAACTCTCCTGAACCACGAAGAGAAAAGGAAAAATATGTTTCTGTAAAATCATGGATTACATTGAAATAAACATTGCTACCATGATACAGTCTATAGAATGTGTGTCTGTATGTTTTTTTTATGTGTGTCTGCATGTGTGTGTTTGTGTTCGTGCGTGTGTGTATTTGTATGCATCCGTGTGTGTGCGCGTAGGCATTCGCACTTGTAGTCATACCTGCCATTACCTGAGAGCAGTGGTTCTCAAACTTTTTTTACCTAATGCACCCTTTTTTATCATATGTCAGAATGTCATTCCCCAACTACCACCTTTCTAAGATTGGCTGACTCAAAAAAGGCTAATTCCAAATAATATACATATATCATTGATTATATTCACTTTTTCTATATTAGTTCATGTAGGCGTTATATAAGAATAACGTGTTGCTGCCGACAGTTGCGTTTGAACATAGAACGCCAGTGAGCAAATACGAGCGATCACATTGAATTAAGTGGATCACGTGACCATGGAAGAAACGCATAATTAGGAAGTAGTCTAAATGATCTCTATTTCTAGTCTATCCTCTATTACTATACGGATCTCCATTTCTACTCTATCCTCTATTACTATACGGATCTATATTTCTACTCTATCCTCTATTACTATACTGATCTCTATTTCTATTATATCCTCTATTACCCAATGGATATCCATTTCTATTCTATCCTCTATTACTATACGGATCTCCATTTCTACTCTATCCTCTATTAATATACGGATCTCCATTTCTATTCTATCCTCTATTACTATACGGATCTCCATTTCTATTCTATCGTCTATTAATATACGGATCTCCATTTCTATTCTATCCTCTATTACTTTACGGATCTCCATTTCTATTCTATCCTCTATTAATATACGGATCTCATTTCTATTCTATCCTCTATTACTATACGGATCACCATTTCTATTCTATCCTCTATTACTTTACGGATCTCCATTTCTATTCTATACTCCATTACTATACGGATCTCTATTTTTACTCTATGACTATACGGATATCTATTTCTAGTCTATCCTCTATTACTATACGGATCTCCATTTCTACTCTATTCCTTATTACCATACGAACCGCTATTCTCTGCTCTATTCACTATACTATTTCTCTGTTCGGATCACTATACAGATTATTATTCGAGCGAGTATTATCGATCAAATACTATTAGTGCTTCTTCGAATGTGTCTGACACCAGCATTGTTCAACGGCGTTACTATAGTTGTATCTGCGATTACAATGTCTCTACTACAACGAGAATTACGAAAGTGAAAACGAGTATTCGTTGACATCACAAAAGTGAAAAAGGATATTCGTTGACATCACAAAGGTGACAACATGTA
Source organism: Acanthosepion lycidas (assembly GCA_963932145.1). NCBI lineage: Eukaryota > Metazoa > Mollusca > Cephalopoda > Sepiida > Sepiidae > Acanthosepion > Acanthosepion lycidas. The sequence continues at coordinate 81,324,394 of OZ010576.1, forward strand.
TTTGTTTGCATCACAAAAATAGGTTTACAAGGATTATTTTTATAGAGGAATCTTAAAAGAATTAATAGCAATAGAAAATATTGATGGATTGTTGATCTCTCATACATGTGTATAGTAATCTGTTTTAATTCATAACTGATTATTAAATAAATCATGTGAAGCAGAATTCAATAAACCAAAAAGTTCAATAGAATGCTGAGTAATGGAATTCAATAAACATATGTTTGAATAAATCGTCCGGGTATTTAAATTTATTTTATTCTGATGAAGATTATAGTCAATGAGAAACTTGTACAAAAATTTAAAAAAAAAAAAAAAACGAAACCCTGACCCCCACCCCCACACCTGGAAGAAATTCTCATAGTTGAAAATTTCTGCCTTAGAGTATTTATGTGCAATGTTTCTGAACTAGGACTCCAGCCAAGTCGTCACACGGCAATTAAACACATTTTGACGTATAGATATAATCAAGATTTAAAATACTTACTACTACTACTACTACTACTACTACTACTAATAATAATAATAATAATAATAACAATAATAATATAAAAAAAGCGTGATGCGTCACGTTAAACTTGGCTATAATATCATATCTCTTGATGAGAAAAATATAGCAACAGAAAAAAAAAGCTATGAAGACAGATTTAAATTGAATCATTCACCCAGATTAACGACGAGAAAGTGCTGCTAATTATTTTGTTAATAATTTTTCGGATTATTTTCAAATCGGAAATGTTGATCTTTTCACGCAACTTTTAGATAGCTTTCGACAAATTGTATTAATAAAGAAATAACCTGATATTATGATTTGGTTAAAAAAAAAAATGTGGAAAAAATATACAAATTACTATAAAAGCAAAAGAAATGAATTAAATGCTCTTTTTTAATAGCATGCTTATTATTATTATTATTATTATTATTATTATTATTATTATTATTGTAGCGAAAATACTTTTATAGAGAAAGGTGATCGGATTTCGTGCCCACATATGATACAAGTTTTTTTTTCATCATTTTTCTTTTTTTGTCAACTGAATAATCTATTTTTCCATGACCGCAAAAGCTACGAGTGCTTCGTGCTTACGAACGTACAAGCATGATATGATCCAACCTTACCTTTCTTCTCAATGCTTTTGGCACTTCATGTCAGTGTGTTTTAGATAGCAATGCCTGTTTCCCGAAAGCGATGCATTTCAGAATCGACCATTCCATCTCTGGGGCACTCTCTTGTATAGCACAGTTGAACTGGATGACTTACGAGTTAAACTCAGAACAATTACCATTGAATTAGTTTTAGAATATGAAGGGGGTAAAAAGAAGCTGTGTTTGTGGTGATAGGCAGCGAAAATTTGCAGTAATCAATGAGAACAACAATTCTGGGTGAGAAAGAATCGAGTGTTTCGTGAATAAAAAGAGCGTGAATGAAAACAATAATAAGAAAAAGAAGAAAGAAAAGCAAAACAAAACTCGTTCCTTAGCAAAAAAAAAAAAAAAATGAAAGAAAAATATGGTATGATAGGAACGGGTTAGATGATGTAGTAAGAGTCTTCAAGCGGATGAAGATGCAGTGAGATGTTGCTCCTTATGTCATACAAGGGATGTTATAAAAGAGAGTCGGACTGAAAGAACTACGTATATTACGAAAGAATTGAAGGGCTTTGATTTCTTTATGTTTTTTTTTTAACCAGCTCTGTTATTAAAGGATATTTTAGTAGAAATTTTTCATGAATTTTTCTCTCAGCAGAGATCGCAATTAGCAATAATATTTCAGTGCAAAAGACGTAAGTTAAAAGACCTGTTAGAAAGCTAGACATTTGATCGTTATTTTTAAACTTGCTTAGTTTCTTTCTTCTATGTACCCTGTCACATCTTGTTGTTGTTGTTGTTGTTGTTTTTCTTCTTCTTCTTCTTCTTCTTCTTCTTCTTCTTCTTCTTCTTCTTCTTCTTCTTCTTCTTCTTTGTACCGTGTCCCGTCTTGTTCTTTCTGTTCTTCTGGTTCTTCTTTTTATTGTGTTCGTCTTTGTTTTTGTTCTGTTTCTAGATCTTACTATTATTATTCTTTTTCTGTGTGCCGTGTCATTTCTCTTCTTCTTCTTCTTTGTAGAATGTCCCTCCTTCTCATCCTCCTCCTCTTCATTCTTCTTATTATTATTATATTATTCATCTTCTTCTTCTTCTTCTTCTTCTTCTTCTTCTTCTTCTTTGTCACATATCCATCCTCTTCCCCTCTTTCTTCTTCTTCTTTTTTGTTACATATCCCTCCTCTTCCCCTCTTTCTTCTTCTTCTTCTTTGTCACATATCCATCCTCCTCCTACTCATTCTTCTTCTTCTTCTTTGTAGAATGTCCCTCCTTCTCATCCTCCTCCTCATTCTTCTTATTATTATTTTCTTCTTCTTCTTCTTCTTCTTCTTCTTTGTCACATATCCATCCTCTTCCCCTCTTTCTTCTTCCTCTTCTTTGTCACATATCCCTCATCTTCCCCTCTCTCTTCTTCTTCTTCTTTTTTGTCACATATCGCTCCTCTTCCCCTCTTTCTTCTTCTTCTTCTTCTTCTTCTTCTTCTTCTTCTTCTTTTTTGTCACATATCCATCCTCCTCCTACTCTTTCTTCTTCTTCTCCTTTGTAGAATGTCCCTCCTTCTCCTCCTCATTCTTCTTATTATTATTTTCTTCTTCTTCTTCTTTGTCACGTATCCATCCTCTTCCCCCCTTTCTTCTTCTTCTTTGTCACATATCCCTCATCTTCCCCTCTTTCTTCTTCTTCTTCTTCTTCTTCTTCTTCTTTGTCACATATCCATCCTCCTCCTACTCTTTCTTCTTCTTCTTCTTTGTCACATATCCCTCCTCTTCCCCGCTTTCTTCTTCTTCTTCTTCTTTGTCACATATCCATCCTCTTCCCCTCTTTCTTCTTCGTCTTTGTCACATATCCCTCCTCTTTCCATCTTTCTTCTTCTTCTTCTTCTTCTTCTTCTTCTTCTTCTTTACACCGTGTCCTTTATTGTTGTTTTTGTTTATGTCGTCGTTGATGTTGTTGTTCTTCTTCTTTGTACAGAGTTCCTTTCAGTACGTTGGTGATCATAACCTTAGACAATTTCCTGACCTTTGTAGCTCTTGTCTTTTGTTATCTCTCCTTAAACTTGTTCCGTCATCCATTTATTAAAACTCGGTAGGTAGGTTATGCGTAGTTTTCTTGTGCCTTTAATTTGTCTTATGGGTATCACATTTTCCAAACCCGCTTTTTTCATTGTTAATATCAAGGAAAACCAAACCTTCTAGCCCTGCTTGGAAAGCTGTCTAGGTCGTAACAAACTCTGAATTCCAAACCGGTTGTGCGAAGATGTGGCTAGCAACTCCATACTGTAAAACCATCTTACTGCAAAGAAAAACAAAACACATCAGAGTGACGAGGCTGTAGCCTTATACACAGCAGAAGACTTTTTTTTTGCCATTGGTCACGAAATAAAATACACAAGACCACTCAAGGAAGAGGGCTTTTTAAATGGGGAGATGCATATTATATGGATATGTAAGGTATATAAAATTTGATCCTCGAGAGGTTGAGATTTTAGCGACCAAAGTATTACGGTTTTTTGGATATATGTATATATAACTAGTGAGACAATCCAAATGACTCAACTTTCTTTTATAGTCTACCAATAGAAGCTTAACCAATCAGGAGCCGCAGAACATTGTATTCGTCGTGTATAAAGGCGGCCATCTTTGTTTAACCTACCGAAAGGACCAGTGCTAACTTGACAGCCGAAGAGGATAGAAGGAAGAACTACGCTCTGCTAAGATATCCACTGCGAACCTGAACTACGCTTTCCTACTGTCTCCGAAATATTCACTGCCAACCTCTGGATTCTATACTCGAAGACGACCGTCATGAAAATGTCTAACATTGGTTATGAGCCCAGCACGCTTCCACTGCGTCATGAAAATGTCTAACATTGGTTATGAGCCCAGCACGCTTCCACTGCGTCATGAAAATGTCTAACATTGGTTATGAGCCCAGCACGCTTCCACTGCGTCATGAAAATATCTAACATTGGTTATGAGCCCAGAACGCTTCCACTGCGTCATGAAAATGTCTAACACAGAGGAGCATTCTCTCGGAAGTTCGTTCTACATTACAACAGTTCTAGGGAAGAAACTGTTCGAGTGGAACTTCTTCCTTATCATTGGAATATGAAAGGAGTAGGCTCAGTGTGCCTGTCATAGCGTGTCTTCCTGGAAAGAGCTATACTGGTGAAACCAAGGAATCTAGTTCTCCTTAATCTCTACAGACGACTCCAAAAGCTACCCAGAAGAAAGGTAATACTGTGCATATTGTGGGATCGTCGGGGTATGGTTCGTTTAGAGTTCTTGAAATGCAATAAAACACTAAATGTATATTAATACATCCAGCGGTTTCAGCGTGTCCAGAAAAGCGCTCTGAGTTCGTCAATCGGAACAATTTGGGGAATACAATTGGTCTGTTCTACCCGACTCACTATATTCACCTGAAATTGCACTAACCGTGTGTTACTTTCTTTGGTTGACGAAAACACTCTGATAGGAAAAAAATGATGTAATGAAAACCAGACTCAAATATTGATCGAAAACCTTTTCACATCAAAATCTGGGGAAGAGAAAAGCTTTCGAAACGTTGCCTGATAAGTGGCAAAAAGTCATTTCAAATAATGGTGACTATATAATTAAAGAAAATGTAACTTTATATTTTTGAAGAATCAAATTGATAAGCAAAAGGGAAAATTAATTGTGACTCAAACTTATAACGCCATGGATTTCTCGCAGGCTATTTTAATAACAACATTTTCAATAATTTTCATTATATTAGGTTGGTGCAAAAATAATGTCGGTTTTTGATGTTAAAAATACGCCAAAAACCGACATTATTTTTTCACCATTGTAAAGACGTGTAACGACAGCTGCAATCTAAGCCATCAAGTAGTGAGTTCGACCTTTACTCCGTGCTTCCCGTGCAGCTGTAACTGACATGTGAATTTGTGCAAGGTTACGAACACTTTAGGAAATAAACATAATATTAAGCTTATTGCGATTATGAAAACTGAACTATTCGTTTCAAGACGCCTTACAATTAGAGAATTGTAGCAAATGATTATAATTCCATGGCTCGTCTCTTCGTTGTTAAATCTCATCAGTCTTTACAAGAACTGATTTTGATCGTTTAATATGATGTTAACCAAAATTAATTCGGTTTATCAAACATCAAAATAATCATCGACGGCTTTATCTCGCATTCAAGAATTTAATTTCTTTTCTCCTGATCGCTTCCTATTTGATGATGGTGTTGATAACTAACTTCGCCGTCAATGCGCAGGTTTAAGATTTTTCACCTTTTTTCCCTATCTCCGTTTGGCTTCGTAAGATTTAGTTGGAAGGGAAAGAAAAAATCAGAGTAGAAGAAAATTCCAATGGCGTAAATTTGTTTAAGGTGGACCTCAACTTGCCAGGAAGTGACCTATACACTTGATTTCATGACCTTCCTATGCGGTACATATGAAATGAGACATGCAGAATCCAGTTATGAAACTGCAACGGACTGTCTCTGTCATAATTTCGATCGGAGCCATCATGCGTAGCCTTTTTCATCAGTTTATTCAACCGTTCGTGTCTTTGGGGTTGGTCGAGCTTAGTCTGTGTCCTAGTCTTCGATCTTCCCGTCAAAATAAAATATACAGATTTATTGTTTTATTCCAGACATTAACCTTGCAGAACAGTATATTCATTGTTTTTCTGTTATCTTTCTGAAAATGAAAATCAAACCGTTTGAAGGACATTTGTAATCTTCCAAGGAATTGTAATTATTTTCATTATGTGAATTTTCTAAATCTAATGGTAATGACAAGAAGAGCTGTTTCCTTATAAGAAAACATTTGGAATTCATTGACAGGACAGCCAATACTACCATAACTTAGAATTTATAAAATCTTTCTATTTAAACAGGAAAATAACTTTCTCAAATCCAGTACCTTCCATCGTTTTTCAAGTAATGATAGAGGTTTCCTTCCTAACATTTTGTTTGTAGAAGTGTGAAACGTCAATATCTTGGTGAAATTTTTCAAGTGATGTGATTTTTGTTATTTGATAGTTTTTGTGATTGTGTAGCGCCAGTCGACGAGCTTTGAAGAGTTATAGTTTTCTCTAAGACCTGTAGACTTTATTTTCTCAAAGGCATTTTTAGTCATTGATCTGAGAAAGCGGTTTTATCTAGCTGACAGATTAGAACTTTTTTTTTTATTTTTCTCACATGAATTTACCAAAATGTTATATTTACCATTTTGTTTACCTATCTTCTGCCATCTTTAATTTAACATCATTATTCTCAAAGAAATATATTTCTAAAAGAAAAAACAAATGGTGGAATTTATGACATCCATATTAAAGTATCAATATGACGAGGCTATTTAAGATATGACGTATTCCTTGGTTAATATTTTCGTAGGTTTACGCGTAATCCGAAAGGGTAATATTTCCTGAAAATAGCGGTCACGTGAAAAACGTTCGAACTAAGATTTTTTTTTAAAGCAATTCACAAAGCAAGTCGGGAGTGCCACAAGCGCGCAAGGGGCTACAGAGGATTGATAACAAGAGTAAAGAGGCATGTTTGGGGAAAGGATACAGAGAAGGACGGGGAAAAAGCTCAGGGTGTCAGATGTCGATTGGCATTACACTTGAATAATTGAAGATTATAGTCATCGGGAAAGCAAGTAAGGAGAAGGGAATTCTTCAGCCAGGAAGTACGAGAGAAGAAGCTGTTTTTAGAAGAAGAGATGGTTACATTTAACCGTTTTGACAGTGAAAGGGTGGGACCGGCATTTACCTCGTTCTCAATAAATCAAAGAAAAATAAACCCGAGTTATGAATACTATACAAATATTCACTTTATAAAGGCAAAATGGATTTAAAATACAGTGTATAAATAATAAATGTATTTAGATAGGTTGTGGCCAGCGATGAAAATCGATTTCTTTATTTCTCAGATAGAATTTAGGTCTTGTTATTTTTCAGTGGAAAAAAATTACACTAATTCTCAAAAAACAAAACAAGAAACAGCAAAACACACACACATACACATACATACACAACTTGCATAAAAAAGAAATGTTTTATTTTTAATCAACAGAGTATATTTCGTTTATGAATCTTGTCCCAAAACTTTCTTCATGTATATTCTTTAAGTCCTCACTGTTATAAACATTAGCCCTCGGGCACTGTTCGTTTGTCACTGAGAAATTAATTAGTTCTTTTGTATTTTTGTTCAACGGATTTAATTATTTGAAACAGAAAGTAAACATTTTGTTTAATCTACACAACTTTGTATTTTCGAAGTGACTGGCAATTATTTAAAACGTTGTGTTTGTTTATTGCCGTGGAAGAATCTATTTCCATTTAGGTAAGTAATACACTTTCTTTCTTTCTTTCTTCTTTCTTTCTTTCTTATTTCAAATTTGCTTTTAAGATTTTATTAAAATAGGGTAATGTTTACATTTGTCCTCACAATTTAATGTTAAATTTTATGCTTCTTTTTCTTCTTTTTTTCTTTGTTTAATTTGAACTAGTTCATGGCCTGATTTACAAAATTTAAATTCATTGGAAATTATAAATTTACTTCTGATAATCTTCCCTTCTCCGGTGAATAATATTTTGTTATTTCCCTTCATATTTATCAATTATACAAGGTCTTTTGTAAGCATATATATATATATATATATATATATATATATATATATATATATATATACATATATATATATATATTAAAATTGCAGGTGGCTATTGAAATAAGGGAATATTTAAAAGATCAGCGAGAAAAAAGGAGCAAAATGCAATTTACAATTTAGAGTTATTGACAAAGATGCTGTCAAAAATATCAGAAACGTACAGTTTAGCAAAGAGATGAGAAAGACAGATGAAAGATCACAAAAGGATTCTACACATATTGTTCCTATAACAGATATTTTCCACCAATATCTTCTAGTAGAGAAACGACAGATGATAGTTTTGACCCATGGAGACAGTCTAAAGGAACTTACAGTCATTAGATATGCTATAGAACTTATTAAGGCTGATGTATCTTTCAATATTGGAGCATGGCTTGGGCCTGAAGGGTATTGGTTTTCTTTTATCAAAGCCTAAGCTTAATATTCTCATTGATATATCAAACTTAATATTATCATTGATATATCAAAAATAGACAAAAAAGAGCTAGAGTAAAACTAACCCACCATAAGAAGCATGTTCAGAACAATGAAAATCTGGATAGGTAGTAATTGCAGATTTGATAAGGACACTTGAATACAAAGAGATTACAGAGGAAAACAATGAAAACAACAACCAAAAGACCGGATTATCTTTTGACTTTCACCAGTGATGAATACGTTAAGGAGATATCTGAATCACAGTTATCTCTAAGATTAGTGCAGTTGGTGTTCTAGCAGAGGATGTTGCTGCCGTTTTAGAAGAATTCAACTGTGTAAATTCCATTAAGACAGTTCTTGTGGCCAATACCAGTACATATACTGGTTGTGAGGCAGGGTTGTTAGAGCTATGGAGAAAAAAATTAAAAGAAATTTGTACCCCACTTGGCTGTTCACTTAATCAAAATAAACTTTCATTTAGAGTTGTACATAGATGGAACTATAAGACGCTCTATTATTTTTTACTGGTCGTCTAGGGAAATTGTGTGAAAATGAGTGCCAAGATTTACACCAGGTAGAATTTAATAACAGTGGCAATCTGGATAATTTGTATCTTACTGAAGAGGCAACAAAAGATTTAAGTGGTGACACGAGACTGCTTTCAGAATATGCAGCAGGAATTGCTCGTGGGGAAAGTCAACCGTAGATTTGCTGCTGGGAAAAATGGGTCTCTAAATCAAGCAAGATGGCTAACTTTAGCAATCAGGTTAATGTGTTCATAGAAAAGAGATGCCTATCCACCAGAACTCTATGGTAAATGGCATAGCCTTATAAAATATATAATGGAAGTTAGTTGGTTTGAAATGAAAAGGGATAATAAATTCAATAAACAACAACTCTATATCTTCAACATGATCCAGAGACTGAATCAACAATCGACTAAAAAAACATATTGTTGCATTAAAAAAAATTACAGTACAAAATTATTTTTGTTGTTTCAGAAGTAGCGAGCCACCAGAGAAGAGATGAAAAAAAAAAAGCATTTAACTGTGAAGAGACGCACTCGTTAAATTTGATCAAACTCCCCTAAAATGGCGGTTGTGAGCCTGTGTGTTGCAGGAGGTTTTTCAATTAGTAAACTGCAAGAGGTTCTAATGAATGGAATACCATTGAAGTTGCCGAATTTACCTGTACATTCGAAACGTATGGAAATAGCAGTTAAATTAACTACTGAAGATTGTATATGGAGAAGAAGCAAGGCACAGATGCATTATTACTAAATCACTGAGCCATCAAATAAGACTTTCATTTACATCAAAGGAAAATTAAACTGAACAATTTAGATATATTATAATGTCGTCACACATTATGAAATGGACAAAGTCCGACAATTAATTTTTTCAAGATATTTTTTTTAAAAAAATATTATATCGAGAATTTTTTCTTTTGTTTTTTCTCACTCACCTCTTTTGTTTGTTTGTTTTTTTTGCGTCACAGTTAAATGCATTTTTTTTTATAAAAAGAACGTATAAACATAAAAAAAAAAAAAAAATCATAATATATGTTATACCGTGCAGTAGTTTTAGTGTAATTTTTAATAAAGGACGCAAATAAAAAAAAAAAAAAAAAACTGCTTTATAATTTGTGCCCATCAAGGTGTTCTATACGCTTTTATCTATTATTTTATTTTTAATAATTATGATCTATCAAATTGTGTAAGACGTTATTCATGGATTAGCCTTTTATGTAAACTTTTACAACTTTTACACAATATTCTTTTTCTTAATCTTTAAAACCAAATGCTCAAAAATTGGTAAGAACTATAAATTAAATATTTAGTGTCTACTTATCAGATAAAACTCCAGCTTTCGCACTGAATTCTGTGTTGATTTTCTAAAAAGGTCCAAAATCAAGCTACCCTAGTGTGCATGCGCCCGCCTATGTACATGTGCTTACGTGCGTAATTTTCCCTTTCGTTGATTTTCTTGTCACTTTATACTTTCTGTATATATATATATATATATATATATATATATATATATATATATATATATATATATATATATATATATATATATATCCCGTGTAACAGCAAAATTGTTCAAACAATGTAACAGCAAAATTGTTCAAACAATGTAACAGCAAAATTGTCTAATTGTCGGTATTCTTATTCGTAGCTTTTAGCTTCCATTTTTAAAACATTAGAACTGTGTAGCGAAAAAACATATTTTAAATAAATCAATTTATAATATATATATATATATATATATATATATATATATATATATATATATATATATATATATATATTGTTTGCCGCGTACTATTTTTTGCCCTGTTCATTTTTTGTGATTTTTTATCGAGAACTTTGTCAAGTATTCTTTTGAGAATTTTGCCATCTACGCTTAACAATGGTCAGTTATGCCACAAAAAAAAAAAAAAAAAATAATAATAATAATAATAATAATTGTGAATTGATATTTATGTAGGTTAAAACTACTGTTTCCCGGTTCAATATTTGGTTTTATTTCAAAGACAGATATAACCAAGGACTATGTTTGTTCTCATCCAAAAACTAAATGCGGTGAGTGAGAGAAAACAAAAAAAAAAATTCTCTCTGTGAGCAAATCATTTTGAAACTAAAAGAAATATAACAGATGAGGTCAATAACTGCTCCTCTCTGTCGAAACTGACAACGGTTAGGGCAGTCATTTGGAAGATATTATCTGATAGAATACTTCTGAGTTTTAAATAGACAAAATTATTCCTTTGTTTTGAGAAAAATAAAACACCCGGGATACACTTATTCATTGTAGTTATATATTCAGGAATTCCCCTTAATTTAGCTTGTGTGTATTATAGGACTAATTTTACCAAAAAAATTACTCGAGGAAATTATTATTTTTTAAATATATTATTGTGTTTACTGTTTATTTTAAAATATTTTTATTGTTGATAATGATTAAAGTGTTCATCAGCTTTTATGATACAGTTCTTTTATTTACAGTGAGCTGAATAGGTTTGGATTTCAAACAGACAGCCCAGAGTGAGTATTATTTTTTGAGAAAAATCCACCAAAGGCAAACATTTCTTTTATTATATATTCTGGGAATTTCCATCTACACTTTACTTTACGATGCAAGTATTCTAAGGCAAAGCGTGTATATGTATTTTTTTTTTCAAAATAATTTTAATTATTTTAAGAAACGATAAAATAAATTCCATCCACACCGTCTATTTGAAACTCATTTATAAATATCAGCGAGTGAATTGGCTATATTAATATATCCCCATTCACTTCTTCAATTAAACATTATGGTATTCCACTGATAAAACTCTAATTAAAATGAATGGTGAGGGAACTAGATGTGTCTTTTCTCGGCGCAATGGGACAGCAAGGATATAAACTGTCTTTACTTCTGATAATTTCTACACAAACATTCAGTTAAACCCTAGTGAAACACAAATCCCTACTGATACTAAAACTACTACAACACCGTCTTTTACAACAACAAATTATAAGGGAGTCTGCCAGGTGATAGAGTAGGAATTAATAAGATAGACTTGTTGATTATTTCTACCAGAGGGAGTTGAAAATTCACCGAGTGTTACGCTCTTGAGGGTGTCGATAATACTCTGCTTAGCAGTTTCCCACATTGCACTTATTTTGTCCTCTTTTAAACAGAGGCTGTCAGAGATTTTAGAACACTTCTCCTTGGAACAATAGTTAGCATGCATGTTTAGAATACTGAAGTGGTTTTGATATTCACGAGATGCCACGCTATTGTGTACTTTTATCAAAGTAAGCTAAGCTTAGAGGATGACGACATGGATAAATATTAGAAAAATATCGACACCACCACTATCACCATCACCACCAATAGTAGTAGTAGTAGTAGTAGTAATAATAATAATAATAATAATAATAATAATAATAATAATAATAATAATCTTTCGTGGCTGTCCCTGGTGACCATAATATTAAAGTCACGGTCAAATAAATTGTCAATCTTAAGAAATGAAGCAACCTTCGAACTTAAATTGTTAGAATGTGGGACGTTCATGTCGCTGTTGTTCCTGTTATCATTGGGGGTACCACCCACCGAATTCAGATTCTTACATTGAGGAAATTGGAATAAAGGCTAATATCCCATCGCTTCATAACTGTGCATTGCTTGGCACTGTAAATGTTCTGCGAAAGGTGATCTCTGTCTGAGATCGTACGACTTGCTGGCGAAATAAATATCTCCGTTTAGGGAGGAAAAACCGCGCGAAAGAGCAAATTATAATAATAACACTAATACTATAGCTGCTATAATAGTTAATAATATGCCATCTTAAAACTACGATTATGCGTATAATAATTGGAGATTTGGGTAAAATAAAAAAAAAAAGGTACAGAGGAGAAATTAACAAATTCTCTAGCACTTCCTATTTAGAAGGAATTCAAAACATTGCTCCGTGTCGAACTGCTCATCTACTCAGGAGAACATTATCATTGTAAAGAAAATATAAACATCGTACATGTCAAGTATCATTTAACATTAGACTTTGTACAAAAAGAATTGATATTTACTATCTGGACGTCTGGGATAATGACACGGTAAAGGATTGTAGTGAACTGAATGCAAAATAATAATAATAATAACAAAACAAAACAACAACAACAATAATAATAATAATAACAACAATAATAATAATAATAATAATAATAATAATAATAATAATAATAATAATAATAATAATGTATGACACCTTAAACGAAGCACTATATACCTGTAACAATTAGAGAACTGAATCAGGGAAGACACAGACAAGCGAGTTAATATCTCTGACAGTGGCTATTTACTTGAGAGTAAAATAAATGTACTATCCATCAGATTACTATCAGTGCAAAGAGAAAGTGAAAAGGTGTATATGCTAAGTATCACATAACATTAGAATACATCATAATGCAAGCAAACAGAAAGCATATATATATATATATATATATATATATATATATATATATATATATATATATATATATATATATATATATATATGTAGTCAAACGTAGCCAGACAAACCTACTAAGGTTTCACCTAAGCGATATATATATATATATATATATATATATATATATATATATATATATATATATATATATAGTCAAACCGAGAGAGCCAGACAAACCTACCAAGGTTTCACCTAAGCGGATCGTCAGGGAAAACCGGCTTTCCCTGGCGATCTGCTTAGGTGAAACCTTGGTAGGTTTGTCTGACTCTCTCGGTTTGACTAGGTCTGCTCTACTTTTTGTATTGAACAGTTAGTTGATTACTCGTATCGGTTTTTTTTCTTTGGGCTTTGGACCTGTATCCTGTACGATTATTTTCGACAGATGTTCATGTTCATAGCTCTTTCTTTTTTTTTAAAACCTTTTTTCTTTCGAGATTGATTTGAACATTAGCAAGTCAAGAAACCGAAGGTTTTCCGAGACGAGTGTAGTTATATATTGGCGTAGGTTTCGAATGATACCCGGTAATGGAGTGTATTAAAAAATACATTCATACATATATATATATATATATATATATATATATATATATATATACACCTTATTTTTTTATGTGCCATGTCCTTTCAGGACGGAGGCGATCATGGCTTTTTTGTCTGTTTATTTGTTTGTTTCCAAATTACTAATTTAGTTAAGTATTAATCTGTTCTTTCGTTACTACTATTTATTTTAGCTTAGTTTCCATCACTGTCCGATTTCTAATGGCACTGAATTTAATTAATCAAGTCTTAAGTCTTATAAGTTTCAATATATGTTGGCCGAGAAGAAAAGCCTGGACACAGTCGTGAAGTGTTTTTTTTTTCGATTTAAACATATATACGTATTGTGCAAAAAATATATGGCAGCACTTTTGAAAAAAAGACATGTTCAAATACAAACTAAAATGTTTAAACCGAAACTGTAAAAGGCATTTTAGAAACGATTCAGTTTGCAATGTTTATAGAAACCTAATCCACACTTACAGGACCACATCTTAGAGTCACGTATGACAGAGTCACGCATCTAGCCTCGGAAAATCATTATGTGAACAAAAGTTAATTCTTGCTTATAGATGCAACTTCACTTTTGGAAACAGAGAGACACAAAGAGATTCAATACAAATATATTGGAATATTCTTCTTCAGGAAGTGGACAATTGTGACTCGCCATAACTTCTTGCCTTTTTTAACACCCAGTAAGTTTTGCCCTTTCGCTATTTCCCCTAAATCCTTTCCTGCCAACCATTTAAACAAACTCGTTAATTAGGTTATTCGATGCTTTCCTCTGTTTCTCTCTTCTTCATTATGTCCTATGAGTTGTCAAATTCCCTAAGACTTCTTCGTTCATTTTGTGCCCTAGAAATTACAATATTCTCTTTCGGATTCTAATTATAAGTGGCCTTTTGTTTCCATTTTTCTTAAACTTCCTCGTAATATGTTCGGTTAATGGTATTTTCAAAAACCATCTGTAGAACCACATTTCTAAATGCATTAAGTTTGTGAAGAGATTGTCCAGAAATTGTCTTATCAAATGGGTTCGTGTGAATGGATGACAAAGCGAAGACAAAGATGGATAGTAAAGAGTCAAAAGTCGCTTAGAATTACAATGGACAGGCCATTGTGGAGAGCCTTGATCGAGTATCCTACCTAAGAAGGATTTTTGTGAATGGATGAACGAGGAAGATAGAGGGATTGTAAAGATTCAAAAGATGCTTAGAGCTACAAGGGACAGGACGTTGTGGAGAGCCATGATCGAGTAATCTACCTAATAAGGATTTTTGTGAATGGATGAGCGGGGAAGATAGAGGGATTATAAAGATTCAAAAGATACTTAGGGACAGAACGTTGTAGAGAGGTATGACCTACGTGACAAGTTTACCAGTGGTCACAGAACGATGGTAAATAGCTAGAAAATACAGGATGTTGTGGAGAGCCATGATCGCTGATACGGTACAAAAATGAAAAGGCGTGACAGTAGACGCGTAAATGAAGAATACATTTAAAGAAAAAACATTGAAAATACCAGGAATTTTTTCAGGAGTTGCAGGAATGAGTAATGGTTCTGTGAATAAAAATCAATGGTATTTAGAACAGTGGAATTAAAGATGTAGTTTGGCCCAACGCTGCAAATTGCTACAAATCCAAAACTTTAAACTAAAAGCAGAAGTTCTTGTATAGTCTTGTCAAATGAAGACTTTCATACGGATGTCAGGCATAGCATCAAACTTGTTCAGAAATGCCTACAGCTGCTTTTTATGTTCAGTGGTGAAAAAATTGCGTTGAACAAGTGAAGACTGTGGATCATGGCGAAGACGATCTTTCTTCGGACCTTGTGGAGTGGCGCTACAGTATTACAATGATCTTTAATAAATAACAGAAACGACACCACTTAAGGACTTTCAAGCGCAGCAATAATTAAAATGGATACCATGTGTAACTCAAAGCGAATCCCTACTGATACTAAAACTAGCGAATGTTATTTATCAAGATGTTGATATTCGGCACTACTTTAAACAAAAGGTTAGGAAGGAAATTCCCCATCAGTAATGGAAATAGTGATAACACTAACTGAACCGGAGAAATGTGTTTTTTCTAGAAAATAGTTTCAATAGATTTTTGGCAGATTTCAGATGTTAGTATTACTGGCTTACAGGTCAATTACTTCTGAGTGTTTCCTTATAAAGAATGACTAATATTACCGATACCATTTGGCAATAAAATTATGGTAGTGGGTATCGTTAACAGAAGTACTTTGTTCTTATGTTTAGTGTTCCTTACACAGAACCCATACTAAAACGACTATAATAACAAAAAAAAAAAAAAGAAATAAATAAATAAATAAAAAAAGAAAAAATGCGTGACAACTAAATCTGAAACACCTCATTCATAAATTTATTGTTTACATTCCAGAACGGGCTTAGGGGGCCAACCCGCTTCGCCCGTCAAAACACGTCAAGCTCCTTGCAACCAGCGTTTTCGCAACTTCATGTTATTTGATCAACAAGTCTTATTTATTTCTAGTTATTTTTCTTTGCTTTCTATCGTCAAGTTGGGTGGCTTGACTAATGGAAAATGAATATTAGCTTTAAGCTATTCGCAATTATCCGGTTAAATTGTTTCTAGCGTTATTTCTTTATTAAATTACACGGTGGTAGAGACGCTGACTCTTCGGCATACGCGTGCGCCATCATCTCTGCAATCATCACCACCAACAACAATACTAATGCTGATAATATTGACAGATATTTGTTGGGTGAAACCAATTCTGTTTGAAGTATGTATTAATGGACTCCCCAACTAGTAAGCAATGCATTAGGAATAGCTAGCAAGTAAAGCACGTTTTTTAAGCGTGTTTTGTGCTAAGTTAAATTTAGTTAATATAACTGAAGCCCGATGCAGGTTTTCAATGATAGTTCCGACAATGCCAAAGATTTAGAGAGACTTGCTGTCACTTAATCCACAGTGTAACGAAACAGAAGAAAAACAAAACATCAAAGGCATGACTTGAGAAGTGAAACATGTCGGCAAGGTCATACTCAAGAATGACTTAAATTGACTGGTCCGCTAAGAAAAAAAAAATGGATGAATTTTGCTGGAATAACTTTTGTAAATTAGTATCCATCCGGGCTTACTCAAATCACGTCATTTGACAGAAGCGAAAAATATTATTATTTTTATAGATTTACAGTTGAAACGGTTTTATTTTACAATTGAAATAGATGTGATAGTGATAGTTTATTCCTCACTTCTCGCTTGTGGAACTCTCTTTTGGCTTCTTGTTTGCCTATCAACTTTGAGCTTCAAAAATTTAAATACAATGTCAATCGTTATCTTCTGCTTTCTTATGACTTGCTCTTTTATTGTCCTTTTTCCTTAATAGTGTATTTTCTCATATTCTGTAACACTCACTAACCTCTTGCGTCCTAGTGGATCTATTGACTTACTTGGGGGTAAAATGAATAAAAATAATATAATTTTATATGGTGGGTCCTGTTTATAATATAAATACAATATGGAATCGATCCCTGACTTCTTAAAGACATATCTGTATTATTATTTTTTGTTTATATCATGTTTGAAACTGTACTTTCGTTTTTGGTAACTGTATAATACCGATGTTCTTTTTCAATGATATAAGCACACTTTTATATTTTAAATTTGTAAATAAAAACAAATGCTTCTGATTTCCAACCCAGATATGTGAAAGAAACTGCCGTATATTCATGGTCAGGGAGGTATATAAATTTTTATGCAAACTTGAACCTACGTGCGCGCGCGCACGCACACACACACACACACACACACAAAAAAATATCTAAACAATATAAAAAACGGAGGACGCTTTTTCCATTGACACCGCTATTAATTTAACTACCTTCACTCCCTCGGCAATGTTCATAGTTTTAAAAAGCGATTATTAGAATTTAAATTAAACCTAAATATATGAAAGTGAATTTATGCATTTTATGTGTTCTTGAGAATTGACAATAAAAATTATAAACGCTTTATTTACTAAATTGTTTATTTACACTATTTATTGATTATATTATTTATTGGGATAGTTAACAAAACTTTGGCTAGTTGCCAATTGATCCAAATTTTATAAAATAAGGAATAATATTGATTGCCTTATAGTTGGTCCACATAATTTATTTAGTAAATGTATTCATGCTTCTTTATAAATAGGTAAATGATAGATATTGCATTGCATTAGCTGTAATTTGATTAGTTTTTATAATGTTGTAAATATAAAAATGTTCTCGTAAATAAACAATCTAATAAATAAATAAATAATGTTTAATATTCTTGTTGTATAATCTCAAGAACAATATATATTGTAAATATATGTAGTAAAGTAAAAAAGAAATCTGTTGGTTCGTATAATCCATGTGGATCCTAGTAATATAAACATATTAGAACTGATCCACAAAAAAGAGCTCGATGTATTTTATTTATGCAGAGCAATATAATTAATAATCAAACAAATCCTTTTACCTCATGTGGGGAATAGGCTATTTCGGCAGACGACGAAAGTGGTCGTCTGTCTTTTCAACCGAGGTGTGGAATGAAGTCCAGGTCTGAAAATTACACACTGGTGTTGAAAATTCAGACAATCAATTTCGTTGTCTGCCGAAATAGCCTATTCCCCATATGAGGTAAAGGGATTTGTTTGATTGAATATATACAGGGTGTTTCAAAAAGAATACGCCAAAATCATTACTCTGTTTTTTCAGGTCTATATCATTGTAGTGGACTGAATCAGTGGTTATTTGATAGAATAACTATCAAAGTTTGATTGGCTGTCAGTTTCATCACTGTCGTTAGTATAACTTCCGCTGCAGCTGAATTGTGGGATGATCACTCAAAATGGCAACTCCTCAGCAGAAGGCGTTTTGCGTGCTTGAGTTCCCGAAAACAAACGCCATTGTCACGGTGCAACGTGCTTTCAGATCAGAACTCGTTATTGATCCGCCCCATCGTGAGAGCATCCGACGGTGGGTTAGACAGTTTAAAGAGAGTGGGTGCCTGTGCGAAGGAAAGAGTCCTGGAAGACCACGTGTTACAGAGGAGAAAGTGGAGAGGATTCATGATGCTTTTGAGAGCAGCCCACGTAAGTCCATACGACGAGCAAGTCTTCAGCTTGCCATCCCTCATACCACTGTCTGGCGTGTGTTAAAGAGAGGATTACGCATGAAACCATACAAACTAAGCCTCGTCCAAGCACTTACTAATGATGACAAGGTGATGCGGAGGACATTCTGTGAGTCAATCCTGGAGATGGAGGAAGGTGATGAAACTCTCTTTTCACGTTTGGTCTTTATTGAGGAAGCGAATTTACATTTGAGAGGCACAGTCAATCGTCACAAGGTGCACAATTGGGGAACAGAGCATTCACATGAAACTGGTGAGCATGAAAGAGATTCCCCTAAAGTGAACGTCTTCTGTGCTGTGTCTCAAGACAAGGTCTATGGTCCCTTTTTCTTTGAAGGAAACACCGTTACAGGACAAACCTATTTCGAAATGCTCCAAAACTTGCTATTCCCTTTACTGCAAGCAGATTCGAATGACATCATTTTTCAACAAGATGGAGCGCCACCCCATTGGCATCTCGAGGTTAGAGCTTATCTGAATGAAAACGTGCCTCAGCGATGGATTGGGAGGAGAGGTGCTAATGACCTTGCTCTCTGTGCTTGACCTGTGAGATCCCCGGACCTCACTGTGTGTGACTTTTTCTTGTGGGGGTATGTTAAAGACAAAGTTTATGTTCCAGCACTTCCAGCAAGTATGGATGACTTGAAAGATCGAATAACAGCTGCAATCAACACGGTGGACAGTGACATACTGAAGCGCATTTGGGGGGGATTATCGTATCGCATTGATGTTGGCCGCGCTGCCGGTGATGGCCACATTGATCACTTATAAAACATGAATGTATATACAACACATGTGTTCATGCTAGAGGTTTGTAATTTTTGTCGTTTTTGACACATCACGTGATGATTTTGGCGTATTCTTTTTGAAAAACCCTGTATATATATATATATATATATATATATATATATATATATATATATATATATATATATATATATATATGTGTGTGTGTGTGTGTGTATGTGTGTGTATGTATGCAAATTCACTTTCATAATATTTGTGGGGCTTACAATGATAATTATCACCTTTTAAAACAATAAACATTAACGAGGGAGTGAATTAAGTTAAGATAATAGTGCTGTCATGGGCAAACCGTCCATTTGACATCCCGTTTCTTGGCGAAGGTCCAAGTTTACCAATTTTTATATATCAAGAACAATTGTAAGGAAAACGATTTCGTGCGAAATGTTTCGTCCTTTAGGACGTCATTGGGCGTGATGTTTACGTTGATGGGACTGCTCATGTGCAAACGACAGAGGAGACGCTGAGAATTTTAACTTTATTGCAAATTCTGCTGTTATAACAATGTGCAGATACTTAATAAGAAAACTGATAAAAAAACATAAACAAAAATAAAAAAGAAGCTCAATTAACTCAGGTAGACTACATATAACTGATATATATATATATATATATATTTATAAATATAAATGACAATAGGAAAACTACTTATTGCTGACGCGTTTCGTCCAATGTGGACTTTCTCAAAGCAAAAACCGAAATGAATTTAATTCAAGAAAGTAACTAATAATAACAAAACAAAAAAAAAAAAAAACAGAATGTTCTTCGCAACTGGAGGAATGTTGAGAACTCTATTTTCATATTGTTAACTGAAAATAACTATCAGTTATTGTCACGTGTGGAGAATATTGTCATCATAACTGCATTCGCGGATTCAAACATTTACTTTCCATTTTACAATATTGTTGTGTACGTTTGTTTGGGAAAGCAGTAATATATATAACAGGCCTTTAATGTCTATTATGTATGATCATGATCCGTTCTATTGTTCGTATGTTTGCTGTAATTTCGGGTGAAAATAAAGACAAAAATTGTCCAATATTTGGATATATATATATTTTTTTTATTAAGCTGTTCCTTGAATCTAAGATTTCGGCTCACATGAACCATTTCAGAATGGTTATACGGACATTTTAGCAAAGATATTCAACATCGAAGTTAATATTTTGTTATGTGGACATAGAAGATGGCTCATGTGAGCCGAAAACGTAGATCAAGAACCAACTTAAAAAATATCCAAATGTTGGACAATTTTTGTCTTTAAAGCAAACATACGAACTTTAGAGTGGCTCATGTCCAAACATAATAGACATTCATTGTCTTATATTTAACAATATATATTTAAATAATGATCTGCTGCCCCAATACACTACACACACACACACACACACACACATATATATATATATATATATATATATATATATATAGTCAAATAGTTCCTTGTCTGTACTTTTCTAAATTTCAAGTTTGAAACTGTACTTATGTCATTAGTGCGTGTGTACGATTGATTTTCCTTTTTCAATGGCGTAAGTACAGTTTTTAACCCGTATTTGTAAATGGAAAATAACCTTTCCGGCTTCCAACCCAGATATGTGAAACGGACTGGTTAGACGTTTTGTTTCGCAGGTAGTAATTAATAAAATAATCTGTTATTCGGCAATTAGTAAAACATCTCGCGAATGCTGATAAAGAAAATTATATATCCGAATATAATTACCGACATGTTAAATACAGAATTCTTTAATTGACAGTCGTGAGTTATCAGGTGTTAATTAGATATACCAACCGGACTTTTTTTTCCTCTGGTAGTTACCATATTTGGTTTTCCATAATTTGGAAAATGAGGATTGATACGGACAGACTTAAACCGATCTTGCAATTACTGATATAGTCGTTTAAACTCTAGATTTGAAAGCTGTGGTTAAGACTATTAAATTAGAGAAGTAATTATCGAGTTGTGTTCGAATTTTATTTCCTTGCATGTTTTTTTTTTTTTTTTCAGTTAATGTTCTCATGAAAATATATGCATCCAAAACTTCCTGGATTTTGTCAAGACAGTGGCAACAAAATGGCTGCTTTAGTTATTGTAAGCTTTATCAGATTGAAGCCAGCGTCTATGCATAGAACTAAGAATATTAAAATAAAACGTGAAGCTTTGGATCTCAGGTCGAATAGGATTTTATGTGCAAGTTTCAGAGAAAACTAGAGTTCAATGTTTCCGATGTTAATTGGAGGTCAGTTATAATTTTTATGTTTTGCACACTTGCTTCCGACTGATGAGGGATTTAAATGCCAAACGCTTTCCACTGAAGACTATTCCAAATGTGTGTCATTCTCTAATATCCGATTGGTTAACGACAACCAGCCAGCCATAAAATCGGGTGTTCAGATCAAATTACTTCTGAGTCGACTATCTCAAATTTGCATACACTTCATCACCATTGGTGGGTGACTTATCATTTGAATGGCTATCGTTACCTTCCATATGTACTGGGGTTTCTGGCAAATCAAGTAGTTTTTATTGTGGTGACATCCTTTTGTGGTAGTGCAAATCTCCAGAAAATAACATTTTTGCTGTCGATAAAAAAGTTTGGGAAGATTTTATGAACTGCATTGTAACTAGAATGGTTTCTGTTTGGCTTATTTTATTTTGTTTTTCAATCTGAGTGTGTTCTTTAATGCCGACAAGATTTTTTAGGATAGGTTCGTATGAGCAGTATATGTATTCTTTGTAAGAAATCAGTTTTAAATCAGTTTTCATTGGCATGGGTTTGCCTCGAGATTCAAATGTATTTTGTTTTTCAAAAATATAATGCTGGTAATATATTGTCTTTTTTTTAATGTATTGCTGGTATTTTTACTATAAAAATGTATTTTGATACTTACATATTGTTTTAGCCAGTTTGAGTGGTTAACTATTTTCCCATACAGGTGCGAACACCTCGGGTCAGTGTGGACTTGAGAACAAGAGAAATCAATTGGTGATTCCAGGCTCCTCAAAGATCAGAGGCCTTGCTGTCGGATGTAGTTTATTGTCATACCAGGAACCAGGAACCAGGAACTGAGGCTAGAGTAGGACGACAAATATATTTTACAGAGTTTAACCCCAAATTTTTATCTCGTATATATAAATATATCTGTAGCATTATGTGTATAAAATAGAGGTGAAAAATATAAGATTAAGAATTAAAAAGAAGTAAAAAGAATTCCTATCTGACAGTGAGCGAAATAAAGGGTTCAGTTCGACATTCTAATCACCTAACCACACACACACGCCCACACACACACACACACGGCCAGGCACACACAAACACACACAGACATATATATATATATATATATATATATATATATATATATATATATATATATATATATATTTTACAATGTAAAATAATGAAAAGAATAAATTTCAAACTTACGTAGCATCAATTTAAAAAAAGGCCTCAATACAAGAGTAGAAAAATAAATATATTAAAAAACATTATTTATTATTAAGTTATACATTAAAACTTGCAAGTTCTAATGTAACAGCATTTTATAATATATATATATATATATATATGTATATATATGTATATATATATATATATATATGTATATATATATATGTATATATATATATATATATATATATATATATATATATATATATATATATATATATATATATACATATATATATAATATATATATATATATATATATATATATATATATTCCTATCTAACAGTCTACCCCAGTGAACGAAATAAAGGGTTCAGTTCGACATTCCAACCACCTGAAAAAGGCCGGAGCGTACAACGGCCGAAACGTTATGATAAATATGGCGACAAAGATGAGGACAATAGTCCTCATAATGTAAATAATGTATCAGTAAAACTATAGATGAGAGAGACAAAAAAGAGAACTAAAACCATTCTTCCCAATATGCATTAACCTAAAATTGATATCAGTGTAATTGAAATTAGAACCTGTTCTACTAATTTCATTTCTCCAGACGCTCTGATTGATGCTGATCCATTATTTTCAAATAATAATGTTCACCTAATACACAGTTCAAAGCCACTCAAGTTACAGGGGTACTCTTAAGCTATTAGATGTATGATATGAATAAAAGTGAAGGTGTAGGGAAGAGAAGATTATTCAGAGAACGAGTATATACAACGTGGGATCCGAAAAGATTGTAATTCTCAGAGGAAGCATTCACGCGAGTGTATGTTTCACAAGATAGCAAGTGTTGTGGAAATTTCTCCTTACGTTTGAAATACGGGGGAAATGAGGATGAATCGACTCCGTTGAATTATCATCCTAGCTATAAATGTGTAAACTAGTGGTACTGAAGAAAGGAGATCGCCTGAAAGTTTAACATGAACATAGCGATAGGTTTTGCAACGTTGCATCTGTGGAAAAGAGTTCGAAGGGGACAGAGTTAGTTTTCCCCATAGCAAGATGGCGCAAACGAATTAGAACTCTATCAAAGCTGGAAAGTAGGGATTGGACATCTTCGTTCCTCGACTTCGTTACAATTAATAATTTGGTTCCATTAATATTTTGGTAAGGCTAACCGTAACAATTAACTGCTAGTGACGTTAGGAATAGAAAGCAAGGAGGATGTCACCGTGCTAACTAGCATAGTCAGAAAGGTAATGACAAAGATGCCAATGGTAGACGTTACTAATGATACAACGTAAACAAGGGACAATTTTCGCTTTTGATTACCTTTTATCGTTTATTGGTCACCAGCATGGAAGGTATCAAGCTAAAAGACTCCTAACAGTATCAGGTCACCATTCATTACACATGGTTGATTTATGTTCTACAAGCCTAATCCCATTTTCAGACAATGAGATAGGACGATTAAACACATTTCTTGGTAGTTAAGGCGAACTAATCATGCTGACTAATCATGCTCGCCATAGATTGGCAATCGATTAAGTCTGACTTAATTTAGAGCAACCGAGGCGATCGCTGGCTTGCCTATGTATTTAGATTAACGATTAAAATGTCTTTTAGTTTAGGTGAGATGT
>OZ010576.1:81354085-81396585 GCA_963932145.1 Acanthosepion lycidas
ATATATGTATATATATATTAGGTTGGTGCAAAAATAATGACGTAATAATGACGTAATAATGTCGTTTTTTGACGTATTTTTTAACGTCAAAAAACGACATTATTACGTTATTATTTTTGCACCAACCTAATAATTATATATATATATATATATATATATATATATATATATATATATATATATATATATATATATATATATATATATATAAATGAAAAGAAAGAACAGTAAGATATATAATCCCGTGTTCTTATAGATATCTTTATTTTTACAAAATAGTGCTCAATGTAAATTTAGAGAGCATTAATATTATAAATTAATTGATTTAAAATATGGTTATTTCGCTACACAGTTCTAACCATGTTTGAAAAATAGAAGGTCCGAATTTAATTTCGTAATTAAATTAAAGAAATTAGTTCCATTTCATCCTCAAGCGAATTTTAATTAGAAAATTAAATTCGGACCTTCCATTTTTGAAACATGGTTAGAACTCTGTAGCGAAATAACGATATTTTAAATTAATTAATTTATAATATATATATACATATATATATATATATATATATATATATATATATATATATATATATATATATATATATATATATACATATATATACACAACAAATATGATTACAAAGAACAAATAATGTTGTACGCATAATTTTTCATTAAAATGTTCCCCTTTTTCGAATAAGGTGTTAAGTATTGTTATCAAAGTTGTTCATAAACTATACGAAATTCCTAATTTGTTATTGTTTTGTTAAAAAAAAATAAAAATGAAATAAATAAAATGTAAATCACATTCTTTTTGTGTGGTTTCGTTTTAAATAAACGTAACACATAACGTAACATTCAGATTTCCAAAGAATACCAAAATGAAGACAAAGAACTTTAACTACTACTCAAACATGTTCTTCATAATATCTGCGAGGGTCGAAATTACATGCACAATACATGAGACCCTGTGGGAAGAGGAATGGAGGCATATCGTCACCATCGCTCGTTCTCACTTCAAACACCGTGATGTTTACTACATATATATCATCCATCTCTTTCCGAATCCTCTGCACTGTCTCTAGATTTACACTCAAACATTCTGAAATGTTCGTATTGGAGCTTCCGATGCTAATACCAAGCAGTACAGCATGTTGTTTCCAAATTTCTGATGGAGGGAATTGCGTCATGATGTTCTTTTCCTCACAGAAGTTGCCCAATTCACCCTACTATAGTGTGCAGTCTACAAAATCAAAAACAAACAACACGCTATTTTTTTTACCACTGACGTAAAATTATGAAAACAAACTTTTTTACCTTATTTTTAAAGGCAAATAATATATAAAAATTATTTAAATACAATTTTCGATACTTTCTTCTTGTAGTAAATTATATTTTCAAATTGATTTGGAACATTTTTTGTCTTAGTGTCTGATGTTAATAAGATTTCGTTTTCATTTAAATTATTTAAATTATTTTATTACAACTGGATACAATATTTGACTAAGGCATATAAGGTACTCGCTAATGGGTCACAATGAAGAAAAGTCGGAGAAACACTGAATAGAAGATCAAGGATTTGAGCTAGCAATATATATTTGAGCCAGCAGTAAATCTCACATGCATTCTACATAAGCACGAATTATTTTGTCACCCAATTGATATTGCCGGAGTTTAGTCATGAGTGTATTTATTTATGAGACAATTAGTTTTTTTTTTTTTGGCCAGGGCATATCAGTTATCCGCTAAGAAATTTTCATTTTTACTTTTTGAGAAAAAAAAAAACGCAAACTAAAATTCTTTTTCCAGTTTTACCTTTTCTCACAAGTATTACGTGCTCGAAACGACACAGTGTCTCTACCATAAATATGTGTACGACTTCAAATATGCTTCGTATTTAGAAATTCTTCATATGCTATTAAGCAGACCGTTTAGGCATAAATAGGAAGAAAGAGACTAAGAGTGAGACAAATATTACTTCAATATGATTGTTCTTATTGATAATGGTAGATGCATTCGTTAGTTTCCCATCATCTAAATTTACACTCAAAAGAAACGAATGTTCTTGCGAAATATAAGAGATAAAAACTTGTCTCTTCGACAAAGCATCATTAATATTTAATCACTCTGAGACTATCTAATTGTTTACTGAACATTCGTCACTGTTGGCCCGAATTTCGTACACTCATCTTTTTCACTCTCTTATGAGTTTCCTCTATTGGGAACACCAGACATAATCATGCAAATTGAATTTAACATCCGCTTCTGTTAATCCTTAATAAATCCCAGAGGTTATTTTAATTATAATCAGACATTTGCAGCTACGCTCTTCTGACGCCACGAAAATCTATCAAGCATCAGTTCCCCTAGCACAATGATAAGTTGATAGAATACGTGGTGAGAAATTAGAAGTCGAAATGTGTGCCGTTCGAAAAATCAACACGGAATCATACCTTGCTTCGTTTGACAGAATAAGTTTCTTGGAACTTATCTCGACAAATCGTACAGTTTCTAATTAAGCAGAAAGGACTTTGTCTGAGTGGAACAATTTCTTCTATAAACGATATGCTTTTAACAGACAAAGTCCTTTTTTTTTTTTTATTCTGACTTTTTATTTCAGTACCATTTTTTTCAAGACCTAGGTCATCATAGCTCAGGAAACAGCGAACACGCCAGAAGATGGGTTCACTGTTTCGTGACAACATTTTTCTCTCGTCAGAATCCGCCTTTTACATCCCTAAAATATACCATTCGTCCCTGTATTGAATACTATTGACATAACTGGTCTGGTGCTTCTGTTGTGTATCCTGAGATTCATGACAAAATCCAGTGAAGGGTCTGTAATACAATCGATCCTGACCAGGCATCTCGTCTCCGATCACTTTCTCACCGACGTGACGTGGCTACACTTTTTCTTTGTTTCATGGCAACTGCTCTGTTGGGTATTTCCTCTGGTGCACTGACTACATGAATTTAAGTGTGCTACTAGATTGGCCATTAGGTCTCACTCTTTTACTGTTGAAATAGATGCAACCGCCATTTCTACTCTAGAAGGTTTTTTTTCTCGCACATTCTACCTGTGGAAGCCCTTTCCGATTTCTTGCTTCTCTGATAACTACAATATTAAAAAAATTAAATGCAACGCCAATCTTTTTTATCCTTTCCTCAATACCCTGCATTCTCAGCCTTCTCATTCGCTTCCACTTTCACTCCCTTTAACCCCTAGCGTTCTAGTGGCAATGTCGCCTTAATTGGGATGGGAAGATTAAAATAATTCCTTTTCGCCATTATCTGTGAACTGCCATAAATTCTTGGGAAATAGAATGGATCTGTTTTCTCTCTCTCTCTCTCTCCACGGTTCGGAATTCACTGCTTTCCTTCTATTAGACTGGTTGCCACCCAAGGTTAAAAAGTCAAGTCTACTCTGCTATATAACTCCCAGCATGGGAAGGAGAATAGACGAAAGTATGTCTTTCAGTTGACACGATATACTAACACTGAATATGAACTCACCTCGTTGATTTCATTTTGCATGCAGATGTCCGTTACACTACCCTTACATCCGAAATAATAATTACTTTCTACAAAAAATATTTTTATAATCTCTGAATTGCTATGCCTCTTAAGAAAGGTTGTGGAGTGGTTTTCGCTTGACTTCAGAGCTTGCTTTTTCTTAGGTTGGTTGCTACCTAAGGTTAGATGACAGAGGTTAGTTATATAATCCATAGCTAGAATGAGATTAGAAGATGGACCTATGCTGTACCTATGAGCATTAGCCCGAAGGCGAACGCGCCAATATCCGTTACATTACTTGCATGTCAAACCCTGGTGTCAGACACGAAAAATATATATATATATATGTCAGATTTTATTATGCAAGACATTTTTTTTACACTTTTAACCAACCAATGAGGGCAAAAAAATTTTGGAAATATTTCTCTTTACATGAAAAATATATCTAAGGCGTGGCAGCTTATAATATCTATACTACTACTAATAATATACTGTTTTAAGAATGTCAGCTTTTACAATGTAATAAAATATATGTGTTATATACTGTATTACAGTTTTTGAACATAAACGATATAAAACAAAGAAACGAATATTTCATTACGACAATAACCAAAATCGCTGAGGACAACATTATTTATTATTTAGCATGTTAATATAGGATGCTAAGAATTCTATAATATTTATCAACTTTTGATCAATTGATTTTATTATGAAGTACTTTAATTATTAACTCTTCTACTGTTTCGACTTTATTTGCGATAATCTTTAGTACTCCCCGCAAATCACCTTTTCTTGAATGTTCTTTGCTTGTTTTCCATTTTTCTCTGTCTGTCTATCTATTCCTCTATCTATCTATCTATCTATCTATCTATCTATCTATCTATCTATATATATATATATATATATATATATATATATATATATATGCAAATATATATTAGGTTGGTGCAAAAATAATGTCGTTTTCTCACATATGTTACTATGTGAGGAAACGGCATTATTTTTTATTATTATAATAGAAAAATAGGAAAGAACACGTTAGGTAAATAGTCCGAAGTTCTTTAGTATTTTTGTTTTTATTTAAAAAAAAAAACAGTGCTCAATACAAAAGTAAAGCCTACATTAAAATTATTTCTTTAAAGTATGATTCCTTCGCTACATGAGAGTTCTCATGTTTCAAAAACAGGAGCTAATAAGTTCAATTTTATTATAAAAATTAAATTGAATTAAAGTATCGAGCTCTGTTTTATCCTCAAGCGAATCTTTGGAATTACAAAAATTTCGCTTGAGGATGAAACAGAGCTTGATACCTTATATATATATATATATATATATATATATATATATATATATATATATATATATATATACATATATATATATATATATATATATATATATATATATATATATATATATATATATAAGGTATCAAGCTTATACCTTATATATATATATATATATATATATATAAGGTATCAAGGTATATATATATATATATATATATATATATATATATATAAGGTATCAAGGGTCATTCCCAAAAAAATATCGCTTGAAGATGGAACAGAGCCTACTTTAACTCAAGTTAATTCAAATATTATTTTGAAGTTTTCGGCTCTTGTTTTGAAACATTAGACCTCTTATGTAGCGAGTTGGAATCATATTTTTAAATAAATAATTATATTTATGCTCTACTTTCGTATCGAGCACTATTTTTAAAAAATAATAACAAGAATACTAAGGAACGTTGGATTATTTACCAAACCAGTTTCTTTCCTATTTTCTACAATATTTTCACACACACACACACACACACACACACACACACACACACACACACATATATATATATATATATATATATATATATATATATATATATATGTATATATATATATAGTCATCCTAATACAAGCCTCTTTCGCTGCTATCACAGCTCATCAGTGTGACTAGACGTTTGGTTGCCACATGTAGGGATCGAACCTCGACCGCTTTGGCCTCAGTCATAGATTCCACATCTAAGCTATCGGCAAACGGCAGAGAAAGGAATATTTTTAACGTATTATATACGAGATGTACACAACCGCCAATAGCGCTCAATATGTAATTGAAGAACGATGCATTAATAGCAACAGCCACTGTTTTTCTTTTTTTCTTTAAATTACCCTTTCTCTATAGTGCTCAATCGGCTTACGAGAGCACAAATAGTCATCCACATACAAACCTTTTTCGCTGTATCATATGTCATCAATCGTCCGATTGCTTAAGCGGTGATCGAAACTCGACCAATTTGGCATCTGTCAGAGATTCCACCCTTAAGCTATCGGCGCAAGGCTGAGAAAGGAAAATTTTGAACATATTCTATACGAGATGTATACAAACGCCAGTAGCCAAGAGCGCTCAATTCGTAATTAGAGAAATTACCGTAAACGTTATACTTATATGTTTGAAACCAGTATAAATTTACACTTAGCGGTCCGTGCATTCGAAAATCTTAACAAAGGAGATCTGTCTTTCTTCAGGTTTCTAAAGTTTGTCCTCATTGTAGGAGAAACTACTGTTAAAAAATATGGTTTGAACAGGTCAATGACGGAATGAATCTGGCAAATTTCAATTACTTTATTTAAGAAACGCGCGTTTTTTTTTTTCAGATCTGTAAAATTCATTGTATTTATAATCGGAATTTACTTCTGATTTTGCAAATGAAGGAATTTGAATGCAAGCATTTGTCACAGTCCATTGTTTTATAACGTGCTTTATAAAATTTATCAATTGCATAAGACTTCTTTTCTATATGAGATTTCGAACGACTATCAGTCGATGTAGGAACCAAGACGTTAGTGAAAATAATGGTTTCCGAATAAAATACACCAACATTGTGTGCATAACTTGGTGCATTTAGAAAGTGATTTATTCAACACCAAAAGAATCTCACCAAAAGTTTCCACAGACAATACCTGTCTGATCTATTTAATAACACATGTTTAATATTCTTCCTTTAATATATATATATATATATATATATATATATATATATATATATATGTATGTATGTGTGTGTGTGTGTGTGTGTGTGTGTGTGTGTGTGTGTGTGTGTGCAGAAATGTGTACATATAAATATGTGCGAGTGGGGATATATTGGGGCCGTGCGGGTGAATTGGCTGTGGGTGTGCATGTGTCAAGGGCCAACGAATATTCTATATTGAATATTTTTATTTAGCGGTTCTGATTTACAAAGAGAATTGAAACATGAAATATTTCATGTTTTCTGAGCGTATTCCGCAATATATATATATATATATATATATATATATATATATATAAACAAAAAGAAAACTTATCTGATGCGTTTCGTACTCTAAGGGACTTTATCAAGGCAAATGCAAGGATTTAGTCTACAACATATATATATATATATATATATATATATATATATATATATATATATATATATATATATATAGAGAGTTATCTTATATATAAGACAGTTATTGGTTTTTCAAAGATTTAACGTTTAGGAACACTCATAAATAAAAGCGGAAAATGCAGGCATTCTCATGTTCGAATTCCAGTCGAAGTCATATTCACTGATATACCACTGCAAAAGGTACGAATCCATCTCTTCTCCCCCATCTATGGGTAAATAGCAGGTCAGACTGGGTCCTATAGCCTTAGGTGGCAACCAGTCTAAGAGAATGAAAGCTCTGAATTTAAATCAGTCTAGAACACCTGATAGGAGGAGTCGAAGGCAGTTAACGACATTAATATCTGGTATTACCTAGCATCCCTCTCGGCCTGTTATATTTCCCCAGACATCACACATCTGTGCCTTGGAATTCTAGGAATATGATAGAGGATTGCTTATATATATATATATATATATATATATATATATATATATATATAGATAGATAGATAGATAGATAGATATAGAAATAACTATCGATGTATATACTGAAAATGGCTAAAGTGACCAAAAGAGCTAGTGATAATAGAACATTTTTGCACATTTTTGCACATTTTTTTATTTAGTTTTTACCACAATAAATGTGGTAAAAACTAAATAAAAAAATATTGAAATCATCTTTGTTTGCCATATTTAACGAAACATGTTTAAATGTAAAGTTGCTTCCCATATATATATATATATATATATATATATATATATATATATATATATATATATATATATATATATATATATAAATGACAAACTGGAAAAATTACTGAGACGCTTTTCATCCGTTAGGATTTTATCGGCTGGTTTCATCGATGACGGATAAAACGGGTCTCAAGAAATTTCCCAGCCATATTTTTTTAGATACTTTTTGTTGATATATAAAATTATATAAAATTATATATTGTTGCACGCACGCACGCACGCACGCACGCACCCATATATATATATATATATATATATATATATATATATATATATATATATATATATATATATATATATATATATATACATATATATATTTCAAAAACTATATATATATATATATATATATATATATATATATATATATATATGAAGAATATTGATGAAACTGTATGACAAAGTGTAAAAAGTTTACAAGTGACGCGTTTCGTCCTTCTGGACACAATCAAATGAAGGACGTAATCTTTTTCCACTTTGTCATCCATTATATATATATATATATATATATATATATATATATATATATATATATATATATATATATATATATGTTCTAATGTACCACTTTATAATAAATAATGATTTTAATATATTTATTTTTCTACTCTTGTATTGAGCCCTTTTCTAAATTGATGCTACGAAAGTTTGAAATTTATTCTTTTCATTCTTTTACACACACACACACACACATACATACATACATATATATATATATATATATATATATACTGATGTTCAGTGTCATAGACATAGAAATATAGGCATGAGCATATTCTATTACATAAAATTCATAAGCATAATGCTATGGACACTTTGACGTGGTATAATATTTAGCCAGCTTATCTGGTTAGAACAATTTCGACTGAGTAGTAAGTTCGATCTTCCCTGTGTTGCCCATGATTTTGTCCTTGTGTCTCATCTAACCTTCTCTTAAAAAATTCCAATGTTATTTCATGTTTTAACTGATAAAGGTTTATATTTAAAACGAATAAGTGGCTTAGTCATCTCATAATCCTATTACGATTTTCATCAAACTATGGTGCAATAAAATTTCATAATAATGTCACTAAGTCATCAAAAAAAAAAAATTATTATAAAAAGAATACACGTTCATATTTCTGAAAAAAACCTCTTTTAAAGATATATTTTATACTACTTGAGTTTTCATCTCTCACCGTCTATGTAAACTGAAATATTGGCAAATTTATTAATATTAGGTCGGTGCAAAAATAATGACGAAATAATGTCGTTTTTTGACGTTAAAAATACGTCAAAAAACGACATTATTACGTCATTATTTTTGCACCAACCTAATAGCTATTACTTGAAACAATCTACTAATTTATATGTATTTTCAGGCTTTTTGTTATTGATGAAAAACGATTATCCGTAATAAGTTTTATTTGCAAAATTGTCGCTTTAAGTTGAGGCGAACACCTGCGCTTCGTATTCTCACATGGTTTTTACCTGAGGTCATCAACTTTAACTGGTAATAATTATAAAACTCGTCAGCTTTTCTATCAATTGATTCCCGTGAACTTAGATGAGTCGTGGGAGAGGAATGATGCGCTGTTCATAAATCAATTTGTTGTCTCTGGATTGCAGTAAATACTTATCTGGATTAACTGATACTGAGAAAACTTCTGATAAGTGCATATATAGCCGCCTTGTTGGCAGGACTTGTAAATTACGCAGACTGAACAAGCGACACCAAAGAGGCCACGTGTATGACGTGGTTGGTGACCTGAAAAATAAAAATCAACTAACAACTACATGCCAAACTGCATTCACAGTGAAACACATTTTAACAGAATGTACTCCCTTCACAACCGTAAGACATAGATACTGCAAAGAGAACAAGATGAGAAAATTGTTTGAATATACTGAAACCACCAACATAACGTCCTACTTTAAAGAAATAGGTTTTGCTAAAAAAATATATCACTTGCAATAGATCATCTATAAACTATATATCTATAGAACATACGTTTACTTTGAAAGTATAAATTTAAGTAAATATATCTGAAGCTGAAGCCATAAGATTACTTACCAAATATTTAGATATCGGCATTAAATAACTCATAGAGGTTTATATGCTTCTTAACAAAACCAACCATATGACAATATAGGAATTCATGTGCTGAAAACAGGGCTGGTGCAAGGGTCTCGTGCCCCCACCAAATCTATGATGCCGGAGCCCTTACACCAATATATCTCAATTTGTGGAAGTTAGTATTCATATAAATTGCAAATTTTATTGTAACTTAATTACGTACAATAATGCACAATATGCAACATAGATAAAAAAACTTTGTGGGTGATGAGTAATTTTCCGCTCTACAACCGTTTTCCCACTGACAAAACGTCGCAAGCCTCTCGCTATATTATCACTATTTCCATAACAAGTATTTTGACGAGCTAAATTCCTTGGTTCCGTCAGCTTGGCAATTGGGACCCCACCATGCCACGTACGCAAGGATGAATCGTCCGCATTCCATTCGTATCCCCTTAATAAGAAATATTCCACTCGGACAGCTTTTTCCCGAGAACTGCTGCTTTCTGGAACAGCCTTCCGATGGGATGTTTTCTAGATCCCTACAATCATAACTTTTTCTAGGGTTAATCTTTTTCTAGGGTTAATCTTTCTTGCATAACCATTTATTGCTTTTCTTACGCTTATACAAAACAACACAGTAACTATCTACATTGAGTGGCTCTTTTAGTTTGTATTGGGTGAACATTAGTAAAACGAGATCATATTTTTTTCTAAGACTAGTTTTTCTTTGCGTTGAGGATCACATCGTTACATCTTAGGTAATCTATTACTACACTAACTTTAAACGTTTGTCTTTGGATGATTTGGATGTCCCCAATACGTAGGTATTCTTCGCTCTTCTCTTTTGCCGACTACCATGTATTCTGACTTCTTGGTGTTAACTGTTAACCCTTTCCTCTTCTTCTTTAACGTGATCTTTCCTACCACAGTTTTAAGCTCTGCTAGTGATCTAATTAAGTTTTAGATACGGAAAATCGTTATACAATGCTGATCGCAGCACCTGTTGATTAAATTTGAGAAATCGCTCCAACAACAGGTTGCCAAGTTGCTTTTTATCAGACTTAGTTTTTTTTTAATTAAAGGAAAATTGGGTAATATATATATATATATATATATATATATATATATATATATATATATATATATATATATATATATATATATATATTACCGACAGTTTTTAATATACGTATCTTTATATTTACTTGACTTATTCGTTCCAGGAAGTGAATCGTTATTTATTTCATCCTCACTTAAGAAAGTGGACACGTGTGCAAACTTCAAGAAATAATTACTTCAGCCATCATTTTTTTTCTTTCTCTTGCATTTATTTTTTTGCATACACTTGTGGTCAACCTTTCCAATACTTAGAAGCCGGTCTTCTCATTACAAATACACAGCTGTGTCCAGTCCGCAAAAAGCTAACTATTTACTTCATGTCTACTCATTAAGAGGAAACTCCGAACTTACGTGAAGTTCAACCGCATAGAACACAGTTTGAAAACACGGTACGTGTGTCTAGCAACGCGCAGTGGAAACAAGAGTTGGTCTATCGGAGTGTATATTTTAGCAACTTCTGGCATGTCCGTCGAAACGCTTTATCCCCTACTTTCTCAGTATTCGCATATGGTAAAGCTCGTTAGTAAGAGCAGTGCAAATTATATAGACCTCTTAATATTAGGTCGGTGCAAAAATAATGACGTAATAATGTCGTTTTTTGACGTTAAAAACACGTCAAAAAACGACATTATTACGTCATTATTTTTGCACCGACCTAATATTTGTTCATGAGCAGTCGTAGTTAGTTATAATAATAACATAGTCTTTCTTAAAAATAAGAAAATATCCTCAGATCCTTATGTCACGAAACATGAGTTGACTCCTCACTATAAACAATTGCCTTTCTCTAATATGACACCCTCTCTAATACTTCGTTGTGTCTCACTCTCTATTTGTCTCTCTCACACTTTTTCTTTCCCTCTCAAACACTCATCACAGTCTGGGTTTAATAAGATAAGCGAGACACACACCATACATAAGTAGTTGCAAGTATATTAATATATTCATAATAATTAAAAAAAAAAATCATTCTTTATTCATAATTCATTCATTAATTTTGCCAATGTGTTTTGTTTTTGTTTTTTTTTTTAATTGGAAATATTGTCGTATTTTTCCAACCTTTTCTAATGCTTACAATTGCATACGTTTTACTTAATAGATATCTTTACTTACTGGCCCGGAAACATGATTTAACTCCTCACTATAAACAGCTACCTTATGACCCTCTCTTCAAATCCTCTTTATGTTGAGCTTACTTTTTGTTTCTATGTTCCTCTCTCTCTATCTGTTTTATTATCTATATCCCTATCTTTTTCTCTTTCCATCAGTATCTACGATGTTATTAATGCTAATACGTAGATATTAGTCGTTTACTTATAAAGAAACATTCAACATTCATAAAACGAGCAGCCATGATTGAATTTAGTTGAATATTATAAAATCTTTCATTTCAAACAGTATTACTTCATAGGTTTTTGAAGTCCAGTAGCTGTTATCGCTCTTTTCCATATTGAGTGGGGGGTCTTCTTTCTAACCTTTTATTTGAATTAATGTGGAACGTCAACATCTTTATTATGGCATGCTTTCATTCGACTTACATGTGATAGCAATTTTAGCGGTTTTTGATGTTGAACGTCCTTAGTGGTGTGGTTTCTGTTATGGGGTACAGTTCTTTGTGATTGTGCAGTGACAGTCCACAAGTTTCAAAGTAGGGTGGTCTTCACTAAGACTTACAAGCTTCACTCACTATTTACATTATTCGGACTATTGTCCTCATATTTGTCGCCATGTTTATCACAACGTTTCAACCACTGTACGATCAGCGCCTTCTTCAGGTGGTTCGAATGAACTGAACCCTTTATTTCGCTCACTGGAGTAGACTGTTCTAGTTCCACTTGCAATGTCTAATAGATATCAGTTATCTCCTGTTAATTCCATTCTCAAAGTTCTCAAATACACTTGGCACAGTGGATAAAGACGTTGGTTAGATCCAGTGACAGGACCCAAAGCGTGTGAGTTCAATACCTGGTTAAGACGGCGGAGAACTTTGAGAGGGGAGTTAGCAGGAAATAACCGACATCTATTAGACATAGCACGTGGAACTGGAACAGTCTACCCCAGTGAGCGAAATAAAGGGTTCAGTTCGACATTCCAACCACCTGAGGAAGGCCGGAGTGTACAACGGCCGAAACGTTCTGATAAACATGGCGACAAAGATGAGGACAATAGTCCGAATAATGTAAATAGTGTACATAATACATCATCTCAGAAATATAGACAGTGACAAGCGTCACTCACTCAAAACTTTTTTTAGTCATTGATATTGTAAAGTGGTTGTAGACAACTGACAGCTTAGATATTTCTGAACGAGTCTGGTGCCATGCAAGACAACCGTATGAAAACAAGGTTATTTTAAAACATGAGTCAAGTTTTCAGGTCAATTTTAGGGTCGTTTAACAATTTGCGGTGTTGGGAAAAACTGCCTCTAGAGTAACCATTCAGGATTCAGTTTCCTTATCTTCTGATCCATACACCGAGGTACTTGAAGCGTTCGGTACTTACTAATTCTACATTCAAAAAATTTATGATGCATTCAGAGATGACCTTGATAGCCGACATCCATATTCAGTTTAAATTGTTTAGCGTTTCATACGGAAAACATTCTTTTTCCTTTTATAATGGTATTGATCTCAGCAATGCCAGAAGGTTATGCGTCAATCTGGAGATCAAATTTAAAGTTTCTATTTCCTTTTTGTTACAGCAAAAATGTGGATAATTGACAATTTAAGGAGAATATTATAATAAAGTGTTTTTCTTTCTGATCTGAAGAAGCCTATGAAATTGGGTAATTAGTGATAGAGTCACCAGTGCGAAACTTAAAGAAGTAAGCTCGATTATCAGCGAAGCGGATTCCAGAATAATAATTTCAAAAGCAGCCCAGACATTAACAGTTGTTGCAAAGTTAAAGACTAACTAGAAAGATAACATATCTACGTGTAATCAAAGTAAAGACTGTTTCATTCAATGGCCCCTTTCCCTAAGATTCCATGTATAGGGTGTTCCAATAACTTGAACCGATTTTAAATGTGAATTAAGTTTAAGCGTCTAATGATTTTTCTTTCTTTTACTTCTTTGACAACTTAAGTCTTTCGCTATTTCAGCCACGGGAAGATTAACAATCAAACAACGTGTTAAAGTTATCGAAACCTATTACGAAAATGGACGTTCAAACTGAAATACATTTCATGCACTTCGCAATTGTTTTGGTCAATATAATCGACCAACCGAGAGTGCAATTGGAAAAAAATGTTCGTAAATTCAGACTGGGTCGGTTGCATATGTGAAAACACCATTGCGTACTCGTTTACGCCGTTAGGCTGAAAACATTGCTGCAGTGGACGAGAATGTGGCCGAAAATAGACACCTCTATTCGTCTTCGTTCGCAGGAATTGAACCTCTTCACAACAATGTTGCATCGAATTTTGACAAAAGATTCGTCTCTACAAGCTTACAAAATTAAATTGACACAAGAATTGTAACCTGCTGACCATTTGGAGCGCCGTACATTCGTTAATTGAGTGCACAAGCAAAGAGAAGCCGATGAAGATTTTTTGCAAGAAATTCTTTTTAGTGATCAAGCCCAGTTTCATGTTGATGGATTCGTTAATAAACAGAATTGTTGCATTTGGGTAGATGAAAATACACGGAAGATTATTGAAAAGCCACTGCATCCACAAAAGGTCTTTGTTGTGCATTTTTATGCTAGCGGAATCATTGAATCATATATTTATAAATTTGGACGTCTATTTTCGTAATAGGCTTCAATAACTTTAACACGTTGTTTGATTGTTAATCTTTCCATGGTTGAAATTGCCAAAGACTTAATTTGTTAAATCTGAAAGAAAAAGAAAAAAAAATCATTAGACGCTTACACTTAATTCATATTTAAAATCCGTTAAAGTTATTGGAACATTGTGAATAATCAAATTACTAGAAATGAAATGAGTGCATTTTTGATAAACTAGAATTTTTTGCAACACGCTAACGTTTGTTGAAATACTCACAATATTCAGTATTGTTGAAGTTATCGCTGACATTTTTTTTGTCGAGATTACAAACTTTAAGTTTCGTTCAATTTCGAAAACCAAAAGATAAAATTTGAATAAGCTGATTTCTTTGGAAAAATACTTTGACAAATACTCTACTTTGCAGTTTAATAATTACTATAATTTAGTTTAATAGTAAAGGAATTCATAGTAAACAATACTTTTTTAAGAAAATTTCTTTTCTTTTAATTTTTTCCTTTTTAAGTTTTAATTTTTTTCCTTAAATGTGTGAGGATTTCTCACTCTTGGGCATGCAACATACAATTGGTTATGTGAAAATATTTCTTTCTTGAGCCAAATTCTAAATTTTTGCATCGTCTAATATTCTGATTTGGTTATAGCTTTCG
Source organism: Acanthosepion lycidas (assembly GCA_963932145.1). NCBI lineage: Eukaryota > Metazoa > Mollusca > Cephalopoda > Sepiida > Sepiidae > Acanthosepion > Acanthosepion lycidas. The sequence continues at coordinate 81,369,332 of OZ010576.1, forward strand.
CAAATGCATGGTGAACTGGAAACTGAATTTTTGTGTATATAAATCTTAAAAAGATCTGCTGCAAAACCGATATTGCATTTTTATTAAATAACTTTTTGTCATTTTAATCTTTAAATTGTTTTTGAAATAGTGGGAGTATTTTGTATGTTAAATAAAACTTTGAATTTTTTCAAAAAGATTAATGAAAATTTATTGTACTACGCTACGCACTAGTAAAACCAACAGTGTTTTTTTTATGCCCTTACCTGTTTGAAGTTCTCCCCAAAATTTGGTTTTGATCGGTCAATGTATGGCTATTTTAGTAGGTGAGACGGGTGGACGGACAAACGGAAATCAGAGAATTTTATATATAAATTTATTATACGCTGCTTTAATTTTATAAATACTTACCAGCCACACTCGGTCATGGAACCGGTAAGAACTAATTGTTACTCTTATTTGTTTGCTTGTTGCATTTAGACATTATTTATGTTGTAGGAAAGGAGGCATTATGTCGAATTTGTTACACACTGCTTTAATTTTGAGAATAGGCACATGGTGACTACCACAAGTCGTACACGTAACCTGCCAGGTCACCGAAGCTAATAGCAATATTAATTTTTCTTCGGTTTCTCGGTGACCGCACGTCTTAAATAATAATGTTTAAATATTAACTTTGCCTTCGTGATATTGGCAAATTATAGGAAACCCTAAAGAAATAAAATCGAAATGTACCCATGAATAATGCATATTAATCGAATGTTTTCAAAGAATAATATTATTAGAATATTTTGGAAAGTAATTACGTTTTAGCAGAAAGGAGATTAAAGCAAATGTAAGTTACATATGGTTTATCAAAAATGCAGTCACCTTCATTTTCAACGATTGCAGCCCAACGTGAAGGCTAATTTTCTATTGACTGATTCGTTTTCTACGGCTTATCAACCCTTTGCAGGTTATTTAAAGCCACCAGTCTAGTCAGTTATGTGTCGTGTGTGATACATATTTAGGTGGTCATTCGATACATGACTGACAACGCAGATTTTTTCCCGTAGTAGGTTGCCATTTCTTTCTGCAGTAGACCAGTTGCCATAGCTGGGAGTGGGGAGAAGAGGATTCATACCTTTCCCAAGCACGTAAGCGAATGTAATGGATTCGACTGAAATTCGATCTCGGCTCTCCGATTCCTCAATCCGTGGCAGTATCCGTTACTCCACAGTGTCTCCTCCCAGTCTAGTACTGCGCTTAAATTTAAAAAAAAAAATTCTAGCTACTATAGCGAAGAGCTCATCCGAACAATTAACATGAAAGTTTTTATAGAAAAGACACAGAGAAGCATCATTAAGGCGGTGGGAAAGTGACTGAAGTCGAGCTTTGCAGATAAGGACCAATAATATTGTTGATTATTCTTTGGGTTTTCTCAAGAGGCTCAAAGTAAATCGCATGGTCACCGGGCCATATGTGGCAGGAATATTCTAAAAATGCGTGAATGTTAGACTTATAGATATATAAGATAAATTCTGGAGAGAAAAATAGCTTTCTTAGCCGCTGACCTAGCAATGAAATTCAATATAATCTTTCCACTTATTGGAGATTTCGGAACATGTATGAAATGTCTGGCGAAACACGAGACACGTTATGTAACTTGATAGATAAAGAGTAATCAGTCTAGTCAGATTCCCTAAATTTGGGAGCACAGCCGCCTGTGTCGTATCTATATTTAAAGATGCGAGCAGATGAAGATATTTTGTGTATTTTATTAAATACTTGAAAACGTACGCACTTTGAACTGAACGCTAACTCATATTTTTTTCCTCTCCAGAAATTCCATCAGATGATTCATAAATGATGATCTATTTCATTTCATGTCTTCCGTCACCGCATTTTTTTTTTAACAATAAATAAATAAATAAATATCTTTTTCTAAGTTTTTGCTTCTGTCCTCATCGCCTCGTTCCCCCGCTTCCCTGACGAGTCTAAAAGAATCGAATGTTAACGCATAATGAGATCCTGACTTTATTATATTGGGTTTGCCTCTTGCAATCACGCTGAAGAATGCGTATAAAGGCATGATGTATATTCGAGTTTTGAATCTATTATATTTTACAAGTGAGTTGTCCAAGTCTGGCAACCCCTTCCCCCTTTCTTCTCTTGGCGCGAAATATTGAATCGCATCTCCTTTTATATTAGTCGGCGTGAATAGAAGCAAATGGCATGACATTTGACGGTTGTTTTTCACGAAAGACGAAAGATGATTCCTTTCGTCTTTACGACCTTTGACCGGCCTTCAGGTCCTGGACGTGCTTAATCTATGTCCCACCGAGAATATGGTTATTAAACGTTGGAGAAATACGCCTTTGATAACAAAACTAACTCAAGGGGAGTTATCTGAAAAGACAGTCATCACCGTTAGCTAGTCGCTTCAGTGCAAGAATCCATGCAGTGCGGTCGGGACGTATATATATAGATATATATATTACCCAAGTAATATGAAAATATAAGATTAAATTCGCTTTTTTTTTTCCCGCTGACGTAGAGAGTAACGATTGCAGTCATCTGACGTTTGTTGTTAAGTCACAGAGCTTGCTTCGAGCAGAGAAGTCACTACAAAACAAAAACGCGCAAGTTTGTATTTTTTTTTTCCTTTTCTTTCTTCTCTGTTCTTATTGCTTTTTCTCTGTTCACTAAATCTCAGAGAAATTGCAGATGATAAACTGTTTCTGACAGGATTTCTTTTAATATTTTGCGGGATATGCAACCGCAGAAAATATTTAACACTTATTCTTGAGATTTCGTAATATAGAGATTCGTATCAAGCTTATTCATTTACAAAATGTATTCGTATATTTACTCCCGTTCTGCGAATGGTTCAAATAACGGCGGCTGGTAATGAGAAAGCGTAGAACCGAGTTCGAATTCAATTCGGCTTTATTACATTCATGTACGCTGAAATACACTTGAAAAAGGTGCGAATCCATCACTTACTCCCAGCTATGAGTTAAATAGTAGAACATGTATCAGAAAAATGCTATTTATTTATTTAAAGTCCGTTTATGCAATATTGCAATTATTCTTAAAATCACCAACAAACACGTGGAATCCTTTATAATAGGCTTTAGGGTGCAAAAATTATTTTGTAGCATTTGGTAACTCCTCCTCTTTCGTTTTTTTTTTCTACCCTCATTTCACTCTGTTAGAATTGTGAATTACTGAATTGTTTTCTTTTTCGGAGAATTTTTGAATTTTTCTCTATTACAAATGTATATTGTACTGTGGCATTTGAGTGTAAATATTAAATAAATGGAAATCTTCGGGCTGATGAAGGGAAATATACAGCGATATTCAATTAAAAATATCATACAATTTTTGTACGCAAATATTAATGCCAGTTATGACTTTTGGCCGACGCTGTTTAAGATTTTGTTAGGAAATTTTCGCAAAGGAATATCCGAAGTATCTTCATTTACAATATATATTGTTAAGAGGAATACGTTATATTATTTTTAGTCACAAGTAAAAAATAATTCGTTCTGGTTTTGACGATAAACTACATCTCGCAGTAAGCCTTTGATCGGGAAATTTTGAGGAACCTCTTAATTGCTGGTGTTCCCAGGCCTACCCTGATCAGGGATGGTAGCACCTGCTAGGATCCCAGCTATAGGCAAATTGCTAACCTCTAAACCAGGTTAAAAATACTATGAAAGTATAAGGATAGATTTTTGTAGTAAAGATACCAGCAATACATTTTTGAGAAAAAATATTACCAGCAATACATTTTGGAAATAATATATATATATATATATATATATATATATATATATATATATATATATATATATATATATATATATATATAAATTGAAACCAGTGTAAATGGTTGGTACAACAAGGATGAGAAGAGAGCGCGAAAATTTATGAAGAGCTACAAAAGATAGGAATCAAATAAAGCAAGTGAAATTGTTGAAAATTATCTTCAAACTTTCATATTAAAAACTGTTCATAACATGTGTGTATTTTTCACAGGACTACATATTCATATGTCAATCACAAATGTTATGAACACTTTTTAATATGAAAGTTTGAAGATAATTTTCAACAATTTCACTTGGTTTATTTGATTCTTGTGTTTATGACTTAAATATATATATATATATATATATATATATATATATATATATATATATATATATATATATATATAATTATTAGTGGTAATCTTATAAGTATAAGAAATTATACTCGTTTGGAAAACCTTCAGTATTTTGATATGCAAATAATCAAACGAATACCAAAGGGGAAAAATGTATAAAAAAGAAAGAACCAAGAACATGTACGTTAGCTGAAAATAATCGTCTAGCATACGAGTTCAAGGCCCAAAGAAAAAAAAAACGAGTACGAGTAGGCAAACTAACGAAATAAAGTGCTCAATACAGAAGCTAGCGTTCCCTGACGACCCGCTTAGGTGAAACGTTTGTAGGTTTGTCTGACTCTCTATGTTTAACTATATATATATATATATATATATATATATATATATATATATATATATATATATATATATATATATAGTTTATTAAAAACTAGGTAATCCGTATGGGTAAACCTAAGGATGTTATAATCCAGAGTGCTCAATGTAAATCCAGAGCAAATAATTTAAATAAAAAATTATAGTCTGATGATCCGCAGACCTTTTAAAGGGCTGTGGTGAAATAATTTATTACATGGAACCTTAAAGTGGTCTGTTTTTATTTAAATTATATATATATATATATATATATATATATATATATATATATATTACCAGCAAAACATTTTTGATAAAGAATAAAATAAGTAAATATTACCAGTATTACATTTTTAAAGAAACAAAAATTACCAACAACACCTTTGACTCTCGATAAAAAAAAAACTTCTTTACAAAAATACGTTAATGAGACCTGATCTACAAACTAATTTCCTACAGAAAATACATATTCTCTTCATACGAACCTGCCATAAACTTCTTGTCGTCATTAAATAATCCATTGATATTGATGTCATAATACAAAATCGATCAAACCAAACCAAATCAAACATAAAAAAATAATGGAAGAAACTACATCGTTTAAGAGAAATATTCAGGATATTCTCTGTATGAGCTGCATTCAAAAAGTATCAAAACTTTAGTTATTAAAAAAAAACATATCAATTTTGTACACTTTGCATAGTTTGCTTAATCACATTCAAAATATTCACCTTGTGAGTTCACACACTTCTCCAAGCGCTTCTGCCACTTCTGTTATTAGGTTGGTGCAAAAATACTGACGTAATAATGTCGTTTTTTGACGTATTAACGTCAAAAAACGACATTATTACGTCATTATTTTTGCACCAACCTAATTAAAATCTTTGCAAAACCTTCTCTGGAATACTATGGAAGTCCGCAGTCACTTTTGTCATAATTTCCTCTCGCGACTCAAATCACTTCTCTTTCGGTGTGGTTTTCATACTGGGGAAGCCGGGAGAATAGGGAGCCATTCATATTGTTCTTGACCAGGAAATCTTGGATTATGATGGCAGACTAAACGGTCGTATTTCGGTGAGACTCTCCGCATGCACAAATTATCTGTAAGAATGGAATGCCACTGATCCTGTGATTATTCCCACTTCGCGAACAATTTCCTGGATGGAATTGTTACAAGATGGTCTTCCATAACTGTTCGCCGAACCTTCTCAATTGGCTCCTTGTTTTGTCTTGGGGATGGTCTGTCTTAGCGTACATGCTCTCCACTGAGGCGTGGAAATGTTTGAAGTGGTTGTAAGACTCTTTGATCAGAGTTTTGCCCATGGTATCATTGCCTAAGGCCTGTTGAAATTTCTGGATAGTTTTAGCGTGAGTACCACCAAGCTTTTGGCAAAACTCGATGCGTTCGGGCATCTCGCGTGAAAACGAAAATACGTCTAGTAATAACCACCAGGAACTGATGTGGCCTAACGGCGCGAAAATTTTCACACATTCGTAGTAAGTGTGGCGTCAACTTCTACCAAAGTCTTTTACCCATGCGGCATTATTTTTGGCGGGGAAAAATAAAATCGGATACTAGTTGAACACACGTCGGATTATGTGATACATTCCAGGATATACCGTATATCTGAATCGAATTTAAAGTCAATCAGAAACATTTGAAGTAAAAAAGAGTTGATCTGCGGTGACCCCATTACGTACTGGGTTCACCATAACATATCAAAACAAGCTTTTGTCATCTCAGAAGTTCAAAATACATCGGAATATTAAGTACAGAATAAGGATATCGGAATCTGCGCAAACATAAACAGAAAGTCAATGCATCTGAACCTAGAATAAACGTACACAAGACAAGAAAGTTATTTAAATGCTGGACCTACAAGGAGGAAGGGAGAGTCTTTCACATCTTCGCGTAAAGAAGATCGAATGTTCGATGGAAGAACTTGAAAAATCACAGACCCTCCACAGCAGACCTTAACTTGACGGAGTTCATAAATGAATAAATTATTTTACGCATGGAAAATTTCAGAATTTAACTAATATTATGAATTAAACATTATGTATTCTCTAATTTTGAATATGAAAAGATACGTTTTGTTTTTTGGTGTTTTGTTTTTGTTTGTTTTTGCAGGATTTGAAGTATAGACTCGAATTCTTTTCAGACGTTACGAATCATTATATTTATTACTTTCAGAAAATTAATCGATCTCCCAACATGTTTTTGAACATTTTAATTACTTTTTTCATGTCTTTGATCTTGTCAGCTTGGTTTTTAAGCCGATCCATTCTACGACATTTGTGGAGAGCACTGTCTGTCAGAGAAAAGAGGATTTCTTTTCCCGGGATTGGGTAGCACATAATTAATTAATTACATATTTTTTATTTAATTTAAGCAGCAAGCCTTGGATCAACAGGGATTGTATTTTTCATCTTTCAACAATTCATGCAATTTGTTCAAATGTATTAGTGGAGACGTTCTCAGATTTTTCCATTGTGATATTCTAGTGGATTTGCCGGTTGTGTAGTAAATAGAGGCTCAGAATGAGAAGTCAGAGACCCGAATTCGTATCCAGTTGGATTCGTTACACTCATTTATGCGTAAAGATATGAACCCATCACTTCGAAAAAATATGAAATCATCACTTCTCTCCTCCAACTATGGATTAAATAGTACCCTTTGTAAATGGGAAAATCAGTGTCATCACAAAAAAAATGTTAATACAATATTCACTCAAGAAATATTAACACTCGACTGTAAGTAACTAACAAATGGTTGATGTAAAAAACCCAATCAATCAATATCCCGATAAGTTGACCATGATATCTATAAGTTTTTTATGCATTGTCTCTGATATATAAGCCATAAGTAATTCTTATATTTTCTTGCTAATATATACAGGGTGTGCGGGTGGTGTAATACATATCGGCTCGGAATTAAAAATCAGACCGCCGAGTTCGTATCCCAGTCGTGTTCGTTGCATTCACTTTGGAGAATATATGAATTAATTCCCCACTAGCTATGTAGAATATGTACCTGGCAAAACCATTAAATAACGTCTCTCCTCCCACCCCCCAAAGATAATTATTTTTCCTTTTTAAATAACCCACAAAAAACAAATCATTTGTGAAATTCTATTAGTTGTTAGGAAAATAATGTCCGATTTTAGAATAAACTTTTTGCGTTCTAATCAGTCAGTTATGTGTCTTGCGAGATAGACGCTTAGGCGATCGTGTATCTGTCGATACAAAACTGACGTAGCAGCAGGTTGCCATTTCTTTCTGCTGTAGATCAATTGCTATCGAAGGCTACAGAATCTAGTCTGTCCTGCTACTTACCCATAGCTGGGGGTGGGTGAATAAGAGGAACCATACCTTTCCCAAGCGTATAAGCACGTAAGTGAATGTAATGGACTTGACTGAATTCGAACTCGGCTCTCAGAGCCGCTATCCATTACTCCACCGTACAGAGTCTGTCAGGTATTTGAAGACAGATTTATGTTTGCAGAAAAACAGATATATAATAACAGATACTAAATTTATTATTGTTATAAGCATAAAAATACATTATTTTTTGTTTTTTTTATAGATTTATTCAATAAACACACTTTCAGCTTCAATAACTGCTTCTATGTGTGATCGAACTCGGCTGCATGCTCGAATTAAACGCCCCTGCTTCATATTGGATATTACTCTGACTATGACGGCTTTCAAAGAAATCGTTGAAGTTATGGGTGTGTTCATTGATCTCGCTCTCAGCAACGCTTTACACGTCGTATTCCAATGGATTTAGATCTGGGGACTTATGTGGCCAAATGTTAGTGTTACATGAAAAGTTTAAGCCATTCCTTCTTGCGTTACTCCGGCCTTGCGTGATGGTGCAGAGTCTTGCTGAAACACATAAGGCTTTTCACTGCGTACACTGTCTATCCAGGCCTTAAGATGACCTCAATTAGCAGAGCTAACCCTAAGGACTTCTGGAAAGAAGTGAGGAGACATCACATGTCTTTTATTGCTGACAAACCCTAAAAATCATGACCGTTCCAGGAAATTTTGTGTGCCTAACTTTTGGAACTTCAGAAGGGTTTGCACCTAATTATCTATCTTTTTTTTCTGTTAAATTTCTGATCTTCGTCATTGTTTTCTACTTCGAGAAAAACCAAATCGTCATCTCCTGCTGGATTTTAAAGTTTGTTTGAGAGCCTTTTAGATCTGATTAATTGATTATTCTTTTGTTTGATATTTTCTGACATAAATTGAACTTTCCTCATCACATAAGACTCATAACTGATGTTTTCGTGGCCAACATTTCTGATTGTTCCTTCTGACAAATGGAAATCTTCCACAAGTAACCTCATAGACTTTCTGGGATTGTCATCAATGGTCTGCTGAACATGCTGAGATAAACTCAGGTGTTCGGATGATGTCAGAGCGTTTTGAATGCTTTTTTTACGCTTTGACGCTGGTGACAGGTTTCTGTCTTCGGTCTTTAACTCGTTGCGATCTTTGTAGACGAAAGATATGGCGATTTGTAAAAATCGAGATATCTCTAACACGCTATGCTCGGCTTTTAAAGCCACAATTACTGCATGCCTTTTTATTTCTTGAGTAGTCTGATGATTTTCATATTACTTTCTGATAAAGAAAATTATATAATGTTTAGTAACATTCAGTATTAACAAAAAAGGTGTGTCTTCAAATAATCAGTTTGTAGTTGCACAAAAATGTATTACTCGTTCCTAATGTTTAGAGTAGTCTTCGTTAATTTTTTGTCAATCTATTTCAGAATTAACGTTATTAATTAAACATTACATATTTTTTTATTTTGGACATGAAATGCAGAGATGCGTTTAATTTTTTTTGCATGAGTTCAAGTTTGGTCCTAATTGCTACCTGCATTGACAAAGCATGAGGTGAAGGATCAGCTTTCTACCGGATAATACGGCACTGCTTTGTGAAGTTCCGCAGCGGGGATACAAGACTTGGGGTTGAAGGACAACTGTGTACTTGACAATTGCGTCCCTGGATAACTGCGTAACTCTGATAATTTTTTGAAGTTATCATTTTTTAAAGAATTGTTTAATGTCGAAATTTGCACACCAATAAATTAATTACTCTAAACAAGCAGAAATATATTTACTATATATATATATGTATATATATATATATATATATATATATATATATATATATATATATATATATATATATATATATAAACAAGAGAAAAAATTATTTTTTAAAGCAAGAGAAAATTAAGTCATCAATTTCAATTCACGAAAGAAGTCCGTACCACAAACATATAATAGATTCTGGATTTTATAGATTATATTTTTACTTGAAAACCTTAGTTTCGAAAATTAATTACTGGTGGAAAAATATTTGTGGAGGAGAAAAATTATATCATAAGAAAAATGACGATGTGTAGAGCGATCGTACTGGCGATGTGTAGAGCGATCTTGCAAAACTGTTTATAAGGATATCACTTTAAACCTTTCTCAATTTCCAACTGAGATGAAGTAAACTGATTACGCTGAATAAATTGCTAGTTCTACTGCTAGCAAAGTTTGTTTACTGTGTTTTGCCAGACAATTATTTTCGCAAGAATCCATCTTGCACATTTATAAATCTACCATTCGTCCGTGCATTAAATACTGCTGCCATGTCTGATCTGGTGCTCCTGCTATATAGCTCGAGATTCTTCAAAAAACATCCAAATTAAAGGAAGAGTCTGTAATGTAATCGATTTTTATCTGGTATCTTGAACTTTGTCAGTTTCGCACCGACGTGACGTGTCTTAACTATGTCTCTTCTACAAATATTTCTATGGTATGTGTCCCGATGAGATGTTTTCCTAAGTGCCTCTACTGCATGAATTTAAACATACTACTAGATTAGCAATTAGGTCTCATCGTCTTACTGTTGAAATAACTAGATGCAACCTTATGTTCTATCCTAATAGTGCGACACTGGTAGTAGTTGAAAGGAATGTGACATAAGATTAAAAAGGGTTCATGTGAAAACCCCGGATAGAATTGGAGCATTGGCTGCAATGTTGAAGTCATTGAAATGAAAAGGCTGCGATATGAGGTCGGGAAAATAATTAGGAAGATGATTTTCTTGGACAAAGAAAATTATTTAAAACAGACTGGAATATAAAAAAAATATTTGGGTCATTTGAAAATGTAAATAAATTGGTGTATGTTTTGAAAATAGACAAAAGAATTTGTCGAGGCCAGGATTTGGTACACCAACAAGCAGAAGAAATGACTGAGTTGAAATAAATTTATTGACAACAATTATTGTTTGGAAACAGAAAGGATTTCTAAAAGCAGGAGTGAATTATTGGGAGATGTGGAATACATTTTATTATACAAAATTTTATAAAGTAAACAATAATAGTTGGGTTGGAGGAATGTAAAAACAAAGTTTCTTCTTTTAAATAGTTGGCCATTATCGAGGGTCAGGTGTTGTCACTCCAAGGTTGAGGAAAATGAATATGGATGAATTTGGAGGCGTGGTAAGAGATTTGCGAGATGCATATAAATCGTACGCTAGTTGAAGCAGAAAAGAGTTGGGGTGAAATGATGGAGAAGCCGCAGATGAGTGAAAAGCGATCCGAGGGCGCTCGAGCCCGGCGATAGGCCGGAGACGCCGGAGGAAAACACGTGACCTGCTGAGAATTGCCAGCAGCGAATCGCTGACGTCGAGCAGAGAAGAGTATTGCTGACGTGGAGAATTGATGACTGGAAGTCTCGACGACATAACATGTATAACTGTATAAGTAAATTATTAAAAACAAAAACATAGTTGATAAAAATTTATATATAAAATACACACAGATTTAAAAAAAAAATGTCATCCCTATCCACCATAAAAAAGCAAAAAAAGAAAAGTTCAGTAATAGATACCACTCAATAACAACAATTTGAATTTTAAATTTTTGTATCATTTTGTATGAGCATGAAATATTTTGTAAATTTATTTCATTCCTCTTACATTTCAAGTTTACAAGTGGCATCACTGAAAGCTAATTTTCTTAAAATTTAAAAAAAATATAAGGTATTATTTCTTTGAGTGTATTTCTATTCATAGGTCATTTGTTTTTGCTTCAATACTGATATCCTTAATACATGAGAACCACAATGTAATTAAGAGAAAGGTACTTTATCCTGGTTTTAGGTTAGAGCTTTTCCTCTAGATAACCTAAAAGTGAAGTGACCTAATTGAATGGACATTAGTAAACAATAATGATAAAAATAATTTTAATTCTAATTACCCTATTGTAAATATTATTTCAATCAGTATCCTTAAGAAAGGCATGAACATGATAGATTTAAGTTACTGACATACATGAAATTACACTAAAAATAATTAAAGTTAATCTGTTTAAGCTGTATAAAACTATTGCTATAGAATTGCAAATATGTCACTTGATATAAGGATAAAATATAGTGTGATGATGCAGACTGCATAAATTTGTACAAATCTTACTGATTCAGTTGTATGATTTGTTTGTCAGTGGTAGAGTATTGGACTGTTAAGTCCAATACTCTACCACTGAGCAAGTGCCAATTTGAAATTTGGAATGATTATAAAGATACAATACTTGACTTTATAAAATGGTCCATTAACCCAACGACTTTCATCGTCATTTATTGATTGGTATTTCTACCAGCGGATGTATCTTTGTCCTTTGGTTTTCATGTTGCGTTTCCGTCAACTCGATTCAGTGCTCAAAGTGCGGACAAAATTTCGACCTTCATTACACTGATCAATCAAGCACAACGTGGGGAAGAATAGATGAACAAACGATGCGGTCAACAGTACTGACCAGCATAGGAAAGGCTGTGTTATAATAGAGCTATAAAATTGAATACTGCTGCCACATATGGTCTGGTGATCCTGCAATACATGAGATTCCAGGCAAAAAACAAAGAGGTATCTGCAGTTTTATCGGTCCTGACCTGCCATCACAACTTCAGTCGATGGAACATTTTTATCCACAGAAGAATTCTAGCAGAACGTGTAAAGATAAGATTTTTTTTTACTTGCATCAGCATCACCGACATTTTTTAAATAAAGGAAATTTCTGATCGTCTGAATCAGACGTTATGGTAATCCACGTTGCTTCAGAAACTGTGACAAGATCTAGTTTTCCGTGCTAATTTGATTTGTTTCGTGACATATCAACGCCTTTTGGGTCATTTAATGCCAAAATCTCATTTTCGTGGGGGCTTTGAGTAAGAGAAATGTGATTTATGTTATTCTGCTTTCACAGTTGAATACATGGTAGGTTATATTCAGCTTTTGTGCATAGCCATGCTTGTCTATGTTTCTGAGATGAGGTATTGTAACTATTTACACTATCTGCATTGTTCGAACTCTTGTCATCATCTTTATTGTCATATTCACGACTTTTCGGTTCTTGTAGGCACAGGCTTTCTTCAGGCGATTGGGATTTTCAACCAAACCCTTTATTCCGTCCACCAGGGTAGATTGCTCTAGTTCCACGTACCATGCCTCTTTCGGATATCTTAGTTTCAGTTATTTCCCTTAGTAACTCAACTCTGCAAATTTTGTTCATCTCTGCTTTGACCAGGTATTGTACTCATTAGGTCAAGTCACTGGATTACTTCAACCAACCGTTTTACCCACTGAGCCACGTGTTCCCAAGGCCGAAACGTCGGGAATAAGTCAACAAAGATGAGCACAACAGTCCGAACAATGTAAATAGTGTAAATATATATATATATGTTTCTGTGACATGGTTACTAGAAGCAGTGATATGTGTGTTTTATATTGTAGATTTGTTGAGGTTATATTTTGGAATACAGTTAAATTTCTTTAAGAAATTGTAGGATATTATATGGCATGAGAGAGTTCTTTCATGTTGGTTGTGTGGCTAACTTTGTTTAGCGGCATATCAACATCTATGGGTCATTTAATGCCGAGATCGCACCGACGTGACGTGTCTTAACTATGTCTCTTCTACAAATATTTCTATGGTATGTGTCCCGATGAGATGTTTTCCTAAGTGCCTCTACTGCATGAATTTAAACATACTACTAGATTGGCAATTAGGTCTCATCGTTTTACTGTTGAAATAACTAGATGCAACCTTATGTTCTATCCTAATAGTGCGACACTGGTAGTAGTTGAAAGGAATGTGACATAAGATTAAAAAGGGTTCATGTGAAAACCCCGGATAGAATTGGAGCATTGCCTGCAATGTTGAAGTCATTGAAATGAAAAGGCTGCGATATGAGGTCGGGAAAATAATTAGGAAGATGATTTTCTTGGACAAAGAAAATTATTTAAAACAGACTGGAATGTAAAAAAAATATTTGGGTCATTTGAAAATGTAAATAAATTGGTGTATGTTTTGAAAATAGACAAAAGAATTTGTCGAGGCCAGGATTTGGTACACCAACAAGCAGAAGAAATGACTGAGTTGAAATAAATTTATTGACAACAATTATTGTTTGGAAACAGAAAGGTTTTCTAAAAGCAGGAGTGAATTATTGGGAGATGTGAAATACATTTTATTATACAAAATTTTATAAAGTAAACAATAATTGTTGGGTTGGAGGAATGTAAAAACAAAGTTTCTTCTTTTAAATAGTTGGCCATTATCGAGGGTCACAGTTTTATGGCTTCAACTAGAGATAAAATGTATTGTTGGTCATTTTTCTATAAAATGTATTGTTGGTAATTCAACTATAAATTTATTGCTGATCCTTTTACTGTAAATATGTATTGTTGGTAATTTTACTATAAATAGGTTTTGTTGGTATTTTTTAATATATTAGAAACATGTATTTTTATACTTTCCTAGTGTTTTGATTTTTGTTGGAGGGTTCACTATTTGCCCATAGCTAGGACCCTAACAGGTGCAACCACCCAGGGTTCTGGGTGAACTTGGCAACAGCAGAGGTTAAGAGATGGTTTCATGCTTCTAAAAGTCACCATTCTCTCGATCAGAGGCCTTGCTGCTGTGTTTAGTTTATCATCATACACAAGACTGATTTCCCGTACTGCACAAAACACAAAACAAGGTATGAACGAAATACTCACTTATTAGTTTCGCTACCCGAACACATTTCACAAGATCTACCCCCAAACAACGCCCCTGTTTCTTGTTAAGAACGCTGAGTCTCAAGGTATGAAATGAAGCTAATTAGAATTGCCAGAATAGGTATTAAGTGTTTGCTTTTCCCATCAAAAAGACTACACCCGCTCTCGCAGGAAATCATTGAAAAAGATTAAGATCTATTAGCACCGTAACATGTTGCGTGCTGTTGTCTGAAGACTCTTCAGACAAAGGATTGTCGCAAAAGTCATTCACAGTGAAGAAGGCTTTGTTCATTATTCTGATTCTTGAGACAAAATCCAGTCATCGACAGTCATAAGATGCTGGTACAATGGTTTGCGTGTTGACACCGTGATTGTGAATAGGACACTTTTCCAGATCAAAGGGTGACCACTGAAAACATAGACAAGCTGGCAATGGGAGATCTTCTCAAGGCTGAGATCGATGGTTGCGTGAACTGTTACAACTAGATCGATCGGAACAGAGAGATCCAGGTGATGACCAGTAGATAAAAATTGTCACGGAATAACAGCGGGGAATGTTCAGACTTTGTAGATGACGAGAAATGGTAGATACCGACATCACCTACAGGTTTCGTTTGCGACTTGTCATGGAACTTTTTGAAGTGCAAAACGATATCGAGGCTAAGCTGCAATATATTTTCGCCAAATGCTATCACTAGCAAAAAAAAAAAACGAAGCAACATGAGAACGTTATGCAACAGCGAGTGGATATTTTCCTTACAAAATAATGATCACCACTACAACCTATTTGATTTACAGGAACTTTCTACAATAAACTCAATGCCTTCGTTCTACATTTACTTAAATATGTTTTTTTTTATAATTACGCCATATTTCTATTGAGTGTTCATCTCTCTATTTTCGTTATTTAAACGACAACACGGTTTTACTTTGTGAAATAAAATATAATGAATGTGTAAGTAATAACTTGCATTATTTTACTCATTATATTGATAGCATAAAAGACAATGATTCATTGAGGAGGTTATTTTGGAGTTTTTAAAAAGCAGGTGTGTAGGGGGAAACTTTTTTCCTGACACCTTTAAAAGCTTATGGAGTTACAAATTATGGCGAAAAATGTTTTACATTTTGTAGTGTTAGCCTTTTATCTTTTGTATTTTGAAGTTTCATTCTACTGTTCTATCTTCGTTATCAACATTAAAAGGAGCGAATCTTTGACAAGAAAATAATCCAAATGTTTCAATACAATACAATACAGTGTAACCCGGATATAAGAGAGTTGTCGGGACCGGAGAAGACGTCTCTTATATCCGGGTTTCTCTTATATCACGGTTTGGTCTATTTTGTTTAGGTAAGTATGGCTCTAACTTGGGACCAGAGAAAATCTCTCTTATATCCGAGTTTCTCTTATATCCGGGTCTCTTATATCCGGGTTACACTGTACCTTCATTTACAATGAAAGATAAATGCTGTCTTTACTTTGAAATATAATTTTACTTATATTATAGAGTACCTGGAATGTCGAAGTACTACTTTTCTAAAATACACATAAATTCCATTATGATCAAAAATATGCTGATGCCAATTTGGCTTGGTTTATTCAGTTTTACGGCATATCAACCTCAATGTTACCTATTGAGGTTGATATGCCACAGAGGTTGATATGCCTCTGAGGTTGATATGTTTTATTTAATACCGACAAGATTTTTAGGATAGTTTCATATGAATAGAATATGCATTCTTTGTAAAATATTAGTTTATATGGATGTATCATTGTAGAGTTTCTGTCGAGAGTCAAATGTATTGCTGGCAATATTTTTTTTTAATAAATTACTGGTATTTCTACGATATAAGTCTATTTTAATACTCTCATATTATTTTGACCCCAGTTTAGGAGTTAACTACTTGCACATTGCTGTCACCCTAAAGGTGCTACCAGCCCAAGTCAGAGTGACCCTGGGAACAACAGCAATTTAAAGGTAGTTTGATACTCCTCAAAACTTCCTGATCAGAGGCCATGCTGCAGGATGTAGTTTGTCAAACCCAGGACAAGCTGATGTCAGTAATTATGAAAGAAAAGGAGTATTCAATACAACAATTTTTTTTCATGACAGTCTATTTTAGTGACACATCTGGAGTTTCAAATCAATACCTAAACTACGAAAGAATTAATATCAATTGAAACTTCTGCACAGGTAAAATAGCCATGCACTCACCTGTCTAGTACAGAATCAAAACCATTTTTTGAAATTTGTTTTTATTAAAGCTTCTTTTTCCTGATATTCCAAGAATAAATTATGTAACGTGTACAGATAATCGATGTTCCACTGTATATGTTAAGCTTAGATTACCAACAGAGTAGTACCTACTAAGGGCCGAACTTAGCGACAATGCATTCCCAGATCAAAGGGTATTGCATTGCTTTACAATTAGCACCTAACTGTGCCAGGAATATATCGCAAAACTGCTTATATCACAAAATATATTGTAACCTTATTTGGAGAATATAGGCAAGAAGAAAAATGTCAAGTAAATATTCACATTCATTTACATTCATTTTATCGAAAAATCAGTGTCATTTGTAATTCGAGATAGAGTTGTGAAAGATCTACAATTAACACGTTGTTTGAATGTTTATCTTTCTATGGATGAAATATTAGGTTGGTGCAAAAATAATATCGTTTTTTGACGTTACAAATTACTTCAAAAACGATATTATTTTTGCACCAACCTAATAGCAAAGAACTTAAGTTGTTAAATTTGAAAGAAAAAAACAAACAAAAAACATCATTAGACGCTTAAACTTAATTCACATTTAAATTCGGTTCAATTATCGGAACACACTTTATAAATGAAAGTACGATAAACTACACCGGTCAGTAAGACCTCTGATCGGAGGTTTTCAGGAGCGTAGCATCCTCTAGTAATTGCTGTTTTTTTCAAGTCCACCTTTACCCGGGCTGGTAGCATCTGTTAGTGTCCAAGCTATGGGCAAACCGTAATCCTCCAAACAAAAAAAATCAAAACACCAGAAAAGTATAAAAATACATTTTATATTAAAAGTACCAGCAATACATTTTTGTAGATAAATTACTCCACAATACATATTTATAAAATAAAATTTACCAACAATACATATCTATAGCATAATTACTTTTAGGTCAAATGAAACGCAATGTAAATGAGGTATGTAAATTCCTGTCTTGAGGGGTATACACATTCGGATACTTACCGGTCACAGAGATCCGTCCTTGCGCTGGTAATATCGCAGCTATAACTAGCTTGGACCAGATAAGACCAGATACGACTCGCTTTCACTAGCTCTGACCAGCTTGGACAAGCTATGACCAGCGACCAGAGTGAAGACACTCGGGCCCGCACGATAAAAAAATTGACCTTGTGTCACAACCTGACTCAATGGAGGCGGGGGGGTGGTCAAGTAAATCTCTACATTTTATAGTAAAATGACCAACAAAACCGACAATAACAAATATATATTTCTATACTAACATTACCAACAGTACATTTTTGAACTACCAATGATACATTTTATTATCTACAAACTATATATTTAAAAAGCATTCGTTTAGCCTAAAAGTATAAAATTATGTACAATCTATCTGTAGTTGAAACAATAAAATTGTGTTGAAAATATATGTACCTGAAACTATAAGTGTAAAAATATTTAGATTTCTGCATTAGACAAGGTTGACATGCCGCTAAACAAAATCAGCGAAACTATTACATGAAACGTAAAGGACGAGTTCAATCGTCTTAATCTTTCTCATAACGATTCTCCTAAGAATTCCATATAATGGTACCGTGTGTATTCGAATACTGTGAGAGTTTTATGATCGTTATTTTAATGCAAAAACTAGGAGGCCGCACTATACACACACACACACATATATATACGTGTATATATAAATAAAAAGAAAGAACAGTAAGATATATAATCCGGTGTCCTTATTGATATTTTTTATTTTTTCAAAAAAGTGCTCAATGTAAATTTACAGAGCAATTAATCTACTGAGAATCCCGAAAACACCAAGATCTATATAGGTTGCACAAGCCATGAGTTCAAAAAGTGTTTCAATCAACACCAAACTTAATTTAGGATAAATAAATACAGAAATCAGACATCACTTTCAAAGTATTTCTGGCACTTAAAAGAATCAATTAAAACACCTACAGTAAAATGGAAATTAATAAGAAAAGCTAGAATATGTAGGTCATTAAATGACCCATATCCTTTATGCATACATGAGAAACTATACATGACTAAGTTTATAAAAAATAAAAAATTACTGAATCAGAGAAATGGAATAGCTATTTTTTACCGTCATTGCCAAAATTTTCCTTAAATAATATTTAAAAATAAAATTAAAAAATGTGAGCTGCTAATATACCTACTTATATTTGATATGAAAAAATAATTTTAAATAATGTAAGTAATTCTATTAATTTACTTGTTTTTTAAAAAAAAGAAATATAGTCTATTCAGTAATTAAGAGTAAAATATTTTAAAATTGTAGTTAAATAAAACGTATTCTAACACAGACAAACCTAAAAAGAATCTTCAAGTATACAAGTAAGAAAAAAATGGCGAAAAACTTTTTGCCGTTAATAAAAAAAAATCCAGATGCCATGCATTTAACGGATGTCAGAATTTATTGAAGAATACACCCCTACCCTCCTTAAACTTAACCTCTTTTTCGAACGTAACTCATAATTGATACAACAATAGTTAATAAAAATGAAGACGCTACCGCCCCTATCGGAATGATTGGATTTCTCTGTATCCTTGGAAACAGTAAATTATGAATTTAAATGTGCGTTTAAAACACAGTAAATTTAAAAATAAATTATTCCAGTATTCGCTTGAAGATGAAACGGAACTAATGCATAAAATTTAATTATATAAATAAATTTAAAGTTTTTAGCTTACATTTTTGAAATATGGTTATTGCTGTGTAGCGAAAAAACATATTTTCAATCAGTTAATTTATAATATATATATATATATGTCTATATATGTGTGTGTGTATATATATATATATGTATATATATATGTGTGTATATATGTATATATATGTATATATATATATGTATATATGTATATATATGTATATATGTATATATATATATATGTATATATATGTACGTATATATATGTATATATATATATGTATGCATATATATATGTATATATATGTATGTATATATATATGCATATATATGTATATATATATATACGTATATATGTATCTATATATATGTATGTATATGTATATATATATATTCATATATATGTATATATATGTATATATATGTATGTATATATATGTATACACACATACACACACACATACACACACACATATATATATATATATATATATATATATATATATATATATATATATATATATATATATATATTTAAACTGTTAAAAGTCATGCATTTTGGTGGCCGGTTCGACTATACACAGGCAATATTTTCTGAATGGGTTAAAAAAATTCATGGGTCGTACTATACAGGAAATCGGCTTATACACAAGTATATACGGTATAAATATTGCTCGTTATGTATAGATGGTCAATCCGTAATTTAAAATTTTTATATATCATTCAGTAAATCAAAGAAATATCTAAATAAAATGCGGTTTTTCAAGCTTAAGCAAGTTTTGAAGAATCCTGTGTTGATCGAGTTGATGTTAATATTTTCGCCCGAACTTCAGAGTTCCTAAATTGGCATTTTTTTTTAAAATAGTTTCGTATTATTTTAAGCTGCCCTGCATTTATAAATTAACGTTTTCTTTATCAAGGATAAAGTAATGCATAAAAACCTCTTCTAACTAAATGACTAGCATGAAAGTGTCTTATAACCAAAAACAAAAGATTCTTCTACACGTCTATTATTCAGAGGGAAACAAAGAACAATACTAAACCGATTTACCATTTTTATTCGTTGTTAAATTATTATGGATTTTGCTTTCTCGAAGATATTTTAGCGAGAGTTTGCCTTGATCCGTTTGGTTGTTAATTTTTCACTCTTTATGAAAATACGTGCCTTAAGAATCGATTTTTTGAATTGCATTTCAAAACTCTTTAGAGAATATAATTCAGAAAAATACTATATTAAAAAAATCATTATTTCAAAGAAATTAAATTGATATTTTCTTTTGCCAGAAATGATCACTCATGAAACTAATTTGCAAAATGAGAAGCTTATTTGAAACAGAAATAGCTTTTTGAACTCAAATCAATGGGGTAAAAACAGGAAAAAAAAAAACAGTAAAAGTGTTGAAAGGAATTTCAAACCTTTTAACTGAAGCGGATTTTGTTGCTTGTTTATGAGAATTTTTATTTATTTTTTATTTATTTTTTAACTTTTAACGTTCAGTTCATTTTCCCAGGGTTTTAAATGAACTATTTCTTTATATAAAAAAAATTAGTACTGTCTGTGGTTCGCTTTTGTCTTCGATTGAAATGCGTATTTGAAAATTAAAGGAAAATCAATTCCAGTAAAGATTCTTTAAAAAATAAATTCTTACTTGCAATTTTAATTTTACTTAATTTTTTTTTTATTTTATAATGATGCGTGAGCGAAATAAAATAAAAAATAGATATATCATTTAGTCTCTTAATTAAAAGATGAAAATTTGAAAACCGTCCATTACAGGTTGCCCTCTGTATTGTATTATGGAGAAGTTAGTCACTTAGAAGGAAAAATATGATCCTTAAATCATTTAAGACTCTTTTCAAATTAAAGTTCATGAAGTAAAAAAACAAAATCAAAGTTTTAATATTCGTTTTCTTTAACTGCAGCCACTATAATTAGTCAGTGTTCAAGGTTATTAAAAGAACATTTAAATAAATAAGAGCCCGTCGTATTTTAACTGTTTTCTGCAGTTTTGAAATGGAGTATTACACATATTTATTTTGCTACTACCGTTCATCATTTTTTTAGCACAATATTTGGGCTGAGTTTTGTTTTCGTACACCCTTGGTATGACGATAGACTACATCCGTCAGCAAGGCCTCTGATCAGGAGGTTTTGAGGAATGTGAAACCACGTCTTAATTGCTGTTGTTCCCAGGTCCACTTTGACTCTGGGTGGTAGCAGCTGTTAGGGTCCCAGCTGTGGGTAAATCGTGAACCCCCAAACTAGGGTGTTCACCTTTTAGGAATTTATATAAAAAATGTATTACCAGCTATAAAATTTTTAAGAAAAAAAGGTTAGTACCAAAAATACACTTTTGTAAAAGAATAATTTCCAACAATACAATTTTTGTAAAAGAAATTACTAATCCTACCAAGAAAATTAAATTTCGGCATTAAATGACCCATGAGTAGTTAATATGCCGTTAAACAAACAAAAAAAAATCTATTTACATTATTCGGACTATTGTCCTCATCTTTGTTGCCATATTTATTACAACGTTTAGGCCGTTGTACGCTCCGGCCTTCTTAAGGTAGTTGGAATGTCGACCTGAACCCTTTATTTCCCTCACTGGGGTAGACTGTTCTAGTTCCACATGACATGTTTAATGGATATCAGTTATCAGTTATCTCCTGTTAATTCCCCTCTCTAAGTTCTCCACTGCCTTAACCGGGTATTGAACTCACACTGATGACACATGGCACAGTGGATAAAGGCGTTGGCTAAATCCAGTGAGAGGACTCAAAGAATTTCAGTTCAATACTCGGTTATGGCAATGGGAGCATTGCCCATATCTTAGAGATTTAGCGTTTCGACAAGGACAGCCGGGTTCGAATCTCACCATAGTCGATTTTTTTAAGGAAGTTGCTTTCGGTCTGAGGAGTGCCTGAAAAGCACGCACTGACCCAAAACGTGTGATTGAAATTGGGCAGAGTAAACTGTTCTGAAGTCCTCGTCACCGACCGTTCGAGCTATTGACCTTTTTCAACTAATGATTCGGCTCAGCTAAACGGTCGCGTTTCGGCCAAGAAGTAATTTGAAAAGGAAAAAAAAATATGATGTTTTGTAATTTGATTATATTTTGGGATATGGGTAAGGCGGAGAACTTTTCAGTATGCTAAAGCCTGTCGGGTCACGCGATGTTTTTCCCCTACAAGTTCGAAATCTATCGAAGTGCACATCTTTATCAAGTCTCTCGAATACAAAGACCTGCAGACCCTGCTTAAGAGAAAGAATGCGGCTCTTCGAAACACGAGTGTCCCTTAATTTAACGATTAAGAAATACAGTTTAGTCGGCCCCACTTAGCTATGTTATCGACCTTTCCGAGTCTGATCTACCAGAACAACTCATCTCTAATGTATGGGATCTACGAGGTAAGAAAATTCTCTAGATTAAAAATAGATAAACAAGGTATAAGACAAAAAAATATATATGTCTTTGCAGAGAGCGACATCTGTCAGTGAGATGAAATTTAAATTTTTACTATTACATTATTCCAAATTTTTAACACATCATCTAATATATATTAATATCAAGAACTGAGCACAAATAGTTATTAATGAAAAAAAATATAATTAATGTATAATATTATCCACGACTATATGTACAAGAATCTAGCTTTCGATAAAAGTTTTAAAAAATAACCATAAATACGCAAAAATTCCGTATATTGTCGAACATTGTTTTTTTCCACAATATAGCTATTTATGTTACGTTAAAATGCTTCAGTATCTGTCTATATTTCTGCGATGATGTATTTATGTGCACTA
The DNA here is from genome assembly GCA_963932145.1 of Acanthosepion lycidas. Lineage (NCBI taxonomy): Eukaryota > Metazoa > Mollusca > Cephalopoda > Sepiida > Sepiidae > Acanthosepion > Acanthosepion lycidas. The sequence continues at coordinate 81,392,605 of OZ010576.1, forward strand.
TTTACATTACAACCTTTCGGCCGTTGGACGCTCCGGTCTTCGTCAGGTGGTTGGAATGCCGAACTGAACCCTTTAATCCTCTCACTGGCGTAGACTGTTCTAGTTCCACGGGCTAATGGATGTCAGTTATCAATTATCTCCTGTTAATTCCCTTCTCCAAGTTCTCCACCGCTTTAACCAGATATTGAACTCACACTCTTTGGGTCCTGTCACTGGATCTAACTAACGCCTTTATCCAATGGCACGTGGAACTAGAACAGTCTACCCCAGTGAGCGAAATAAAGGGTTCAGTTCGACATTCCAACCACCTGAAGTAGGCCGGAGCGTACAACTGCCGAAACGTTGTAATAATATGGCGACAAAGATGAGGACAATAGTCCGAATAATGTAAATAAAGTTATAATGCTTATTTCCTAAACAATAATAATATTACTGAATAATTTTCTTTAAACATTAAAATATACTTAATCACATCCCCCTAATAACTGTCGCGATCTGTTAATATGCTATAATAATATACTGAACAAATAATACCATATGATAAAAAAAAAACTAAAACAAAATTATTATTTTGACTAATATTATCACTGTAAATAGTTTGGACATCATTCAGGCATGAGGTCGCATAATTTTGCAGCAAATGAAATCTAGATGAGATTAAAATGTTTGGACAGGTACACCTCAATACTTTCTTGTGCGTGTACAGTGGGGTCCAAAAAAGTCTTGTCATCCTAACCCCCTCTTCTAAATACTAGGAGCTCGTATCAGCCATCTGAAATAGAAAATTATATTATGTCTACGGGTGACAAGACTTTCGAACCACCTTGCAGGTAATTCTCGTTGAGGTAAATCACATATTTTATTCCTTTTTTCAAGAATGTAAAATTTTCTGACGGAAAAGAATTTTGATACTGCTGAATTGATGAAGGCGTTAGTAAATGCGAATTTCATCGAACAAATCTGCTTGACGAACCACACAAAAAAACTAATATCAAGTATTCTTGTGAATAGTGCTAGCAGGAGAACCACTTCGGAAAAAAAAGGTGAAACTCAATCTTGCTTTAGTCAAGGACGGGGCAACTGTTGGTTTCATCATCAAGTTGTTGTCATTATATGTCAGAACGCGCAATAGAAATTCAAAAATAATATCTATATCTGTGATTCAAATGCCTTCGATGTAATACGACACGAAAATATTAGTAAAGCTTGATCTACAGGTAAAGGATGTTTTAAAGATAAACATATTGCATGATGATAGAGAATAAGTATATATGAAGAAGAAGAAGAAGAAAATGTATTGTTTTCTCACCTGATCAGTTCAGTTTTAGAAGACCGAAGATGATACATTATCAGCAGACGAACAAATGTAATAATATATTCTACGCAGATGGCATTGTTGATTTCAGAATCAATGGAATTGCACTAAACGTCTAGTAAACAAGGTATTCTATGAAAGCAAGATTTAAAGTCTGACGATGAATCGTAAGAAAATATAATCAATGAAGGTTAGAAAATAGGAAAGCCCAAATGCGTTCGTCTTGAAGCTCTAACTATTAAACCAATTACGATATAGTAAACGATGACAGATATTATTAAGATAAGTCATAAAAGAAAATATTAAACAATAATTCAAAATTTATTTGAAATATCGAAAGATACTTTTCAGAAAGCGAGGAATGTATTAAGGCATTAAAATGAAAATGGCATTGAACTGAATGCTATATAATAATAGATATTTTATATAACTATATATGCTGCGGAATAGAGTCATAAATAAAATTAAAAATAATTAAGAATGTCGTTTTACCAATGGATGTTTAAAATACACAGGAGAGATTATGGGACAAACAAGGAAACAAATAGATATTCGTTTCAGAAAGAGTGACTCCGAAATTCTTGTAATGCGTTATGAGTAAAGAAGGTTTGAAGCACATCGGAAAAAAGAGAAGCAAAGGAAAATATTTTTCATGAGTACTTATCCGACAGAAACTCCTTGTTCAGGACTTACCTTGTATTCGAGATGTTTTTATTTGTTAGCAGCGTTTACAGGCCTTTTTTTTTCTTATTAGAAAACACAAAAACAAATTCGTATACTGATTTCCAGTGCAATCAGAACTCAACAGCTGGAGGTTAAATTGTGTACAGTCATATACTTCAAACAAACTAAGATATATAAATAGATACATAATTATTGCTAACATCCATTCATTGTATTTTCATCTTGCTTTCATAGAATACCTTGTTTACTAGACTTAATATATATATATATATATATATATATATATATATATATATATATATATATATATATATATATTAGGTTGGTGCAAAAGTAACGACGTTCAAAAATACGTCATTATTTTTGCACCAACCTAATATATATTACGACAGTTACGACATGTTACGACATGAGGCAAACGTCATGCCAACTGTACCAACGAGGCTCAGTGACGGAGAGGTAACGAATTAAACTCAAAATAGCGCCGCTCGATCACATATTTTTGTGGTGGAACTTATCAGAGTTTCCCTTACCCATAGGACTCTGACCCCACGAGCCACGACTACTATCACCAAGCCTCTCCAACTGGAGCATTAGAGCCGGTCAAAGCAAGGATATATAAGTGATAGAAATTAGGAGGATTTGAGATAATCATAATTAAGTAATAGGATTTGAGATAATCATGATTAAGTAATATACATACGTGGTCTGTCTGAAAAGTAATGGGACTGGGTGAGCTATGGACGAAAGAGGGCTAAGCAGATTGGATTATCTAACATGATATCTTTGGCGTAAATAACTGAAATATTAGCTTTCTGCAACTGTTGCCGTTTTTTTCCAGTTCTTTTGTTGCAGAACAAATCGTGACTGCTTCAATGCAACAATATACCTGGTCAGAACGGTCAGAGCATCCAGTAGTTTCTGGCCAAGAAGAGCATCACCGTACTGGAACAATGTCTGTATTCACCTAACCTTGTTCCGTGTGACTTTACTTTCCCTACAAGCTCAAATGGACTCGTTTTGAAAGCATGGAAGCCATCAAGAGGCCCGTATCGACAGAGCTTAGGAGCATCCAAGATGAATCCTTCCAGAGGTTCATAGAATCATAATAGAGAAGGATGGAAAAGTGCATTAGATATGAGCGGGGGGTTAATTTGAAGGGGAAATCAAGTAGTTTTTAGTTTGGAATTGAAATAAATTATGACACCAGTCCCATTAATTTAAGAAATACCTCGTATGTAAGTATGTATATATAAGATAATGCTGGTTACTCGTTTCCGAGTACATCGACTGACAGGGTGGCTAGCAAAACCCTATTACAGAGATCCGCTCAAGGAACAGAGTCCACCAGTGATTCATGCTGCAAATGTGTTGAGTAGACTTTAGACTTAGACGGCAAGATCACATTGAAACACCTGCTCCCGTACGATACTCGCAAATAAGCAAAGTCGAGCCTGGTTAGTATCTAGATGGGAGACTGCTTGGAAATACCAGGTGTTATAGGCTTGGATGTGCAGGTGGTGTAATGGATAATCGTAAGCAGCGACAGTCAGTCGTTCACTTTCTGTCAGGCTGATCGGTTGGACTCTCTCCTTTCGGGCGGGAGGTACCCGAAGGAGGCTACGCCGAAGGGCGGAGTCTCCTTCGGGGAGGTAGACCGGCCCAGAACCCGTTTATACGGGTTCAATGGCCCACGGGCTCGGAATGCCCACGTTAAAAAGGCCTTGTGCCACATGACGCCCTCGTGGGGGGGGGGGCTGAATATCGTAATGGATAATCGTTCGGAAATATTAATCGGAGTTCCAATTCTTAATGGGTTCTTCATATTCACTCACATGCAAATAACCTTGAGAAAGGTATGAATTCATCTCTAATTTCACCGCAGGTATGCGTTAATTAGTAATACTTGTATCATTAAATCATTAGTATCTAAAAAAAAAAAAAAAACTTTTACAATTTAAAAATGTTTCCTAGCTTTACAT
>OZ010576.1:81404085-81409085 GCA_963932145.1 Acanthosepion lycidas
ACTAATTACTGTTAATCTTTAGTTATTTTTGTTCTCTTAATATTCTGCGCGTGTGTCACCGTTGAGTGGGGCGGGGAGGAGTGATCTCAGTGTCAAACTCCTAAAATCATTCTTCCCTGATGTAATTCCTCTCCCAACCGCTCATTTCCAGTTCGGTATAATTTATTTTAGTTTTTCTACCCTGTTCGTGTGGGGCACTCAGTGAGGATTGATTTCCCTACTCAGTCGTAATTGATCTAATGAGACAAGCTTGCTAACCATTTACACCACGTCGAAGTGCATCAAAAGCTTTTCTAGCGTAATTTAGATGTCGATCAAGGCCGAAAGTGTTTGCCTCGAATTGCCTCAAAGGGTTTTCTAAACGTAGCTTAGTTGTGGCACAAGGCCGAAAGTGTGGAGCTCTAAGTGAGGATCGAACTCGCTGTTCAGTCATAACTGAGATAGCTCGACAAGCTTGTTAACCATTACACCACATCCAAGTGCCCAAATTAGCTTACTGAGTATTTTTTGCATAATTACAGTTTATTCATTCTTCTTCTATATGCTATGTCCCTTCAGTTGACGACCATGTCTCTCCACAACTCTTAGTGAATTTTGTCTCTTTCACATCTCACCTATACCCCGCCACCCGTTTACACAAGCTCATTAGGCAAGTTATCAGCTATTTTCCTCTGTCCCTTTAGCTTTGAGTATGTCGAATTTTCCAAGCCCTCTTTTCTCATATTCGCTAGAAATGTCAATGATCAGCCATAAAAAATTGAATGAAGTCGGTTAGTCAGTACACCGAGAGATATTTGAGGCCAGAATTTTAACATGGAAATTTGACGTTACGCACCCTGCATTTTCTCTCAATATTTAATTATAACCGATGTTTGTTTATACTTTCGACGATTTCCATATATATGTAGGATTCGATTAAGAAAACATTATTTATTCTGATGAAGTCCTTTTTAAGGACAAAACGCGTGCATAGAATTTTCCCATTTTGTCATTCCATCATGAGGATTTAAGATTTTATTTGTACATTAATCAATGAATCTCTTGTAATTATACAACAATCCTCTCCACTTGTAATCAATCCAAACGTTTCCATAGCACTTATGGCAAGCTGTCTTCATAAGTCTCAGTTCCATTTTCAGGGCATTTTCCCTTCTATTTTTTTTTTACCTAAGTTGGCAACTTGTAGTATGGCAGTGAAACGGTTCTTGGCTTTTATGACGACCATTCCATTTCATCTTGTCCCCATTTTGATCTCGATTGGGTCAGTCTTTTATTTTCCCACGCCTATATTTATTTTATCCTTCCCACTCCGTTAGTGAGTTAACTTCTTGATTCTGTTCGAAGAGAGATTACAGCGGCCATTTTTATTTTTTTTGTTGGATGAACGGGTCCTAATAACATCTCTGATATTATTTTTTTTATATTTTAGTTCGTATTTAAGGATTCCTACCCCTGCCCTCATTTCATGCCATTGTTAAAGTTTTATGTGAACATTTGTACATAAATTTTAAATCATGAGTTTTGTTTTGTAGGTTCCCTGTGAGAACGGGGTACTGTGGTATATGCAAAAATGAATGACGAAAGATGGCTTCTTTTAGTGAATGAGTTACTTGTAATGAATGAATGGGTCGTGATTCTGGTTAGCTAGGTATAAGATAGTTAATGATGAGCTGTCTCATCTCACTCCCCCTTTTGGCCTGGTACCACAGTTTTTGTAATTTTACAATAATAAATATGGGGGTCAGTTTTTGATTTTTTTTCCGTTAGTGAGTGAGCTTCTTGATTGTTTTTTTTGTTTTTAGAGGGAGGGAAATATAAGGGCCGCTCTTGTTTTTCTGTGGGGTGTACGGGCCCTACTAACATTTTTATTTTAGTTTGAATATTTTCTTATATATTATTTTCGTTTTTGTGTTCATCCCCTCCTCCATCATCATATCACGTATTTTATTTTTATATATTTTTGTAAGGAAAAAAATTGAAAAATGAACAAAAAAAAAACAGGACATTTGTACATTAAGGAATATTTTTGTCATGGGTGTTTCTGTAGGCTTCTTGTGAATGTAGTATTGTGGCATGCATCGGATTGAATGGTGATGGATGAGTTCTTGTGGTGTATGAGCAAATGGTAATGAACGAATTGGCTGTTAATCAGATTAGATAGATTTAGGATAGCAATAAATGAACATCCCATTTCATCTCCCTCTCCCTCTCTTTGACGGTAGATATGATATCATCAAATGGACCTGGTTATTGTCGGTATATTTCTGTTAAAAAATAATCGCGTAATTATTCAGAATTAAACATGTTACTGTTGTAAACTGCTTCTCGTATAGTTTGTAACATATCTGTTTATCATCTCTCAGTTGCGTCTTTGGGTAGAGTGCAATCAGGGGCGACCCCATCAAAGGACAGAGTTGCAACTGAGGAAAATTATACTGAGAAGTGCCCAGCCTCGGGTACAGCTGCCCGAGGCCGCGTCCTCTCATTGCACCAAGAGAGGGATCAGTGCTCGCACGGAGGCCAGCGCAACCGACGGTTACGGGGGCTGAGGGCAATTTTTGTTCCTAGTCAGGGTGTACGCGCCATATTAAACCGACCTTGTGTCATAACCTGACCTGGGAGTGGGGGAGTAAATATAAAATGCTCTCTCGAGTAGTTTGTAACACATTGATACTTAGGCACAGGGATTTGTCCCTGCGCTGGTAGTATCACGGCTATGACCAGCTTGGACCAGCTATGGAGGCCATTTTCTCAAACTAAAAAATTATTAGCACTAAAAAGCTGCCCTTCATACTCAATATATTCCTTTACAAATTTTTTTTTTTTAATTTTTCTTTTTAAAAAGCGGTTCCATGTGATCCTATACGGACTTTGGCTTGGCAGTCAAAATGTTAAATCTCATTTCTTGGATGTGGGATCATTATTAATCAGATTCGTGGTTATTGCAGACCGTAGAACAAATGAAAAGACAAACTGCGATATCCTCTAGAAAAGAACAAAATAAGTTAACCAAAATACAAGTTTAAAATAAAAATATTTTATACATTGTGATTGAAAGGAAACTCTCTGTTTTGTGTATGATGTATTCCCCAGTCTTGCAAGAATTATAGATTGCAAAGTCAATCATACATAAAATCACTGCTTTTCATCAGACTGTTGAGTGGTCGACCTCGAGTTCAACAGCAACTTCTCGTGTGGTTTTGCGAGGATCGGCTTCAATTAAGGCTTTCAAATGTTCGTTATCAACCGCAGTCGGCCGGCCGCGACCGTCTTCATCTTCGAGGCTCTCGTCACCATTGCGAAATTTCTTGAACCACCGTTGTGCCACATGTTCGTTTGTGGTTCTTGGGCCAAACGCATCATTGATATCACGAGCTGTCTCGGCAGCTTTACGGCCTAGTTTGAACTGGAACAAGAAAATCGTGCGGATTTGAATTTTGACCATGCTGAATAACACGATTCGATAGAGCGAAAAACGCGCTTCAAAATGATATATAACATGGCTATATATATCAATGAATTAATTCAGAAATCATAGATAAAAGTAAGATATGTGAGAAAACGACATTATTTTTGCACCAACCTAATAATGAAAAAGGCAGCTGTGGAGAGTCATTTTCACCTTCTTGCTGAAGGAATATAGAATTAAAAAATAGTGATGATGGGGTACAAAAGTAAGTCTATAGTATTGCTGGAATTCCGGGTACAGTTTGATTATACATTTTTATTGATTGTTTGTTAAATTCGGAATAATAATGAGAGAAAAATCTGGCGGGGATATATATATATATATATGTTAGGAAAACGTGGGAAAAATTTCCTAATATTTATACGACAGGATAAAAAAAATGCATATCATTTTCATTTTTCATATATATATATATATATATATATATATATATATATATATATACGAAAAAAATATAGTTTAAGTGTATGCTATATTCATGAATTAAAGCTCTCAGCATTGGAGATAGAGGGTATGTAAATATAAAAGTGGAAATTGAAGTCAACACCCTGCGGCGACAGTCCGTTTCCTGCTGATGGATTGCCTTTAAGCATGCAATAGACTGTTGTCACCGTTGGGTGTTGATTTCAGTGTCCACACACACACACACACACATACATATATATATATATATATATATATATATATATATATATATATATATATATATATGTTTCATCCTTAAAGGCAATCGTTAGGCTATCCACCAGCGTTACAGCAGGAAACGGACTGTCGCCGCATGGTTTGACTTCAATGTCCACTTTTATATTTACATACGCTCTATCCCCGATACTGAGAGCTTTAACCTATGAATATTAGATACACTTAAACTATATTTTTCATATATATATATATATATATATATATATATATATATATATATACATATATATATATATATATATATATATATATATATATATATATATATATATATATATGCAGAGAGAGAGAGAGAGAAAGAAAGAGAAAGTTGGGGCTCTCCCGTTGTTTTTCGATATATTAGAGGCCAGCAGCTCAGCTATTAGAACAAAAGTACCAGTCTACCTACACATTCGATTTGATTATAGTGAGGGATTGATCACGTTTTATGGAAGAACTAACAGGCTCTCACGGTGTTTCACAAGCTCCCCAAGCGGCCTTCTTCAGGTTTTGATTCATATATATATATATATATATATATATATATATACATAATTATGGTTATTTTGGCACATGTCTACAGCACTGTATCACGCGGTGAGTATCAAACTCTCTCGCAAATTGGTCATAGTGCCATGTTAAAGCATCTATGTGATTGTCGTTTTGTGCTTTCATAAATCCCAAACTTGCCCCGAAAAAACAAACAAAAACCCCAAAAAAACAAACAAAAACCCCAAAAAAACAAACAGCTGATTCCTAATATGATAAGATTAAACTTCTTCTAAAAAATATTTAGTTTCTGTAAGCTCTTTTCTCATTTCTCACTTCATACAGACCACAACCGCCAAAT